>CM029366.1:729614-743087 GCA_017165825.1 Hepsetus odoe
GGTGGTGAAGTATTAGATGAGTGAGTGGAGTGTCAGGGTGGTGAAATATTAGACTATTACAGAACTGAAGGACTTTTTTATGTCAAGTGCTGCAAAACCTGAAACCACCACTAGAGGGCGGACAAGCCTTTTTCTGCCCCTCTTATTTTGGGACGCCCTGCGTGTTAAACCCTGCGGTCACCGAAGTCTGAGATAGAAAAGTTGAAAACAAACACGGAGGACGAGAGGAAGTGGGACCTTTCTGTGTCCCAGGCCTGAGAAATGCAGTGCACCCTGAAAAAGTAAAGGTGGAACAAATCAAAATAGCCATCAAAGCTCAGTGGACAGTGTCAGCTATTATAAGTGTCTTTCAAGGCAGAGGAAGGGACAAGGACAGGAAGTGGGGACGATTAGGAGGATTCAGCAGCTTAAAATCAGGACTGATGACCTTTTAACTGAGTGTAATACAGAGCAGTGAGGATTGGTTTGTCCCACAGATGCTTGATGGGACTGAGATGTGGGGAATTTGGAGGAACACCTTGAACTCTTGGTTCCTCAGTCGGTTCCTGAACAGTGTTTCAGTGTGAAGGAGTGTTGTCCTGCTGAAAGAGGACACTGCCTTTAGGGGACATTGGTGCTATGATGGGGAACTTGGTCTGCAGAGATGTTTAGGTGTCAAAGTAACATCCACATGAATGACGGATCCAAGGTTTGCCAGCAGATCATCACAGCCTCTGCCGACTTTCCATAGTGCATCCAGGTGTCTCTTCCTCAGGTAAGGGATGAAAAAGAGAACAGGATCTATCAAAACCAGCCCACCTTCTTCCATCACTCAATGTTCCAGTTCTGATGTCCATTTTAGGAGAGCTTTGGGTGGTGGACAGGGGACAGTATGGACACTGATCCAAACACAGCTGCAATGTGTTCAGACATGTTTCCATCAGAACCAGAACTTTGTGCTGCAGCAGGTCTTCTGTGGGACCAGACCATCTGAGGGGTTCGTGATGAGTCTGGTGAATCTTATTTGCAGAAATCTGGTGAATCAGCGAATCCGAGAAGATTTACTTTAAATCTGTTTACTGTTTAATAAACCGTGACATTGAACCAAATGTAACTTTAAATACTCAAATTATTATTATTACAATTGTTTACAAAAACTGAGGGACAGCTCAGGTTAGACGGTCTGGAGACAAAGTGAGAGAAGTGAGACTGTGTAAGTGTGGACGTGTCCAGAGGAGAGACGAGGAGTAGATCAGGAGGAGGATGATGAGGATGGAGCTGCCAGGAAAGAGGAGAAGAGGAAGAACAAAGAGGAGGTTTATGGACGTGGAGAGAGAGGACATGCAGGTGGTCGGTTTGAAGGAGGAAGATGCAGAGGACCGGAAGAAATGGAAACGATTGATCCTCTGTGGCGACCCCTGAACGGGAGCAGCCGAAAGAAGAAGAAGAAGAAAGTCTCTCCGTCTCTCTCTCTCTTTCTTTCTCTGTGTCTCTCTCTTTCTCTCTCTCTCTCTCTCTGCGTGTCTCTCTCTCTCTCTCTCTCTCTCTCTCTCTCTCTCTCTCTCTCTCTCCTTCAGGTGTTTCCATTTATAGCCTGCTTTTATTTGCTGTAAAGCAAAGAGGATCAAAGTGCCGCCGGCAGCGCGCGCTCTGTCCGCTCCAGCAGTCAGACTCCCGCGCGCGCACAAACACGCGCAGTGGTTCCTGAGAGCGCGTGCAGCATCACTCCAGCGCGAGGATGAAGAAGACCAGCTCACAGCAGGGTAGGAGATGTATTAATAATAATAATAATAATAATAATAATAATAATAATAATAATAATAATAATAATGATGACGATAATGATTTTGTATTATACACGAATGTGTGTGTGTGTGTGTGTTTGTGTGTGTGTGTGTGTGTGTGTGTGTGTGTGTGTATGTGTGTGTTTTTGTGTGTATGTGTGTGTGTTTTACATTCATTCTTTCTTGTATTTCAATTTGTTGAGGAACAGTTCTCCAGATCTTCCTGAAGATAGACCTGCACATTTGTTCCTTTGTTTAAACTCAGTTTTGCACCAACAATTTGATTCCCTACACAATATAAAGAAATGGGGACTGAAGACTTTTGCACAGCACTGAGGTTGTTGTTGAAGGCTGGGCTGATCTGGGAGCAGTGTCTGTGTAGGCTGTGTGTGATTTGATGGTCATTGAAGCTGCAGATGGTCCCTGGGTTGTGGTTGGTGAAGGTCATATTTAAACCTCCATTTAGGAAAGGAATCTGAAATGAACACGAGACACAGGCAGGTTTAATGGGGTTCCGTTCTCACGAGAACTACGCTAATGAAGCCGTTCAGGCTAAAACCTGTACCTGCGCTCAACTTACAGCCTCTGGCTTACAGTGAGGGAACCATCTTCCAGCTGTGGAACATCTGCAACACCCAGAGGTTCTGGTAGCCTGGTAGCATCGACTCAAAATTCAGTCATCAGGGGTGGATGCCTGCATGTCGTCTGATCATCATTATCGCAAGATCAGTCTCTGCAACACTGATAATACAAGTGACTGCAATATGCAAATGAGCCTTGGACCAATCAGTGTTGTTGGTCAGGTGATAAATTACTAACCCAACAAAAAGGTCAAGTTATTTTCTCCGATCCACTCTAAAAGACACTGTTGTATTTTTATTGATGTGTGGGATCGTATCCTGATAAATAACATTTATTCATCCGTTCAAAATGATCTGCTTGTTTAAGACTGATAAATGCAAATGAGGCCTTTCTGATTGGCTGTAAAAGGCACTTCATGAAAAATATATGTTTCTCGTGAATGTGTGCGGAATGATCTCAGCAGCTGGGCTTTGTTCGAAGTGTGTTTTGAGTCAGAGGGTTTCCTGTTCTTACCTAAGACCTGGAATATGTGCTGGAGTTTCTGGAGAGTGTTCCTTGGAACTGTTCTGCGCTCGTTCCAGCTTTTCCTCACAAACACGTCACACACACGGGCTCAGTAAAATCTCCCCAGGGTGGTGAGCAGGGTTGCAGAGCCATTTCAGCCTCTGCTTTATACCCACACACACCATGCAGCAGGGGGCAGCTATTGAAAGCATCCAGGGAGCAGTGATGGGGACAGTACCTTGCTCAAGGTTACCTCAGTGCAACCTACTGGTCTGGGATTCAAACTCATGACCTTCTAATCCTGGGGCCTCCTCCCTAACCACCAGGCCACCACTGCCACCGTGGAATTGGTGTGTCCTGAAGGGCTCGGTCACCCACTGGTGATGTAAGCATGACCTTTCCGTTGATTTAACACTTTTAATTCCATCACCAGCGTCTGAATGATCTGAACAGACCAGCATCTCGCCTGAGTCACCGTATTTAATGGAGGACGCCGTGGCCTTTAGGGCATCAGAACACACACAGAGGCTCAGTCTGAAAGGTTAATACATGCAGCCCACATTATAACCAGCCACAGCCTGTTCTGAGGTCACACACTTTGAGCTCAGTCACTATTCATAGTTTTCATCTGATGTCACACCCTTAAAAGCTCCGCCCACCTGGAGGGCAAAACTGATCTTCCTCCCGCTGCCCTCCACTGATCTTCACTAGGCTTGTTTCTCCAAAACACTGGATAGTTGTTGTGTAACTGGGCGTACAATTCGATGATCCTGAACTTCTACAGAATCTCAACAGATAGACAAAGTCCAGAGGAGGAGGAGGTGGACTTATGCTGTTGAATGTGTCTCTGTCTCTGGAGAGGGAATGAAAGAGTGGACACCAGTCCTTCACACGTCCTTGCAGGGAAACATTTCATCAAAGAGGAGCTCCAGCGTTTGAATCATTGAGTTTTTAGTCGCATCTTCACCACGTCACAGGCTGCATCCCAAACCGCACACTTCTACACTTTAAATACTACATTGCTGAGTGTGTGTCCTGAGGTCGTACACTATTTTTACACACTATTGTGTGTCCAGTTTGGGACAGTGTGAACATTGATGTAATGAGAGATCAATAATATGTTCTCAAGTTAAAGATCTTCATCTTCAGTCTGAAAACTTCACGATGATTTTTGGGAGGAAGAGGGACGCTCCCCTTTAACAGTGAAGAGTCTCTCGTCCTTTGTCTCCCGGGCGCCAGCATTATTGACAATCCATGCAGTGTACGAGGAGGGATTCTCCACAAGACACATGCAGACATCCCCAAAGTGGGGCTCTGGCAGGAACTGCTGCATCTTTTAAGGTGGAACCAAAGAAGAAATTGGCAAATGCAACTGTTGAACACCACCACTGTAATCTTTGCACCAAGTGAAAGTGACTACCCTTGTCATTGTGAAATGCAGCACAACACAACAAAATTCAACCTCTGCGTTTCACCCACACACGCACGTGCAGCAGGAGTCAGCTGTTGAAAGCGCCTGGGAAGCAGTGACAGGGACAGTACCTTGTTCAAGGGTACCTCAGGGCAACCTACTGGTGAGGGAATCAAACCCACAATCTTCAGATCCAACGCCTTAACCACTAGGACACCGCTGCCCCAGTGGAAAGGGAGAAGCTTAGCTTTGCTTTGCTTCTAAATGAGTTGTTTCTGTGGTTTCTGACCCGATGCAGCTCACTGTTATCTGTAAATGATACAGATAAAATGGTGTGAAGGACGGATAAAATGATGTCAGGATGTTGTTCAGAGATGCAATGAAGACAACATTAAAGACAGACCTCTGCAGTTTGTAGTATCTGGTGCGACTGATCCCTCTTTCCAAAGTTTCTTCCCAAATGTGATGTAAATATGAAGAAGTGGGAAGATATGCTGGATAGTGTTGGTTTCATTGGTCCAGAGAATTCCTCGTTGTCATTATTTTGAAATAATGGCCTCTTTGTTCTGATATTGATGCTATTTTTCCCAGTAAAGGCCCTGAACGTTCCCTGCATGCTTGAGCTGCAGCCATTGAAAGCATTCCCCACTGACTGTGTGTGTGTGTGTGTGTGTGTGTGTGTGTGTGTGTGTGTGTGTGTGTGTGGTTAACCTGTTCCCTGCTAAGGTAAAACTGAATGGTCACACACTTTTAGTATATCAGTTACGTACAGCACTGTCTGAGAACACCACTCATTTTTTTATTTACACACCATTTGTAAGGCGGAGCGTCTTACTAGGTCATGGTAAGGTATCGCTGGCTGGATGATGCCTTATTGTGATAGTATGATATTTTCTTCATTTTTGATTACACTTTCTCTTCACTTTCACTTCTTGCAAATGATTGTAAAAATGTCATTGTCCCAAAGTTGTGCCAATATGTTTGTCAGTGTATTGTACTTAACAATATGTTACACAGACGGTCCAATATATCAGTGACTGGGACCATAAAATACTCATCAGCAGCAACTATTAGTCCATTGAGGACATAAATGTCCAAACTTGGTGATAAAGGAGGGAAAAACATAGCTATGCATTTGGAGATGCAAATTTATTCCCTAAGTGTGAGTGTGTGTGAGTTTCACCTCAGTTTGTCTGTGTGTCTGCCCTGCAATGGACTGGCGTGTCCCCGACTGTCCAGGGTGTCCCTGCCTTTCTTTCTTTCTTTCTTTCTTTCTTTCTTTCTTTTTGAGGTAGACTCCAACACTAACCACGACCCAAATCAGGAAAACAACTGAGTGAGAGTGAGTGTGAGAGTGAGTAGACTGTGGTTGCCAAGCAACATACAGGTCTAGTGTAATATCATGGACAGCGTAGTGGTTTTTAACGTCTTGGGCGAAGCGCATGGTCTTTAAAAAATGGGATAAAGGGATAAAGACCATGTCTTCCAGATTTAATCCCCAGTCAGAGAATAATCTGAAGAACAGAGTATTTAAATTACTCTGTGCTTTAAGTGTCTCTCTGAGTCACTGCTCTGTATCTCCCAGAAGGATTTCCTGATTAAAGACTTCAGTCGCTCAGCAGAGAAGACGAGAAGAAACCTTAAATGCGGTTCAAAGGTTGGATGGGATTTATTTCAGAGTTTATGTCTTAAATAATAAATGAAACTTCTGAATAAGATACAATCACACTGGGGATCTCACGGCAACAGAACAGCACCCCCTTCTGGACAGGCTATGTCTGTGATGTGCAAAGTTTCCCCAGATGATTCATCTGTGACACAACCCATCCGGGAGGGTTAATGCTAACCCCCACCCGGGGAGCTTGCACTTTAGTTTTATTTTAAAATAATACTATCATATCAAATAACCTCATTTATCAAACATTTTTCTTTAAAATAAAGTTACATTTAAGCTACATAAACAGTGGCCAGTGAGAGATTGTAGGAACACTTGTCCAAAATTAACAATCATCCTGACATAGTGAAATGTTGCCATGGGAACAGAAGACGGCTAATAAAAATATGTTCCACTGGAACCAGTTTAAGCCTACAGTTGTCCCCCTTTGTCCTACATCATTCCACATTAGTGTGTGTGTGTGTGTGTGTGTGTGTGTATTTTGTAGTCATTAGGCTAAAAACATTGGGATGCTTGTAAGCAGTGACTCAGTGTTTGTGCTCCAGGATGCAATCTGGCCTTGTTTGGTTTGGATCTGGGAACCACGGTTCAGTCAAAAAACCTTGTTTGCGCAATGGACCTTTTTTGGCTCCGCCCACAAATGTGCTCTTCTGTGTAAAATCTGTCCTGCTTAATGAGAAATCACATTTTACTCATCTCGGTTTACACTAAATTTATTAACAGCATTTACTGTGTGTTAGTGATTAATACTACAATTTATTTGCATGAATTGATTTAAATAATGATGTATTTAGTAATTACTATGGATTATTCAGTATCTACTGTGAATTATTCCTTCTCCACAATGAATTATTCATTATTAACAATACAGTAAATTAATAATTACAGTCTTCAGTATGAATTATTCAGTATCCGCTCTGAGGTTTTCAGTTTCTGTCATGAATTTTTCAGTATAAACTATGAGTCTTTCAGTATCCTTTATGATTTATGATTTCAGTATCCAGTATAAATAATTTGCTGTCTACTCTGAATTTTTCAGTATCTGCTCTGAGATTGTTTAGTTTTCACTACGAGCTGTTTAGTTTCTACTATAAGACAATTAATTCTAGTTTCATACTCTTACAGTTGAAGGGGTTAATGATGCTAAGAAGCTACAAATTCCTACACATTCCCTATCAAGTTGAATAAATGTGACTGGTTATTGACCCGTGTCCATGTCAGAGCCGCTGAGGAACCCTGCAGCTGATGGAGATCAATTCCTCTTTATTCTTCCTCACAATGGCCGCCTCAGTGTTACATTCCAGCAAAACTTACTCATGAGGCATCACAGGGCTTTGGACCCGTTCTTCCACAAACACACAGAGCACCATACGGACCGTCCACAAGTCCAGTCATTCCTTCCCAACGCCGAGGCTTCTTAAAGGAAGACCCTGATGCCCCTGTGGCTTACAGCCGATTAACATCTGCAGTATCTCATTAGCAGTGTGGGCGGAGCGTTCACACATCAGAAAAACCTCATAGAAAGTCAAAGTGACTGGAACTTCCTATTTATTGCAGCACATATACACTCCAGACACTGTGGAGAACATTTGGAGCAGAACACCTGCTGGAAATACTCCAGTGTGGTTCAGGAGAGGAGTGGCACCTGGGTAGACAACGGGACATTGAGCTGCTTCCCAGTTTGTTCATAAACAATCGGGTCTCTTGCCATTCCTTTTTTGCCGATTGAACTTCCCAAATATCTTCATCTCTGCAGTTAAACATTTTTGTGGCGTATTTGTGTAAATAACCTTCTTCAACTTCAACCTGGCCACTTTGCTTTGAAAGATGACCTGCTCTGTCCACACATAGACTCAACTGGACATGGACTCTGAACTAAGAGTGAAGTCCATTCAAAGCAACTGGAGTCAAAGTGTTTTTGGAAATGACTGAGCTTGACTAGCCTTCTCCTTTAATGAAGCCTTTATCTCAGTGAGCAATAACGGAAACTCAGCTTCACATTTCACCAGGGTCTGTTCAATCCAATAGTCTCCTCTGAAGCAGTAGAATTGCACTCGTTCTTCCTCTGCGTGGGAGGAACTTGTTTTAATCCCGTGTCCAGCAGGAAGTGATTCATGTTAGCTTTTCCCCCCCACATGATTCAGATGAGCAACATTAGCACTGAGGGCTGAAACGTGACTCACCCTGAGATCCAGACTCTTCTAGTGAAGTCCTAAGTAACTCCACAATACAGGCACTAAAGTCATATGTACAGTTGAGGAGGATGACCAGATGTTTGGGTTGCATGACTACAATTCATTAACACCCTAAAGTTTAGAGATGCCTGCAGGTCCAGGCTACTCCTCGCTTATTCAGCAAGTCCGCCATTTAGTTACTCAGTGTCTGTACATTCACTGGGAGCACTGAGGTGACTAGAAGTTACTTGTTTTTTTGTGTGAGCAGTTTCTCTAGGTGGGGAGTAGAAGCCGAACGCTTGAATAATGTTCTGGGCAACTTTATGATAATGCTGGGATGCAATTTGGTGACAACAAATAATCTTTTAATCTTTTAGAAGCATTTACTCTAGAGAACATGAGCATGTACATTTTAGTTCCACCAGACATTAGTTTCCACGTCCATAAACCTCCTCTTTGGTCTTCCTCTTCTCCTCTTTCCGGGCAGCTCCATCTTCAACATCCTCCTCCCGATACAATCCTCGTCTCTTCTCCGGACATGTCCAACCCAACGTCTAACCTGAGCTGTCCCTCTAATATACTCATTTATATTCCTGTCCATCTTTAACTCTAACTCTCCCGTCTGTCACAAATCTATTTCAACATTGGCAGCTGGACCAATGTTGGTTGCTCCATACACTTTGTGAAAACAGGAGGAAATTGCAGACTAGCTTTAGTGCCACAGCTAAACAGTGTTTCAGACAGCCGGTCACCTTCCTACAAGATCTTGCCACCCCCAGTCTGAACATATTGTAAGGAACAGTTTTGTTCCACCAGACATTAACTCCCCAACGAGAATAGAGGAGAGTGGGATCAGACGGAGCTTCCCATTTTCTCCCACGCTGCCTCACCTATGGAGACATGAATTCAGATTTACATGTGGACCAATCTTTCTGAAGCTCTTGGTGTTCCAGATGAGCTGGTGAAGTTCAGCATTGTAGACACTTTGCGAAGACTAGCTTTAGCACCCGAGCTAAACAGTGTTTGAGATGTCTGGGCAATATTTGATATCTCAGTACTTTTCATCGCCCCTACACCTCTGCATGCACTGCTGCTTTTGATGACATCATGCTTCACGGGGTCATCGTGTGTTCATAATTAGCTGTAATAGCCACATGGATCACGAGTGAGGTCACGTGAAGCAGCTTGTGTACAGATGGGCTAAAATAGGCCATGCTGTTACTGTGTGTGAGTGTGTATGTGTGTGTGTGTGTGCGTGTGCGTATGCACGCGTATGTGTGTGTGTCGGGGAGTCATTAAGCATGAACGTTTCGCCAGGCTTCATTTAAACACTACTGATGAAGCCAGATGCTTGTTAAGGGAAGGAGCCTGGAGCCCAGCGCTAATTCAAACATGGCCCTGCCGGGAGGTTTGGCCTACGCACTCATCCTCTCACACTGTTCAGGGTTGCCATGTCATACACATTCAAACACAAAACCAACATAAACAGTTACACACTCAAAAACATCTACTGCTGGAATGCCTTAGAATGAGAGCTGAGTGAGCATTACATTTTAAACAATGGAATAGAAGAGTGTCTGAGCTGAACGGGTGAAGTGGTGAGTGAGTGTGAGTTAGGGTGAACAGATGAAGTGGTAAGTGAGTGTGAGGTGAACAGGTGAAGTGATGAGGGAGTGTGAGGTGAACAAGTGAAGTGGTGAGTGAGTGTGAGGTGAACAGGTGAAGTGGTAAGTGAGTGAGTGTGAGTTGAACAGGTGAAGTGGTAAGTGAGTGAGTGTGAGTTGAACAGGTGAAGTGGTGAGTGAGTGTGAGTTTGGGTTATTGGAGTGTTGGAGGTGTTCAGAGAGGAGCTGTTCTCAGATCAGATTATCTTCTTTAAAGTAAAGGGATGTTCTTCTCTGATGATATTCACTTTTTCCACCATAGAGGAACCGAGAACAGTGTGAGAAGGTTGTGTGTTGAGGGGACGGTGATGGGGGATGATGTTCCTTAGTGTAACGGGAAGTGTGGAAAAGAGGAGAAGAAGAGAGTGCATGCAGGTTGGAATGCGGGGAGAAGAATGACAGGAGGGATTTCTGATAGACGGGGAGCAGCAAGAGTGAAAGGGAACGTTTAGAGGACAGACTAGCTATGTCATACGGGTTGAAGATGGTAGCGAGACCAGCTATTTCATACAGGTTGGAGACGGGGATGAAAAGACAGGTGATGATGTAGGTATTAAAGATACTGAGATTGGTGTGAGGGACAAGGATGGACAGGATTAAAAATGAATATATTAAAGGGAAAGCTCAGGTAGGATAGTTTGGAGACAAAGTGAGAGAAGTGAGACTGTGTTGGTTTGGACATGTCCAGAGGAGAGGAGGAATGACAAAGAGGAGGTTTATGGATGTGGTGGGAGAGGACATGCAAGGGGACAGTGTGAAAGAGGAAGACGCAGAGGACAGGAAGACAAAAAGACAGATAATCCACTTTGGAGACCACAGGACAAGTCTTTTTCTAAAGGTAGATGACTGTCCATGTGTCCAGCTGGCAGTTTGTCTCTTTTCTCTGTCCTTAAGATTGTGCCCTCAGTGTTTAAGCTCACTTCATTACAGTACTTAAGGTGGAACAGAACTGTAAAAGATGATTTAGTGTAGCATTTAAGGTGGAACACAAGAAATTAGGCTGGTTTCAGATTCTACATTGGCTTCACTTCAATAAGATGGATTAACTCCAGCATTTAAGGTGGAACGTCAGTATTTTATCTGGCTTCTTTGCAGTCTTTAAGGTGGAAAATCAATATTTTAGATGGCTTCGTTGCATTTTGTAAAGTGGAACATGAGTATTTAAGGTGGTTTTCCTGCAGCATTTAAGGTGGATTATCGGTATTCAAGTATAGATTTGCTGCAGTACTTAGGGTGAAACAACACTGTTAAAACTTCATTTAAAGCAGTTTTAAGGTGGAATACCAGTATTTAAGATGACTTTGGTGCAGTATTTAAGGTGGAACACTAGTCTGTTAGTGTAAATAAGCCTTATGTGTAAGCTTCCTGTCTAATTTTCACTGTTTAATTTATGTCACAGTATTGTCTCCCCACCGTTGGTCTTTTTAAATTCATTTGGATTATTTAATGCCCCCCTCATGTAACCCTGTAATCTGTAAAAGTTTAATTTTAGTGCACAGTGGTTTTAAAATGCATGTTGACTCAGACTTGTCTCACTAATCTCTCAGAGGCTTTAAGAGAAATCAGAATTCATATCAGGCCATGAGGCTGCAAGACGACACTTGATCCTGCAGGGAGGGAAAGACTGCCTGGCCAATTATTAGTTACGTAAGTTCAGGGTCAGGCCACGTATGGCTTTTTTACTCTGTTACACTCCCTGCACTCGTCTAGAGGCGTGCGGTGCCAGACTCCACACCAGCGGATATTAACACACTGCTGGAGAGTGTGTGAGTGTGTGTGTCTGCTGGTTTTACTGGGCTGTGGAGACCACAGATTTAGACATCAGTACTTTGGCATGATGATTAAAGGAGGGGGTGAATGAAGGCACAGACACAGACACACACACATGCACACCCACACACACACATCCATGCGCATCTGCTGCATTGCTGTGGCATGACGTCTGGAGGCCCTGCATCCAGAGAGCTGTTCTTTAACCCTCAGTCCTAAACCACACTTTCTCTTTCATCTGCTCTTCTGCACAAATCCTAAACTGCATATTTACTTTAATATGTAAAGAACAACAAAAACATTTTACAATATAATAGAGAATAATTCATACGGGATACCAACTAACAAATACCAGAACAGTAAAAAAATTCATAACGGATACTGCGTAATTTAGTGTGGATAATGAATATTGGTGGTGGCGGTCTAGTGGTGGTACTTGCCTATTGTCCAATGGCTCAAGAGGTCCCAGGTTCAATCCCACCTCCAGCACTACCACCACTGGGTCCCTGAGACCCTGAACCCTGAGTGTCTCCAGGGGGGACTGTCCCTGTAATCAGGACATGGACGTCTCTCTGGATAAGAGCGTCTGCTAAATGCTGTAAATGTAAATGTAAATATTCACAGTGGATATGGAATAATAGGATACTGAGAGACTGATAGCAGATGCTGAATAATTTGTTGTAGATTCATAGTGGATACTGAATGATTCGAATACAGATTTATTTACAGTGGATAAATGGTGATTCATGATGGATACTGAATAATTCATAATAGTTCTTGAATAATGTGTAGTGGACACTGGATAATCCACATTAGATACTGAGTCATTAATAATGAATAGTGAATAGTTCATAGTAGTTATTAAAAGCACACCAGAATAATTCATGCCGACTGTAACCTGTAAATGGCCTGTTTGTTTGTTTGTTTGTTTGTTTGTTTGTTTGTTTGTTTTTTGTAAAGCCTGAGGGCCGAGGAGTCAGAAGCAGTGGCCACTAAGGCACATACTGTGTGTTTGTTTGGTGCTTAAATTAAAACGAGCGTGTGGTTTGTGAAGCAGGTAAATGCATCGCATTGACAGGAAAGAGTGCAGTGATCTCTCTGTCTCTCTCTCTGTCTCTCTCTCTGTGTCTCTCTCTATATAAATATGTGTTTCTCTCTCTATGTGTGTGTGTGTCTCTCTCTCTCTGTGGGTGTGTGTATATATGTGTCTCCCTCTCTATGTGTGTGTCTCTATATATATGTCTCTCTCTCTCTCTCTCTCTCTCTCTCTTTGTCTGTCTCTCTGTCTCTCTCTCTCTCTCTCCTTCTCTGTCTCTCTCTCTCTCTCTTTGTCTCTCTGTCTCTCTCTCTCTCTCCTTCTCTGTCTCTCTCTCTCTCTTTGTCTCTCTGTCTGTCTCTCTCTCTTTGTCTCTCTGTCTCTCTCTCTCTCTCTCTCTTTGTCTCTCTGTCTGTCTCTCTCTCTTTGTCTCTCTGTCTCGCTCTCTCTCTCTCTCTGTGTCTCTCTGTCTCTCTCTCTCTCTATGTGTCTCTCTGTCTCTCTCTCTCTCTCTGTCTCTCTCTCTTTGTCTCTCTGTCTCTCTCTCTGTCTGTCTGTCTCTCTCTCTCTATGTGTGTCTCTTCCTCATTTGTCACATCAGGTACCCTCAGATAATGACACACGCTATTTGAAACAGTCACATTTCATAAAACTGAATTATGGGAACATTTTGGGAAAATTTTAATTTTGGAATTTTGTATTACTCAATATATCGTGTGTATACATATTGTATATGTACTAATATATTAATATATGTAATAAAAATAAAATAAACATTCACACTGACAAAGACAGAGAGACAGAGAGAGAGAGAGAGGGAGACAGAGAGAGAGAGAGAGGGAGACAGAGAGAGAGAGAGAGAGAGAGAGAGACAGAGAGAGAGAGAGAGAGAGA
>CM029366.1:753080-816975 GCA_017165825.1 Hepsetus odoe
ATCCATCCATCCATCCATCCATCCATCCATCCTTCTATCTATCTATCTATCTATCTATCTATCTATCTATCTATCTATCTATCTATCTATCTATCTATCCATCCATCCATCCATCCATCCATCTATCCAGCTATATATATATATATAAACACACATATACAGTCCTGTGCAAAAGTTTTAGGCAGGTGTGTAAAATGCTGTAAACAGAACGCTTTCAGAAATGGAAGTGTTGATCATTTATTCTCATCAATCAACAAAATGCAGTGAAGGAACAAAAGAGAATCTAAATCAGATCAATATTTGGTGTGACCACCCTTTGCCTTCAAAACAGCATCAGTTCTTCTAGGTACACTCGCACACGGTTCTTGAAGGAACTCGGCCGGTCGGTCGTTCCGAACATCTTGGAGAACTGAGCACAGATCTTCTGTGGATGTAGCTCCTCACATCCTTCTGTCTCTTCATGTGATCCAGACACACTGGATGATGTGGAGATCAGGGCTCTGTGGGGCCAGAAGAACTGATGCTGCTCTGAAGGTAAAAGGTAGAAACACCAGATATTGATCTGATTTAGATTTTTCTTTTGTTCCTCACTTTGCATTTTGTAAATTGATCAAAATAAACAATCATTATTGATATTTCTGAAAGCGTTCTTTGTTTGCAGCATTTTTTCCACACCTGCCAAAGACATATATATATATCTTTGTCTCTCCCTTTACTATCTCTCTCTCTCTCTCTCTCTCTCTCTCTCTCTTGCACATAAACACACACACACACACACACACACACACACACACACACACACACACACACACACACACACACAATTATAACACCACTTTTGGGATGGAATCTGACAGTAATCTTAGCCTCAACCTTTTTGGTGCTAATCAGTGTTTGCCTTAACAGAAGAAAAGTCCCAACAGTATTTGTTTTCCTATCCATGTGGAGACATTTAATGCACTTCACTACAGCAAATTACACACAACACACATCGCCCAAAGCCTTGAGCTTTTTTAGACCTTTCTATGGTAGAAAGGGTTTCTATGTGTGTGTGTGTGGAATATGAGTCAGACAGGATATCCCATACACTACTTCAATGGAAGTTGTACTGAACTGGCCCAGCTTTGGGAACATTCAGCTCCAATAAACACACTGAAAATAAACACACGCTCCCAAACAAACAAAGAAACACTCAGTCCTAATGTTAGCGCGCGCACACACACAAACACACACACACACACACACACACACACTCTCTGACCATCACTCACTTGCTGCTCTTGCTGGGTTGAGCTTTACAATAATTTTTTATGAGAATTTTTTAAGTGACCCAGAGCAGGCTTGATGTGAAAAAGAAACAGATCTGTTGACAGTGTTGGCGAAAGGAACCCGACATCTGAAGTTCCCTTTGGTCCCTTATGGACTGAAATTAAAGGCGGTGATTTAATTTAGATTCACATCTTTATCATCCATGTAAACACAAAGAAAACACATGCATAATATTAATAACAATAATAATCATAATAATCATTATAATAATAATCAAAATAATTATAATAATCATAATAATCAGAATGATGATAGCCTGGTGTGTTTAAGTAGTACAGCTGGAAATTTTTGGAATAACGATAATTAATATGCATGACTAACACTATTGTTGTTATTATTATTTTTCTGTGCAGTTTCAACAATATTAAACTTTCTAAATACAACGCAGGTGAGTAAATGGGCGGGGCTACCGCAGTGGGCGGAGCTTCTGCACTGTGCGCCGCGCGCATCGATTTAAAAATTCAAACGCTGACAGAAAGTTAACGGAAAAAACGGCCGTTTCTGACAGGAGGAGTTGAACAGGTCGATCAGGGGTAATGTTTTATCTTTTACTGCACTTTAATACCATTGTAATACCTGTACCATTGTATATATGTGTGTGTGTGTGTGTGTGTGTGTGTGTGTGTGTGTGTGTGTGTGGTGTCTTTATTAATGTTTAGAACCGTCTGTTGATGTGTCGTGACGTAACGTTAGCATTAGCATAACTTTTTCTCAGCTGAGGCTGTTTGTCAGGTGTTTTTTTTTGTATTTCTTTTTCTGCTTAAACTAAATTTATGTGGAAAAATAGGACTTTAATGCTTAATCTTTCCTGCGTGAGTGTTAAATAACCCTGAGTTGGCATGTTTTGGGGTGTCGGACGCTTTCCTGAGGTCAGTCAGAGTTTTTGTGTTTAAAATCTTTTATATTAGATTTATGAACCGTAAAGTATGATATGTTTAAAAATCACGTTTAGGACATTTGGATAAAAGCCAAAGCACAGGCGAAAGTTCACTTTAAAAAGGAGTTAGCTTTAGCTTTTAAACCTAGCATTTTGTCTTTTCTTTACCTTTAATAAGAGTGTAAAGCAATTCCTGTTCATAGTAAAAGTTCAGTCCATGTTCCGGGTTACAGTCTTACATTCAGTATGAAAATGATCATTTTTCACTGGATGATTTGTTGAGTTAAGAAAATAGATTCAATTCATTGAAATTCATTTAATCACTCCATTTTAATTTAAACCAGTTTACAACCGTTCATGTATTTAATATCAACAGCTGACGCTTTGTAGGTTTAATAACCCCGCTAGAACATTTCCAGGGTAGTAATAGTCATCCTGAGATCTAGAACGGTTGCGGATTGTAATAAAATGTGTGAAAGGTTAAGTGACCCCAATGCTTTCCCGGTTCTCACAACAGCACGTTTACAGGACAAGTAGTGATTAAAGATGAGGAAAGGAATTGGAAAAGAAAAATGGTTTTGCTGACCTTCTATTAGACGCTCATTTAACTCAAAATATGAAGCAATACCTCAAATCAAAGCTCAACTTTAAAGAAAACTTTTCACATTTATGATCATCTTTAAAGTCTTTGAATTAAAAAAAAATTACGAATCATTTCACACTATCCATTTCATGTGAAGAGTTGCTTGGAAATCACATTGTTGACCTAATGTTTGATTTATTATTATTTTTTTACATTTTCTGATTAGTATCAGTATCGGTATCAGACAGTGGTGGAACAGGATTTATTTTCTTTTTTATTCCTTATCTTTTGATGCAAAACTATTAAGTGATGAATTGTTTGATTTTGCTTCACAAAAATATGACTTGCATCAATAACAATACATATAGTTTCGATGTTTTTGAAAACAGTGGATGAACTCTAACGCCTCTTGTAAATACTCATTATAACTGGTAATAAAAACCAGAGTCTGATATTTCCATCTCCATCTTTGTGTAAATTTCCTTCTTCACTCACTGATGTTTGTTTTGGCTCCAGTTTCATGACGGTGACGGTGTCCTCAGCATGTCCACGCTTTTTGAAATTACCTGCTCTGTTCTCACATAGAAGATCATACAGGACCAGGGTTAGAAGTGTAGGCAAATTGAACATATGTCTTGAGATAAGTAACATCACAATTTTCTTCTCTGAGTATAATTAAGAAAATTAAGAAAATTATTCTCCATTAAAACTTAACAGATTAAAAAAATGATCATTATCATCTCATATCGTGTTTCTTTAATGCTTCTTGAAGTATCAAGATATTCGATTTTTCCTGTATCGCCCAACCCCAGCTAGAAGAGTGAAAATATCTGGTCGGACAGATTCAGACAGCTCCTTATGTCTGCAGAGAATGACTAGAACAGTTCTGGACTAGTTCCTGTATGAAAGGAGAGAGTTGAGATCAGTAAAGCATTAAAGAGGCATTAAGCTCAGTGGGGACATACAGCATGGGTGAGTTTCACCCCACATATTTTCTTCACTCTCAACAGCAGGGTCTCTCTTTGTTCAATGAGGGAGCCTTCAATCAATGTTATCTCTCAGATCCCTGATTATTAATTTCTCTGAATTCTGCTCCACAAACCCTTTGCAGGGTCACCTGAGATGGTCACAGCCGCGGTTTTACTGCGGCCATTAAGTGCTGTCTGACCACTAGAGAGCTGTGTCAACCCCAGGAGGGAGATGGCAAAGCACTAGCTAAAGGAAATGGAAAGGACTTTCATTTTTCTTTCCTGCCAGTTGTTTTCGTTAAGCCATCCAACCCATGACATACTGTTAATTAGCAGGGAGGCTAAAGGCCTTGGGCTGCGGCACAGATCGAATGGCGGCGTGTCTTCTGCTCTTTTTCAGCAGCTTAATTAGTGCCCCTACCCAGTCTCCCCAGCTCTTTGATGGTGGTTCCTGTGCCGATGACAACCGAGAACAGGGTCTGAAATTTTTGAGAAAATCCGGGTTCAGGTCAACTAGAGGTAGAATAAAGCACACGTTTCCAGCTTCAATAGGATTTTCCATTCTGAGGTCAAGATTTGATCCTCTGCCTCAATAAGACTGAAAAATCTCAAACCGTTTAATTATAGTATAATATATATGTAATATTTTGTCATTTATAAGGGAAAAAAAGTCCATACTTTTGAGGGTAGGCGTGTCCTTACCATAAGTTCTTCTCCTTTTACTTATTTATTACCGCTTTCAGATACTGGACAGGTATTCTTCATGCAAAACAATCAGCACATCATATTTACAGTGCAGTCACAAAGCCCACAGCTTTGAAATATGTACATTTTATTGCCATGCATAAGCATTTTGTTGCTTTTCCATATACTTGGAGAAAACCCTCAGCCCACAGTACAGACAAAAAACAGCTCCAGTAGTGGCAAGCCTGTTTAAACTCCACCCACACACAATTAGATCAAATTCTTCTGCTGGAAAGCAGTCTCTCAGTTATGAGGATTTAGAGCTCAGTTTACAAACACCTTTGACTGAAAATGGATGAAATATTACAAAAAATGTAATTCATCTACTGCCTACTGACTAAAAGTCTGCCTTGATTCATTGCGTCTTCAATCTGAAAAGGTCCAACTAGTTCTTCTTTAACAATGCCAGCCCATACCAGTACCCCACCTTCACCTTTGAAAAATCTTTCTTGTTTCTTGGTCTAGTTTTGATGTTTCAACTTATGCATCTTTTTCAGTGGTGGTGGGTTTCAGTTTTCCTTACCTTGTTCTTGTCTCCCCCAATATCTTAGACATTTCAAGAGAGCTGCATCTCTCTGGAAGATTTTTTACCCTGATATAGGGTGTGGATCTCCTTAGGCCACACCCAGCTTCCATTTACACCAATACACATCACCTGATATGCTTAAATAAAATTAGTATTCAAGTTTATACAGCTTGGAGTTGGAATAGTTGCATAAATGATATGGTCGAAATCACTTGCCTAATAATTGTGCACAGTGTTTTTGCTGTCTGCAGAGAGGTAGTACTGTTAGTGCTGATGTGTGAGAGCCATGCCCTGTGTTACGGTTAGAGGAGCTGTTGTGTTTGAAGTGGTCTTGGATGTAAGCTCTCCTCCAAAAGCCAGTTCAGACTCAGCCCGGCGGCGCTTAACTGAAGCCAAACCAAACATAGCTGAAGGGAAGCCTAGACTCGGCAGCATCAGCAGACCGAGAATCTAACAGCTCCTCTGCTGCTAAGGGACACATACACAGTAAGGCGGGCAGAGTTGAACTCAGGATCAACTCAGAAAGTAGGGCTCGGTTTTGTTCCTGGGGTTTGCTGTGCCTGTTCGTGTTCATGAAAATGCCTTACACCATTTGCGTATGTTAACCTCTTGAAATTAATGACTTCCATCAATTTTTTTTTCATTGCACTGTTTGGAGAAAGACAATTATTCACAGTTTATGTTTGTGGCTTATTCATCACATTATTAATTCAGTATCTTGGTATCAGATGTTCTTTAAACTGGAGTTAATGAAGATAGGTTTGCATCTATTAGTAAGATAGTGTCAAAGTTAACAAACTGTTCCTGAGTACTCATTGTTTTGGGAATGTCTTGAAACCTGAAAGAGCTCACTTTAAGTGGGACTTTTTGTTCTGTGTTCATTCTCTAGTCTTGTTCTGAAATAGAAGATAGTAACAGGAGTTGTATAAAGATAATAGACGTTGTTATTAGTATTAAAAAATTATAACAAGAAGAAGAACAATAAGTTAATATATTTATATAGAGCCTTTCCCAAACCCAAGGTCATTTGAAATACAGAACAGAAGATAAACAGCATTAAATGAAAAGATGTGGGAACATTACTGTGAGGATTTGATTGCATGCAGCTACAAGAACATTAGTGAGGTCAGGTGTCAGAGTTAGGTGATTAGTTTTGGATCCCATAGGTTTTAGATGTAGATCTGTTATTTTGAGATGTGGTGCCATCACCCCACAGCACCACACTGGGGGTCTTTATGTCTTTCTTTAGGTGATGCTTGGCATATACCTTGCTTTTTACCCATCTTTGCTGGCATAGCAGGGATTTTTCAAGCTGTGTGTCCACTTTTAAGTAGCTGAACCTTTTCACTAGAATGGTTGAGGAGCATCATGACTGTAATCACACTAAAAAGACAAGCTAAAACTTCAACCAGTCAACGTCCAGCCACCGTCCAGCGTCCTCAGCAAAAGTGTTGGAAGAAGAAGAGAGGTGGGGGTTAGAGGGAGGAGATAAGGAGCATTACTCCTTTAAGAAGAGTGTGTGTGAGCGTGTGATAGAAACTGCAGCCTTTTTCCTTCTCCAGTAGCAGCGACTCTTAATTTGGGATTTGTTTTGCTGTGAGAGGAGTGAGTTTAGAAAAGTCAGTAGAAGTCTGCTTCCAGCAAGGAGCAGCGACATGTCAGACATAAATGAAATCACACATTCGGATGGAATCAATTTTGAAGGTTTGTTTTTTTTATGTCACTTTTGAATCTTTCACTGTAACAAATACTGTTTTGTAATTTAAAAGAAAGGAAGCTTAATTCTTAGATTCTTTGATACTTTTGTTACTTTCACCCAGTTTATTAAATGACTAGATTATTTTAGGCTTTGATAATTTGTTACATGTTGTTAAATGATTTAAAGTTCATTTATAGTTAAGATTGAAGAATTTCTGGTTTTAGAGCTCATTGTTTTTAGAGATTTGGAGTATTTGTGGGTATTTAATGTGCATTTGTCTATGTGTAGCAGTGCTGGGCTGTATTTTACAGTATAACTGTCAATAAGACAGTGCAGTCTGGTACTGATTTGCTCTGTCTCTACGTAAATCTGTGTGTGTGTGTTTCAGCAGATGTTGCACTCAATGGAGTGTGTCTTTAGGAAATCTCTCATTCAGACACACAGAGAGGCTCTAAAGGGGCTAAAACCTGACATCTGGATCTCACACACTCCTTCTCTCCTAACCTTCACTCGTTTTCACCTAATTCTTTGGCCTCCCTCCTCTCCAGCATGGAACTGGCAGAAACTTCCCCCATTCTAAACCTTACCTTCTCACTGTATGTTTGTGAGTTTAATTCAGTGCTATTTTTTGCATATGTATTCATAATAAACAGAAGTTGTATTCTGTAAGCCAGTGATTGGTTGAGATATGCCATATGATGAAGTTTGTCGACACCTGCTCCTTCCAGTTGTGTTGGTGCTGGAGGTAAGACCTCTTGGTCTGCAATGTCTTGACAAGTATTCGGTCACTAGACTCAGGTTTTGAAGTTTTGCTGTTGAGTTATGGATCCGAAATACCCAAGAATGTCCAAGTCTTTCCAGAGCTATAAGGTGGAGATCCATCACTCCACATACTGCAGGTTACTGTGGTGCTTCAGAGCCCATTTTATTGGTCAGTGTTATTCTAGTGTGATTATTAAAGCTGTGTGTGCACATATTAGTTGCATCCCAATTCAGTGTCCCGTCCTTCAATGGCTGTGTCTCAAGGCTGATTATGTTACAGAGTTATTTTTATAAGTTTAAAATATAAAAAAAACAAATATAGTACCAGTCTGTCTCTTCTCCTTTTTTTAGCTTAGCAGGAAATGGTTGGTTGTTTGTTGTTAACAGTCGTCTGAGGTTGCTAGGCGACAGAGCGACACTTCATCCTTAGTTCATTTAATACTCAGTTTGTGTCCCAGTTTGTCCTTCAGTCTCCAAAGACCACACCTATGCAAACTTGGTTTTAAGAAGAGCTAGATGTCAGGCACTATATATAATATATATTCTATAAGGATGAAGATGAGTGTTATGATGTAGATGAATGTTGTATCTGGTCTGAAATGAGAGCTAAGAACAGTGATAACCGTGTAGATAATCTGCTGAAGCGCTTTCTGTTTTACACGTGGAGTCATTGGCTTTGGTTTGGTTTGTTGAGCTCCTGTTACATTCATCAGGGTGACTGCTGCTCTGCTCATTTCTCACTGATGGGTAAAAAAATCCACAAAAAATGTGTTTGGTGATGCCAAGTAGGACCAGAAAGTAAGTGTGTGTGTGTGAGAGAGAGAGAGAGTTTGTTCTTGTGGTTGCTCAGACTGTAAATCTGTGTGAGCGTACTGTGTATGTGGGAGTGTACAGTGTGATTGTCTGTGCGTGTCAGTGTGCGTGCATGAGTGTGTGTGTAAATGGTTTAAAATCTCTTTAGTGCATTTCATTGATGTTTAAACATCAATCATGTTTTTCATGATAAATAAATTCATATAATGATCCAAAATTACATGGAATCTAGCACTTTAACATAAATTGAGAATGTTTTGTTTCCTCTTCTAAGTCACCCTTTCAGATATTTGGCTGAGGTTTTGATTTTACCATGGCAATCTGCTCTTTCCCTTCTACTGTCAGCGTTTGCAGCAGGGCTGGACGATGTGTCTTATATTTTTGACAGTTGGCTTTTACTCATTGTAAGCTGAACTATTGTCCAAACTGTTCATTTAATTAGATTTAGACATGTGAGGCACAGTATGGACACATTACTTTTAAAAAAATGTCTTTATATTCATGTTCATGGTTTTGCCTGTATTTAAAAAAAAATTGGAACATATGTTGTGTCATTTTTAGTGAAGTGCCATGAAAATGTCTTCATAATGTATTTTTACCATGACACCTACCTGGGTTACTCAGATCTAAGTAGCCACAAGGGATGCTTTTCATTTCCACTGTCTGAGAGTCTAGCCATGGTGACGCCGGAGAACAGACATCTAGGTTTTCTGACAGTGTGAACGTTGACAGACAGACTTTTGGTCTAATTTAATGGCCTGAGGTCTGCTCAATACTCATCATCTTTCGGAGACACCCAGCAAGGTTGCGTTTTCCTGCTGCTCCAGCTCCTGTCAGGCAATCAGCTTTCTGAAGTCATATGGGTTGTGTCCCATGTCCCAGATCTTTCTTCTTGATGTAGATGTTGTTATTCTTTCACTGTTCAGAGCTATAAAGCATGACTCCTTGTGCATTTCACCACAGGGCTATGAGAAAATCCCTCTTGAGCCTAATGCAACTGTAACTTTATGACACTCTTCTTACCTCAGCTAGCACCTTTACCCTTAGAAGTCGCCATTTTAACTGGCAGTGACGGAAGCATGTTGTAATTTATAGAGTTATTTCTGACTAGCTCTGGGAAATGAGTGGAGAAAGTGAGTTTTCAGGCCATATGTAAGTAGAAAGCTGTATGTACACTCTTGTATAAAGAACAAAAATATAATTAGTTGACATTACTGTCAGTATGAATTAAGAATAAGACTTTCAGAATTTCAGAGTCTGATAGAAACAAAATATATGTCTGAAGCTGATGCTTTTCCCCCTGAAGAAATGTATCATTTGTAAGAAGTTTACATAAAAAGAAGGTATTTATAATCCAGGTAAATTTGGATTGTTTCTGTTGCTTCATTCATCATGAAATGAAAAAGTGTTATGTTTGCATATTTTGATATAACATTGACACAGATGATCAGTAACAACTTTTTTGATGTAGTTGGAATAAAGTGCCTGTAAGTGCCTGGAACTGTAGCCAATGTCTGAAAAGAAATGTTCCACCCATTTATCAGTGTTTGATCTAATTACGAGGTGTTCTGCTCTCACTGAACAATACTGGCGGCTCCTGTTTGGGGTCGGCCTGTTCCGAGGCTGTTACCGTCAGCTCCAGTGATGGAGGGCCTGGGTGCTGTGGTTGTTTTGAATGGATAACGCAGAGGTTCTGAAATTTGTGTGAAGATGGAAATTTTTCATTTTGAGTTGTAGTTTTCTAGCACGCACTTTCATCTTTTCTCTTTTCACATTTATTGTATTGTAAGATTTTTAATGAGATGAAAGTGGCTTTTCTAAGAATCTTAATCGTGGGAAAATAGCTGAGAAACAATGGTAACATGCTCTCACATTCTTCCCACACTTTTCTTTTCTTTCTTTTAGAATGATAAATCACTGGGGCTGCAAGATTAAGAAAGTAACGCACTGTACTGCTCCACACAGACATTTGGACAGTCTGTAAGAACTGTGGGGTGTAATAAATTTCTTACAGCATAATTAAAGGAATCACACGACACATAGAATAATAGATTAATTGAAACATTTATTTATTAATTATAGAAATAATCATTAGGTGCAGCTCGTTGTAAAGCCCTGAAATTAGTACCACGGGTCAGTCTTGCCTCGGATAGAAGGCATGATTCTGTGTTTCCATGTTCAGAGCAGCTGCTCAATACAGAATCTCTTGCAACAGATATCGGGTTTATGGACCATGACTGGTTTGGACTTACAAGTTTTGTGATGTACCAATAAACAGCTGCTGGAGTGAATTCTCACTGGGGCTGCGTGAAGAGAAAGAAGCATTGTTGCAGTCATGCACAGATAAACACAGATACAAACACCTGCAAACACACAGGCACAAACACACATACACACTCATACATGCATATAGCTCTTCAGCAATCTAGCCCTGTTTCTCTAAGAGAGGAGCATGTATTATTCAATATAACACATTAAAATGAGTCAAGAAAGGATCTCAGCCTTTTCTACAATATTACAATATTGACAGCTTCGTCCTCCAAATAAAACATTCAACAAAAGTAAGATGTGGGGATTTTTTAACAAATACTGCAGATACTGATATTATCCTGAAACCCATTTTGTGTCCCTAAAAGTTTCACCAGTGCCAGGAGTGTAATATTTAGGAGAAACTAAAGGCTGAAATACAATAAAGCTGCAGAACACCTCAAACACACCAATGACTGGATTTATCTTTATGATCAGTGAAACTAGGTCGGTTCCTTAAGGCACACACATGCGCACAAGCACACACACACACGTCCGTCTCTTCTGTGATATCACCACCAAGGAGCCTGTAAGGGCACAGTTATGACACATCAACTGAGTATCCCATTGGGGACAGCTGCACACACACACACACACACATGATCTTTCTTAGCATCTACAGGAGGTGATGTAGAGAAGCATGACTCCTGCATGTTAGTCCATGGTTTTCCCCTCTTGTTTCCCTCGCAATCCTGCTGAGGTTCAGAGTTTTCTCTGCAAGTTTCTTTCCTCTAAAGTTGATTTTCTTTTCCATAAGCATAGCAAACCATACATTTGATCACCTGGTCTGGACGGGTTACATTTAACTTAAGAGATTCTAGAAAAGGTGTGTATATTTTCAAGTCATGTGACCCTTCTGAGCCAGTGTCCATCCAAAAAGAAACTTGGACTGATTTTGATTGTTAATGGAGAAACACATTAAATGTAAGTTCAAAACTAGTTCATTTTGTAGTCGGAAGAGCCTTGATATACATTTTCATCTGTAAAACATTTTGACTGCTGTAGATCCAGGTTATTTGTTCTTTCTGTTTGCAGTTCTTGTTTGCCTTTGATAACAGTGATTGTTGTGCAAAGCAAGAACAGTACTTATTGGTCTTTGGGGAACCTATTTAACAATAGATTGGGACATTCCAGGCAGTCTAGATATTTTCACAAGAATTTCTGTTTGGTGGACATACAAGCTTTTATGATACAGAAGGTACTGACTGAGTGAGTTATTTTTCTGTCTTCTCCAATCCCAGCCCTGAAGAGGTCTTTTGAGGTGGAGGACGTAGATTCCTCTTCACATTCTTCCTCTCCCCATATCCGCCGTACACCCTCTAACACTCAGCAGCGCAATGCCATCTCGCCATCCAGCAGCCGACACTATGAGCTTGGGTCTAATGGCACCAAACCCCCTGATACTTTAAAACCAAAAGCACGGACCCCTGAACCTGTGTCCCGCCGTTCCGAGCTTTCCGTAGACATCTCATCCAGCAACAATGGCAAAGCCATCGATGCATCACCCAGGTATAGTTATATTTTTACATAAATGTTTTTTAGCATTTGTAGAGCTGTTTGTAGAGATCCTACAGTATTGATTATCTGGTAAAACTGCAGCCTGATTGCAGTCAGATTAAACTACAGTCTGATTATTTCATCAATTTTATAATGTTAGAATCCATTAAAATGTGATTCTGCATGCTTTTGCCCCAAATAATTTTTTCTGATAAAGAAAACAAGTAATGTTTTGGGAGTGAATTTGACATTGTGCAGAATTATGAGATTAATGATTCATTCATTAATCATTTCCAGATGAAGTTCTATGAATTTTCTAGTGGAATGATTATTTTATCTTTCTTTAGACCTTCTTTTGAGTCTTATCTTACAATGCAATCTCCCAACCCCCCGTAGTGCTGGAATCGCTCGTTTCGGCCTGAAGAGACCCGAAGCACTGGGCCACAGCAAGACACCAGAGACGCAGAAACATTCAGTGACCTTCAGCAAGACCTTGGAGACAATCACTCCAATCTCCCGGACTCCTTCTGCTGTTGTCCCGCACGCCAGTGCCAAGCTCCCCGAGACAACGTTCAGGAGGAACGAGCCACCCAGCCCGGGAGAGGCGTCGCGTCGGCCTGAAATTAGCGTTACGAAGGCAACTGAGGGTAAAGGTCAGGAGAATCACCATCATCATCCTCCTATGACAATGAGGTGTGCATCGCCAAATCACGCCGGACGGAAGTCACCCAGCACAGACGGGCACAGTAAGTTTTCTTTTAATGCTAATTTGTTACACTGTGTGTCTTAGAGTATTAATGTACTGTAACAGAAAAAAAGTATAGAAAGGGTTTTTCATGAAACAGCAGAACTGGATGACATAATGAATAAACTAGACTAACGATTCTTCCTTATGACAATCAAGAAGGTCACCTGCGTTTCTGTTTTACTCTGCTCACAGAGATTCCTAAGCATTATCAACAGCTTAAGCTTGTCTCTTGCAGTATGTGAAGGATAGAATAAATCAACGTAAACAATTAATTGAGATAAATGAGCATTATATTGGCTTCAAACTGGCTATTTTGATTCAAACAATTAAATGCCGAACAGCTGCGCTGATTTGAATATTGACTTTGGCTGAGTTTGGACGGTGAACATAGCTTGACCCTGTGCAGAGCGCAGGACTTTGGGCCAAAGTCTCCACGAGAAACTAGCTGTTGAGTCTGAGACAAGAAAAAGCCGCCAGGATCTGGCTGTGGTGTTCAGAATCTGGGACTGAGCCAGTCAGTCCAATTTCATGTCGAACAGGTTCCACAATGAGGCAGAAGCACGTCAGCAGTACCAGCACTGCACTCACGCTGAGCTTACACAAACAAGGAGCAGGCTTTTCTCAAAGTTTCTTGACACTGACTAGCAGTGGATGTTGGGGGGATTATAGTGGGCAATGCAGGGGGGGTTATAGTGGGTTGACAACTAATATGCTGAGGTGGGTAAACAGGGAATAAGTGTAAATGTGGCACTGACAAGCATTTGGATTAATTGGAATGTGTAAATATTGACACCATGTTGGCCATAATTGACTTAAAGGGCTGTTTGATTTGACTGTATTGATTAAATGGACTTTTATGGGACTAACACTAAGTACACTTTCGCTGATCAGCTGTAGTCTACATTGGAAACTGAGAGAAATTGCATTTTGATCCTCTGTACGTCCTTTTAGTATGGCAGAATTGACATTAAAGCTGACTTTGACTTTTGGTGTTGATTTTTAAGACTTATTCTGGAATTCATTCATTCATTCATTTATTTCCTGCCGCTTGTCCCAAGCGGGGTTGCGGGGGGGTGCTGGAGTCCATCCCAGCTCACACAGGGCGAAGGACGGGACACACACCCTGGACAGGTCACCAGCCCATCGCAGTTATTCTGGAATTGTGGTGATAAATTTTCTTAACAGTGTAAAATGTCTCCTTTTTCTGCATGTAGGAAAAACAGGGCACGCATTTTGCCATTACTTTAACCCTGACCTTAAACTAACCAATAACAATAAAACATGAGACAAGAAGATGTGGCAGCAGCATAAAGATGATCACACCCTCACTAACTAGCAAGTAAAGTGAATGCTGACACCAGCCTCTGTAGTTTCTCTCACAGACATGGCAATTAAAACAAATTTAGAAGAAAACTGTCTGCCTCTGATAGCAGCTTTGCAGCTGTCAGCCTCACAGTTACAGGAGGAGTAACCATGTGTCAGTATTTACCAAGACATGTATTTAGCCTGACCTCAACATATTAATAGATATACTGTAAACAGTGGCTGGCGAATGGTCTGTGAGGAGATTGTATTTACACCTATATTAGAGCAGAATGTTTTAGCTAAGGGCTGGGTAAATTACTGTACCTGCAAAACTAAGTGCTGTTTATGTCTAAAGTTTTAAACATATAGCCAGTGGAGATTCTCTTCCATTTATTTTAGTAGGTCTGCGCTTTGGGTACTTAGTTATTACTTTCTGCAGGGAAGAGCCTTGATTTTGTTTGCTCTTGAGCGTGAAAAGTGATAATGTCTTACAGGATGCTGTTTATAAAAAGGTCATGGTGTCAGGTGTGTAACCTGCAATCATTCTACTCACAGTTTAGGTTTCTCTCTCTCTCTCTCTCACTCTCTCTCTCTCTCTCTCTCTCTCTCTCTCTCTCTTTCTCTAATTTTTGACCTCATTTAATGGGGTTATTTATTTCTGTATTTAAAAAATGGCTCAACTGAATTGATAGGCTTTCTGAAGTCAGCACTCTGGTGTGAATGTGTTTGCCAGTTGTTGTTAAGAGTTGATTCAAGGAGTAAACATAAGAACTCTACATTAGGGTTTATCACTCTTTTTCTCCCACTGCATGAACATCAGATAATCATTGCATCCCCTCCACCCTGAAAATCAATAACAGCCTTTAAACACACACACAGATGGTTGGATAAAAGACATGATTTTCAAAAACAGAGTCTGTAGGGGGTGCTTTGTACAGTGAGTCATTGGTGGTTCTATTGTGATTAGTTTCCAATAGTTGATGGGGTGAAGGGTGGCTGATTAATTATACAGAAACAGATGAGCATTAGTCTGTAAACCTACCAAAAACACCTTCATGAAAGCTGTTTCTAATAAAATGCATAAAGTGAATCCAGCTACAAAGTAGGTGAACAAAATTAACTGGACACTGTGTATTTGTCTCCAAATTAGGGTTGCATGATGTGGGACAAACTGTAGCTGTTAGGGTCGGAGGGCAGGATGTGGGCGCGAGTAGAAAACACAAACCAAACTTTATTAAATTAAAACAAAACATGAACCAAACTAAACAGTGGACTATATATATACAGACTAAGAATTATGAAGCAAAACAAAACCAAACATAAATAAGCAAGCAGGGATAACACAACAACTACAACAACCAGAATTAAAAAGACAATAACAACCAGCCAAGATAAAGACAAACAGAGGGATATAAATAACAAGACCAAACACTCTAAACCTGGGGCGGTTAGGAGACATGAATAGGAATCAGGTGTGAAGAGGCAGGACTGTGGCAGGATTGGACAAAAACAAACACAAGCGCATGGCAGATGTATTGAAGCATGGACATAGAAAACACACATGAATCAGAGAAGCCTTACAGTAGCACTTTATATTGCTGCATGTTGCGATTGCAATATAACATTAAACATACAGAGCTTCTCGGTTAATCAGTTGACTTTAACTTTTGTTGTACAATTGATTAGAGGCTAAATTACATATTGCAGTCTTATGCAACATTAGTTATTGCAGGGACTGACAATGAGATGGCAGATCTGCTGTACAGTCTGTGTGTGCTCTAAATTTAGTCTGAAGAGTAAATTGAAGTTTTTGTAAATGGGTCAGGAGTGTCTTACTGTGTGTCCTGTGTGTGATCTCTGAGCTCACCGGATCAGAGTGTGTTCCAGATCAGCCAGGCTCTCTGTTTCTCTCTAGAGTGCCACTGTGAAATGAGAGCTGTGTGTGATCGGAGCAGGAGGAGTGTGTGTGTGAGCCGGAGTGTGTCAGCGCCGCCTGTGATGTCAGACAACAGGGTTTCCTTTTTTCCAGAGCACAGATTTTTCCTGTGCTAGCAGGAGCTCTCACAGTTGGATCTGATTAAAAACCTCCCCAGCCACGCATACACGCATGCACACGCGCACACACACACACACAAGAAAATAACACCTTATTAATTGTTAACAGTTACACACTTTACTTGTACAACATGCACAAAAGACAGAAGGGCAGCACCAGCACTTTAGCAAGAGCAGATGGGAGTTTGTGAGGTGTTATGGGCCTTTGGACACAAGCCAGTGCGATTCCTGTAAAACACACATGTACGCACGCACACACACACACGCACGCAGGCACACACACACACACACACACACACACACACACACACACACACACACAGACAGACACAAACCCGGACACATCTGGGAGATTCCTGCAAACGCCAAGGATGAATAATAGAGGGAAAACGGAGAGAGAACCAAGAAAGATGATGTAATGTGTGTGTGTGAGTGTATGTGCATGCATACTTGCTTTTTTGTGTGTGTGGGTGTGTGTGTGTGTGTGTGTGTGTGTGTGTGTGTGTGTGTGTTTGTGTGTGTAGAATTGAGAAACGGGGTTAATTGGTTCTGTGACTTGACCTTTCACCTGAGTGGGGTGAGTTTAGCTGCTGTATCAGAGCCTCGCTGATGGACGGTCCTGTAAACCCTCCGTTAAACAGTCTTTGCTCTGCCAACACTGTTTCCTGTGGCTGCACCACACATTTGAGTTCATGAATCCTGAAGTTTTACACAGAACTGCGCCTCAACACACACCTCTTTCTGTCTCCACCCTACCTCTCAGCTCTTCAGCATATCACCTGATGTATAGTATATATAAGAAACGGTGCAGAAAACTCTATCTATAACCTATTTTTGACATGTTTAGTCTTTAAAATGTCAAATAGTCCCAGGTGCAGAACGCAAGTACACATAAAAACAAATACAAATATGGTTTTCTGTTTTCTGTTCTTTTAAATAATTACACTAAAATTGTGTTATAAAACTATATATCTGTGACACTTGCTGGGTTTTTGTGTGTTCACTGGTTCTGGCTGCTGAAAAAACTGGAGGGCTGTTTCTTATTAGGGCCACTCTGTTGAAATTAGGCCTGACCTGCCCTGGAGCAACACACTGACCCACCAAAAGAGTGGGGTGTGTGTGTGTGTGTGTGTGTGTGTGTGTGTGTGTGTGTGTGTGTGTGTGTGTGTGTGTGTGTGTGTTTGTGTATTTGAGATAAAGAAGGTGCTGAGAGTAGCAGTCCTGAAGCAGTAGCTCTTGTGAGATCATTCCACATCAGTTTTTTTACAATTATCACTTCTCAACATTCACTCTTCTGGAGTATAGTGAACATGTACATCTATGTAATATAATAATGCATCCCTTGCATAATCTCAGTTTAAGCTCATACTAAGGGTATTTTTTGGATAGGAAATGACCTCACAAAGACATTAACAAGCAGTGGTGTTTCCATCCTGTCAGCTGTGCAAGTGTTTCCGCTCTCTGTAACGTCTGACAGTCAGTGTGCTCAGTGTAGGCATACTGCAGTTCAATTAAACACGAATTATTGATCAGGGACCAGTTTTCTAAAGGCATTTTAGTGTAAAGATCATCTTAACTGATAAAGAGTGTTTAGTAAAATCCTCATTTACCCTTTAAGAATCATCTTTGTTCTAAGATACTGAGTTTTGAGTAAACTTTTGCACATATTTTTTAACCTCAAGCCTGTCCTCATCTGGCAACCAAACAGCTGTTTTTCATTAGTTGATTGTCTTAAAAGTCATAATCTGTTGGTTAGATCTAAAGTAGTTCAGTGACTATTTGAAATGCCCTGCCATGAGGATGTGCTGTGTGTTTTCAAACTGTTGAACATGTTGTTTTAATGATGATTATCAGCCATTAACGAGCTGTGGCTAATATTAAGAAAAACATTACAAAATAAACCTTCTCCAGTGTGTTTGGCCTGTTAGCCTGCTGCTTTTATTTAGCCAATGTCATTGCTACTGATGCTAACTAAGTTTGCTTAGCAAATGTTTTCTAGCTAATGATAAAGTTTCAGCCTCGAGGAAACGTTGGCATGAAAAGTTCAGATCTGAGCCACCAAAATGCACATACAAGATGTTAGAGTTTCCCTCTAGTCTGATAAATCTGTTATTAGATCATCAGTTACTTCAAAAGTAAAAAAGCATTTTTTAAATACTTTCTAAAAGATATTTCATAAATATTCCAAGTATTTTTATTTATAATGATTTCTATAGCACATTTCCCTTCTACTGTAGTAGATACTACAGATACACTTCATTACAATATTAGACCAGTAGTTACTTGAAATGTTAAATATGTTTCTTAAAAACAATGTCTTATATTGTCTATAATGTCTTATGTCTAAATATTTTTATACATTTTCTATTTGTAATTATGTAAAGATTTTCTGCAACTGTTTTTTTTTGGCTTTCTTTTGACTGTTTTAGATTATTTTTGTTTTTGTCTCTACTGTGATGAGCTGCACAGTTTTTGTATTAGCAGTGGGTGGCGCTGTCAGACAGGTGAAGTAGCTTTTATAGAGGTGTGTGGTAAACATCCTGTTCGACATCTCTCCCACAGTTTTGACTTACCTAAGTAACACTGAGTTCAAAATCTACAGAATGTGGTATAGCATCGCGCACGCGCGCACATACACACACACACACACACAAAAGAATAATATTACACTACACTACAAGATGACTGATTGTAGAAATGTGTTCTCTGAAATGTGTTATATTTGAAAGTATTAAAAAAGTGCTTGAAAAATGTATTGTTTATGTTTAAGTTTAACTACTGAGTAAATAGTTCCTCCAGTTACATTTTTTACTCGGTGTAATCCGGTGTAAATGTGTTGCCAGAAGAATGACATTGTGTCCATTTCCATTGGTCTCAGTAAAATCAGTTTTCTTTGAAACACTGTTTCCTTGTCAACATATACAATTTGTTTTAATGATGATTATCAGCCATTAACGAGCTGTGGCTAATATTAAGAAAAACATTACAAAATAAACCTTCTCCAGTGTGTTTGGCCTGTTAGCCTGCTGCTTTTATTTAGCCAATGTCATTGCTACTGATGCTAACTAAGTTTGCTTAGCAAATGTTTTCTAGCTAATGATAAAGTTTCAGCCTCGAGGAAACGTTGGCATGAAAAGTTCAGATCTGAGCCACCAAAATGCACATACAAGATGTTAGAGTTTCCCTCTAGTCTGATAAATCTGTTATTAGATCATCAGTTACTTCAAAAGTAAAAAAGCATTTTTTAAATACTTTCTAAAAGATATTTCATAAATATTCCAAGTATTAAAAAAGTGCTTGAAAAATGTATTGTTTATGTTTAAGTTTCACTACTGAGTAAATAGTTCCTCCAGTTACATTTTTTACTCGGTGTAATCCTTCAAATGTGTCGCCAGAAGAATGACATTGTGTCCATTTCCATTGGTCTCAGTAAAATCAGTTTTCTTTGAAACAGTGTTTCCTTGTCAACATATACAATAAGCAGGAAGCTCCTGTTAGAGATTGCCACAGTGGATCATTCGTCTCAGTGTCTTTCTGTCCTCTACATTTTCCGTATTCACACTGTCTCCCTGTATGTCTTCTCTCACCAAATCAATAAAATTCCTCTTTGCCTTCCTCTTCTCCTCTTTCCTGGCAGCTCCATCTTCAACATCCTTCTCCTGATATACTCCTCATCTGTCCTCTGGACATGTCCACACAAACACAGTCTCACGTCTCTTGCTTTGTCTCCAAACCATCCAACCTGAGCTGTCCCTCTAATATACTCGTCCCCAATCCTGTCCATTCTGGAGAGTGTGTGAGTTTTACACTGCAGACTGACAGGATTGTTTTTTAGAGCACTTGTTCTGCAGTGTTTCTCTTTGTGTGTGTGTGTGTGTGTGTGTGAGAGAGAGAGAGAGAGATGAGCTGATGACGTTACTACATGAGGCGTCGGTATGGTATGTCAGAACAGTTCAGTCCAGAGTTTATCCAGATCAGATTTCCGGAAACGTGCATTTACTCTGTGCAGCAGGGGAAAAGTCAAAGGTCACGCAAGTTTCCCACCACCATGGAAGACCTCTTCTCTCTTTTTCTTCCTCTACTTCCTCTGTTTTACCCTGTCATCTCTCTTTTACTCTCCACATGCCCTTCTGATATTCCATTTTAGATCCAAAGGTGTTTGAGCTTGAAGTTCAGAAAACAGAGTTCAGAGCACTTTGTTTCAGTCTCAGAAATCAATTTTCACCCCAAAAAATGTCGCTTTCAACTCATAATATTATTCAGCAGACTAATGGGGTTTAATCTTTAAGTGTTATTGGTCTTAAAAGCTTAAAGTGTTGTATTTATTCTAACATTGCATACTGCTAGTGTACAGTGTTCTTCCAGTATTTTAGACTTTTTATACAAGTTTGTTAGACTTTATTAGACCCTGTTTGACTTTATTAGACCCTGTTTAATGTTTGAGTCCACTAGACTTTGTTAGATTCTGTTAGAATCTATTCTAATTCTAACACACACACACACACACACACACTGTACGTGTGACTCCTTTAGGACTGCAGTGTGTAAGAGACCCGGCTCCCCGGAAGGCCTGTGTGTTTGTAATTTCTGTGTGAGAAAAGCTGTTTATAGTACTGAGAGCAGCAGAAGGAGCTCATTCCTGATTGGAGTTAGGAAATGTGTGTCACAAGCACAGAAGAATCTTTTCCTTCTAGAAGGTTCTCAGACAGTTCCTGTAGCGTCCAATGGATCACAGGGCAGTTTGTTTGGAGGTTTTGGATCCAGAAATGTTCCGTGAGTAACTATTTACAAAATAAGTATCCATTATCCAGTAGTATAAATATCCATTTACAAAAGATGAATACAGCAAAGTTAAAGAAGAGTAGAAGAGTAGGACTGGTTTCAATTAGGAATAATATGACTACAGTATGGTCTGTATCTATTACGGTTCCTGAGAGAGAGAGAGAGAGAGAGAGAGTGAGAGAGAGAACACGAACAGCAGGAAGTACGAAATGTCCTGGGGAGTCTTGTGCTCTTTTGTTTTGCTTTTTAATGCTTGTTTCCTTCAACCAGAGCCAAAGGCTCAATATAAAAAAGATGCTTTTGAGGCTAATTGTGTTCTTTCCTATCTATCTTTCTCTTCTCTTCTTTTCTACCTTCCTCTTTCTCTCTCTTTCTTTCCAGCTCATGCTGTGAATGTGTGTATGGAAATTATTTTTTTCTACAGCGGAAGGAAATACTTCTCTTTGATCTTAGACTCACTGTCTTTCTTTTAACTGTGATTCTTTACTGTTTCCTTTCTCACTGTTTCTTTCTTTCTCCTCCATGCCTCTGTTATAGAATCTCTCTTTATTGATGTTGAACATCTGGATGTAAACAAAGTTTTTTTTATCTCACCCATCGTTTATCTGCTTTGCATTTGTCTATTCAGAAGTGTGACTGGGGTTACAGGGATGCAGAAAGGCCTTGAAGAAAAATAAGAGTAGATCTTAACCTGAAAGAGATCCAGATTGTCATGCTTTAAAAAATCATTTGGTGCAACAGATGCTGTTGTATTGTATCTATTTGGTTTTTATTTCACAGACCAAACAGTAACACATTGTGACCCAGTTCTATACCTGTTTCTTTGTGACTAGAATCTGAATGCTAACCTGAGTTCACCAATAGCATTTCCCTTTGTTCATTTTCTTTTGCCAGTAAGTTGACTTTTAAAAGAAGATGGCTGTTTCAGGTAATTAGCCTCCTGAACTAAGTCATTATCGTGATTGTGGGTTAAAAGAAAGATGATGAAAATGATGGGGTGAATTTTACATTTACATTTACATTTAAATTTTAACACGTCTCTTCATGATAAGCCAAGAATCAGGAGGAGGCACTGGATGGAAGGGGTATTGGTTGTCAAGGCATTTACTCTGACATAGCTGACAAAACTTTCTCAGACCCTCTTGAAGTGGTTTGATCAGATTTTGATCAGATTCATACTGGGTTAAAACCACCACATAGTCACTAATATATATATATATATATATATATATATATATATATATATATATATATATTATATATATATATATATAAACAACTAACCCTCTCACTAATTACTTAGATAATATAATCCAAATAAAACAACTACAGCATCAGCAGGGCTAAAGATGTGTTTCTGTTGGGATGGACAGTCTGAAGCGATAGAGAGAGAGAAAGGAGAAACAGAGAGGGGTAAGTACTCAGCCAGCGGGTGGGGGTGGGGTGTGTTTTCACAGTGAATCACTCCTGCAACAGAGCAATGTGATAAATAATCAGCACCATGTGCTTTAATTACACATACACACACACACAAACTCTCTGTCTCTGTCTCTGTCTGTCTCTCTCTCTCTCTCTCTCTCTCTCTCTCTCTCTCTCTCTCTCTCTCTCGGTTTCTCACTGCAGTTCAGTTCATCCTGTTTTGTCGACCACAAAAAACAATAATGCTAAATGCTCAGTTGCTAAGTTTGGAAACTCAAAGTTTAGTTTTTGTAATTCAGTATTCCACTCCAGCTTGTGCTTTACTGTAGATTTTTAACAATAAAATATATACTACACTGAAAAAGTCAAGTCTTCTTCTCAAATCCAAACCAAAAGACCCACACTGATCAGAGAACAGTGAGAGAAACAGCTCAACATTTTCTGTGAAGTGTTTTAAGGAGGTGTGAGAAAGTGAAAGTGACTATTCTTTTGATTGTGAAACACAGCACAGTACAGCAGACAGTGAACCACATGAAATTCAGGCTTTGCATTTTACCCACACACAGAGGGGCAGCTAAAGCGTCCGGGGAGCAATGATGGAGACGGTACCTCACTCAAGGGTACTCCAGGGCTAACCGACTGTCTGGGATTCAAACCCACAACCATCTGATTCTGGGGCCAGCTCCCTAACCAACAGACCACTGCTACCCCAAGAAGGGCAAACAGAGAAGCTCCAGCAGATTAAAAACAAACTGAAAGTGAGACACTGAGTGAAACTTCCAGCAGTCAGACACTTTTAACTGCCTCATTTTAGTAAATGTCCTTCTTTAAAGGGGGTTTCACTGCAAGATTTAAAGTCAAACCTCAGTATTTAAGGTGGCTTCACTGCCATTTTTATGGCACTTTAGTATCTGAGTTGGCTTTACTGCAGTGTTTAAGGTGGAACATTTTTATTTTCTAATAGTACAGAAAGTGTTGCAAGTGGCCGATTTGAGTTCAATAACACAATCCTGCAATTCGGGCTGTTTGTATTTTCTGAAAGAGTGTGTGTGCGTCGCGTGTGTGTTAAACCTCTGAGGGCTCATTGGCTTATCAGTGTGTGCAATCAAGATAAGGGAGGAAGTCAAATGCAAAAAACCTCTTTTTGTTTCTCATTTTCTTTTTTTCTCTCTCTCTGTTTTCTCTCTCTCATTCTCTCTCTCTCTCTCACACCCTTTCTTTCCCATTTGCTTCTCTATCTTTTTCCTTTTCATTTACACTCCCTCTTGCTCTCTGTCTTGTTTTCTCTTTCTTTCTTTATCAACTATATTTCAGTAGTTTAACCATGTTCTGAATGCTTATACATATAATATTAATTTAAGGAGGTTACCTTGGTGTTTGAAAAACCACCGTTTTCAATAATCAACTGAATTAACAAACAGCTTGTGTTTTGAGAGGTAGTTTTTAATCACTGGTAATTCACTGAAATGCAGTCTGCTTGGAAGTTCATACAATCCCTCAAGCACATTTAGCCTTAGGCTAAACTAGTGATAGACTTAAGCAGATTGATGGAAATTTTAAAGCACCCATAGATTGCAATATTGAATTTCTAAGTGGAGCAGTGATTAAAACATTATCAAACTGGAAAAGTGACCTCACTGTCCATTTTCTATTTTGTACCTCGTCTTAAACATTTAAAGAAAACATATATTTTTTTATTTCATTATTGCTTACCATGAAAACTTATCCTGATTAGGGTGACCCAGACAGGGAACCAAACCCACAGCCTTCTCTGTGTGAAGTGTCAGGGCTGCACACTGTACAGTGACACTGAATCAACAGATTAGTTGACAGTTTACACAGTTTTTAATCTAAAGAACAATCCAGTAAAACCTGATGCCCTTCTCTGTCCACTGGTGTGTGAGGAGTATGCAGGTGGCTGGTCTGTGGTTTCTGAGCAAAACCGTTTCAGTCTCTTCCTGCTGTTGCTTCCTCTTACTTTCCCTCACACACACACACACACACACACACACACACACACACACACACACACACACACACACACGCTCCCCTACTCTTTACAGTAGTTTCTCTGCTCTCTGCTGCTTTAACCTTTCTTTTAACATAAGTCTCTGATCTTGTACCAGTCCATTTTTAATGAAGGAGTACCCACCCAGAGAGAGAGGATAGTCTACTGAGGATGTGGGGAGAGGGAGGACCACCCTACACACCCAGAGAGAGAGAGCGGACAGTTCTAATACTGGAGGATGGGGGAGAGGGAGGACCACCCTACACACCTAGAGAGAGAGAGGACAGTTCTACTGAGTGGATGGGGGAGAGGGAGGACCACCCTACCCACCCAGAGAGAGAGAGGACAGTTCTACTGAGTGATGGGGAGAGGGAGGACCACCTTACACACCCAGAGAGAGAGAGGACAGTTCTACTGAGTGATGGGGAGAGGGAGGACCACCCTACACTCTTATTTTCTATTTGTAGCTTCTATTAGTAGTGAGATGAAACTTACTGAATTTATAAAAGGTTAATTTTATTGTTTTAGTGTTAAAGTAGCAGTCATTTAAAAATATTTATCATTGAGATAATTACACGATGGACACGCTCCCGCTGCTGTCCTTTGAGTACCTCCTTGAATGGGGGATGGGCTTTCATTGGCTGTCTAGTGCCATGTGACAGACATTGGGCGTGGCTTTGGGGGAGTAGCTGAGCCCAGCTGGTGTTACAAACTGTAGCAGAGAGAGAGGGACTGATTGACTGCTGAGGAAGGGTGAGTCATTTATCTGTTCTCCATGTTTTTCTCTTTTAAAGTCCGTGTTTCTTATTGTTTGTTCGGTGTGGATCCTGTTCACACAAATAAAATCTTGTGCACACAGTGTGTGTGTTCTACATATTCCAGCTGGGTCTTAGTCAGTCTGTGGAGAGGAAGGGGGTTGGAGGAGCTTGTTGAGCTCTTGTGTTTCAACCCCCAACACACACACACACACACTCTTCTCTTTCCTTCTCTCTCTCTCCCTCTCCCTCCAACATGCTCACATACTTTTTCTCTGGCTCTCATCTCTCACACACACCCCAATATATCTCTCTCTCTCTCTCTCTCTCTCACCCGCACATGCTCTCACACTCTCTTATCCCCCCCACATTCACACACTGTTGTTTGTGTGTGCACTGAAACTGATGATGAGCTCCACTGAAGGGTTCTCTGACCCCCCCCTTTCTTTCGTTCCCTCTCTTTTCTGTCTTTTGTCTGGACTCTATCAGCACTCTCAGGAAACAGTGCAAAGTTCTCCTCCACCTTATTTTCTTTATTGTGTATTTTATAGCTTTTAGTTATAGAATGGCCTATTTTCAGCTTTAACTAAAGGTTAGTGGGCTGTTTTTTTTTTTTGTTGTTGTTTTTTAATCACTTTTGGCCCAAATGTTCTTTTGTGTAAGCTGTAGAGATTCTGTTTCTAGTATATATGTATGTGTTAGTGTTAGTGTGCACGTGTGAGCAGTGCTGAAGTGAATGACACTTCTGCAAGCTTACAGTTATTACTTGTTTTGCTCAACAACTAATTCCATTTTGCAGCAGTTCTGAAAACACAAAAGCTGCTGATTGTGGTTTGTTTTTTTTTTCCTGACTGGCTGCATTTTGTTTCCCTGCTGGTGCTGTTCAAACACTTGAGTCTTTAATGTTCCACTTACCTGCTTCCCTTGTATATAAAAGCAGAATCACACTCTCCTCATGTACATTTTAAACAATCGTCTCCTTCTCAGCTTGTCCTGGATATGTCTCATTGCTCTGAATATGCAGCGAAGGCCCTAAACCTGGCCCTGGTGTTCAGAAACTCAGATCAGAATCAGGATGTTCATTTTTCTGAAAATGTGAAACCAGTATGTTTTTAGATATGTTAGTAATTTGTTTGACATCATTAGAACATTTTTTGTTTTAGCACCCCAACATTCTCTCTGGCGATTGCTGGAAGTTTACACCTTGTGAGAGTAGAATCAGGGGAGGTAGTGTTGGTGTTAAAATCTGTAGGGAATTGGATTCATTGCAGTAGGATTGAGAACCCACCCATAATGTTAGCATTTCCTCTATGAATGCTGAAACATCAACTAAACTGTGACTTTGCAATTCTAAATGGCTTCCTGTGTCAAACATAACCTCCCATGAAGACCAGTTTCCATGTTTTTAGACTCATCTGAGCAGAAATCGCTTCCACTGGCTTAGAGATGCTTGAAGCTGTGGATGGTTTATAGTAAAATGGGTGGAAATGCTTTTTTTTTTTGTTGTTGTTTTTGCTTTTGTTTTTTTTTTTAGGTCAAATATTATTTCAGCAGAAAAGTTTTTTTTCCCACCAATTGCAGGTTTTTTATAAGAAATGAGGGTGTTAACTTTATTTTCTCTGTTACATCTGTTTTGTTATATTGCCACCAAAACATCTCATATTCGTCGCTGTTTCCTAAACATTTACTTAAATGATATGTTAATGAAGATGTGACTATATTAAGAATCTGAAAAAGCAACACATGGTCTTTGTCTACACAGGTTAAATCTGCTGTTTGGGGATGTTTGTATTAGTTAGACCTGGACCTGGAGGTGACTGATTTCAGCTGTTCTCTCTTACCTGACAGGTGTGTTTTAGCATAGAAACCACCATCATTTTCAGAGGGTTCTTCTAAACACTGACATACAGTTTGTCTGTCTGTCTCAACAGCGCAGAAGTGCTCTGTCAGTTTGATCATAGTTCTGTTTCTGGTGCTGATCAGAGTCACTTAGTAGTTCTGTTCAGAAAACTGTTCTCCATCTCCTTTAATAGTCACAGATAAGAGTCATAATCAGAGATACTGATCCAGGAGCCCAGAGAAAAGGTCACCTCTGTCAGGGTTGAATATTTGGTGTGACTTTTTGGATTTTATGGGTCTAGAGTTTTCTTGAATTTAGAACGGTGTTCCCCAGTCCTACTCCTGTAGATTTGCCTTCCTACTCTGATTTGAGGACAATTAAAAAGCCCACTTTGAGCCCGCTTTCATTTTCCATTGTTTAGGGTCAGCCCGGTGAACCCAACCAGGCTGATGCTTTCTCTTTAATGCTGGAATCTGTTGTTGCTTTTGGAGTTTTTTGTGCGTGATATCAATACATACACCAACGCTCAGGCATGAGCTGGATTAAGACGATCACACAGTGCACAAATACAACTTCTTTCCAGATTCCCAGTTTCTGTACTTTAACCAATCCGATGACAGTGATGCAATTAGCCGGACTGGGGGTGGAGACCTCACACTTTTGCCGCTCCCTGCTATCCAGACCACACCAGTACAGTCCAGTTCGTTTCTGGCTCATTTCCTGGTGTCCTGGTGAAAATGCCCTATAACTCACCTGGTCAAGGTAATTAACTCAACTGATGCTCTGGATAATCAGGGTTGGAAATAAAATCGTCAGAGAGGACGAACTTCAGGAACATAGACAGTTGCTCTAGAATTTAACAGATATATTTGGATACAACTATTTTCTGGGAGACTATTTGAGACACTAAAAGTAATAATTCTAATTCCAGTAATCCTTCTTACTGGATTCTTGTTTGTGTTATATAATTGTTCTATATTTATAATTGGTATATATGGTTTGGAGAAAAACAACCACTGCTCAGATAAATGTCTTTAAACTGCTTCAATTTTTGCATTTATATGTGTACTTTCATTCTTAAACTGGAGCCAAAAAAAGGAACTGTGATAATCACTACTGTTACTGGCACTGAAAATGATTTAATTGGACCAACTTTGATTTATATCCAAAACCCTTTTAGTTCTTTCTAGTTTATGTCTGAACTGAAAATTTGAGATGTATGTAGCCATGACTGCAGCTGCTGGAGAGAACATGGACATGGAGGTAATTAATGAACAACATTGATCCAAATATCACTGCATGACAATTAAAGAACAATTTACTGTTCTTTAGTGAAGGAAATTCGTAAAATGATAATAGCTCAGGTTTGTCCAAAGACAGATTTTCACTGACAATGTGTAAAATCTTTGTAGTGCTTTTGTAGAAAATGTTTAGTTCAGTTTGCAGAAACTTGTTTCAGAAATGTCCTTCAATCGACTGTGAGTGATCAAAGCTCTGCAGAGTAAAATACAGATTTTAGGAATTCTGTATTCCACAAGGGAAAGCACTCTTCCACTCTCCAGCAAACCTGCATGATGGACAAAATACTTCTACTGGGATTACAATGACAATTTTTTTTGCCCAGGTTGGTCTTTGCCAACAAAATATATTTCAGTTCCTTATATCTTAGTAGTTTTTGGACCTGCAACTTGAACGTGGAGAAGAGACATGATCTAAAATTTTATTTGCATTAGTCAAAATCTGTTCTAGCCATTTTTAAGAAAAAATGTATGATGTTCAATTTTTTATATATATATATATATATAATGTCCTAACACATCATAATTCTCCATTCACCCTCACTTCTTGAGTATCTGATATTACTGAGAACAGAAGACACAGAAAAAGGAAAATGCTTTAAAAAAAAAAAAAAAACACTAATTGGTCTTGCTGTAAAGAAAAAAAAAAAAAAAACACTGTGATTGGCCAGGATGCTGTAAAGAAAGCACTGCGAACACAGCATTGGTCTGGATGCTGCAAAATAAAAACACTGTGATTGGTAAGGATACCATAAGGAAGTCACTGTTAAAAAAAAAAAACCAAAAAAAAAACTGCGATTGTTTGGAGACTATTTGCATATTGCAGTTTTTCATGATAACCATCAGCAAGCAATATATTGTAGAGCCCCAACTCTGAAAGATATTAAGCAGATGGTAAGAACATCAAACATCAACCCTGGAGACATTTGGAGGAATGCTTTTCTCAAAAGTGGTGTTTTCAGCTGGAACTATAGCCAAATGTTCTAGCCACTGGGATCCTTCAGGACTCCGTTAACCCTTTAAAGATGAAGGCAAAATATCTGTTTTTGCATTTGTTTTAAATTTAAATGAAAAACAACGTATTGCTTTTGTTTGATTTTGTAGGAGCCAAGCTTTAATACAGAAAACATGTTTTTTTTTGTTTTGTTTTGTTTTGTTTTGTTTTTTCTCATTTTTGTTTTTTTTGACATGCTCAAACAATCCAACATTAAGGGCAGCATGAAACTTATTTTACAGTTAGGGTGAAAACAGCAGCTCACCGAAAAACTCCAGTTCCACACACTGTTCCATTTTACCATCACCAGTGAAGAGAACCAGTCACTACTCTGGGGACAGATTTTAATCAGTCAAAGGGAACAAAGCTGATGAGAACTTAAGTAACACAGAGTTAAGTCCTTTGGTGAGACAAACTGTCTCTGTCTTTCCCTTCTAGAAGTTTCTGTACAGAATGCACCCTCCCTCACCATCTGCTTTAGTAGCGTGGAGTGGAAAAGGTCACATTCTGTGGGGGGTTTAGAGTGGAAAGAGGTGACAGATGAAGAGTTCTAGTAGCATTCCTTCTCCTTGCGATCTTTTTCTTTCTGTGATAAGTCCAACACTATCCAACCAATTTTTGTTTATTTCATCAGGAATTAGCAGCGATGTTGCAGAGTCTGATTCAGATATGCTGCTGTGCTTAATTTCCATCAAACAAGCAATCTCATTCTAGAATGTTCTCATTGGTGGAACAAGCTACCAAATGCGGTCAGATCAGGGGCTTCTCTTTCTCTCCAAGAAGCTTCATGATCTTATACATGTTAAAGTTTTTTGTTTTATATTTTATTCAGTGTTACTTCAAGTGACGTTTAATGTTCAGGTAAAGCTATTACTCTAGCTGGAATGCTGGAAAATGAGTAAAGGTTTATATCGAAAGGCTTGTGTATTTATGTAATGCTTTTTCCTGTCAAGTTGAGGGTGAGTCCAAGTTTATTAGAAGTCTAATAACATGAAACTGGAGTCTCCATCCCTGTAATAAACTTTAGAAAAAGGCCTAAGCTGGCCCTAATGTGACTGAATCCATCAACATCAATCCATTTGTCCTGATACCAGATTTTGACTTTTATAGGCTAACTAACATTAGCTTCACAGTTTAGTGATTTTATAATTCTTTTTAAACATTTGCTACATTTAAAAAAAACGTATTATAGAAATTAGAATTAGACACCTTAGTCATTATAGTATAGTCCCAATGTAAAATTATTTAGAAGGATATAAAATTTTATAATATTATCACAGTGAAATGCCCGTAATATAAACATTGCACAAGGAGTTAATAATAACTTGGGTATTGGAGAATAATACCATTGTACTCCAGACACTCATATGCAGTGCCCTGTTAACTTTGATGGTGAAGCAGACACCAGACAGAGTGTCACTCTACAGAGATGACTAGTTACACCTTGAGCTGAACTTCTGGACTATTTAGATGTTTTGGGCATCTAGTGGACAATTCTAGCTGTGGGTCAGCTTTGTTCCCTGCCTGTGATCCATTCTGGTGGGAAATACGAGTTGTGTTTAGGGGAAAAGATTACATCCAGAAAGGCTCTGCTGTTGCAGGATGGGTTATTGCTGGACATGCTTTAGAGACATACTGTTGGGGGTTTTAGTGGAGTGGAAAGTGTTTTCTTTTACTGCTGTGAAAAATGAGATCTGTGGAGTACTGGGTCTGGGCTTGAGCTTTCATGACTGAGAATATTACTGATTACACAGTGAGTACAGAAAATGCACCCTCTATAAATTTCTATTATTGATTTTATTAGTGATGAATAATAAAAGAAGCTGCTATTAATTAAATTAGCTTATTAACTGAAGGAATGATTGAGTATGTGAGCTGACGCTGGCATTTTATAAACTGATCTGAAAACGTGTGTGTGTGTGTGTGGTTAGACAAGGCGAAAGCCATCATAAGTGTTAGACATCCGCCCATCTCTGTTACGACAGATTCCTGTTTCAAGCTGCAGTTTAGAATTTTGTCCTGACTTCCTGCTGTTTGCTGCAGTTTGGTTTGATTGTGGTAAACCCAGCATATACTTCCTGCAGTATTTACTGATTCGGCCTCTGGAGTGAGTTCTTCTCTTTCTTATGCGCATCTTTGGTTAACATTCAGCATTACTGATGAAATTCAGTATTGCAGCAAATCTTTAAAAAGATAATACAGATATTTAGATGATCATTTCTGAAGTTTCCCTTCTTCAGAGTCTGGCAATAAAATGTGTTAGGTGTCAGGCAGTGTCTTTACAACCATGTCATGTCTGTGAGGGATATTGAGACGTCTGGTTTGATTTGCCAATGCTGTCCACAGTTCTGATTTTACTTTATCGCAGCTTTGAGTGTAGCTAAGCCAGTTTGATTTTTACAGCAGAATTATGGGTTTTATCTGTTTCTTTATTCTCAATGGTTATTTATTTATTTATTTTGGAGCTACCTGTTCATCTCTCATAATTGTGATCTTTCTGTACTGTGCGCGCGCACACACACTCACACTGAAGAGTAATGTTTTCACTTTGATTGTTTAATCGATTAACTCGCATGATCTTAAGGCAAGGCTAAATTTGGTGAACCTGAGCAATGGTGGAATCTGAATGAACTGGAGTCATTTTACTATGAATCAGTTAAACACGATTGAAGGATCAGATCATAATTCACCCTTTAGTGTGAATTACAATCTTTCTCTCTCTCTTAGTCTGAAACAGCTCTCTGAGTTACCAACAGAGAGGGTTGTGTATGTGAGCAGATGGTCTCTGCAGGTGTTGGTGCCAAACACCCAGAGGGGCACAGAGAGGGCATGCAGTGTTCGTCCACAGTGCCAACTGCTTTCAGTGTCTTACCCATAATTACAGCGAACAACACTCTCTATGGCAGCTGGATTTACGGCAGCGATAACGATCACGATCATGACGAACCGCGTCACTGGCAGAGGTTTTAATCTCACAATTTCTGTCTGATGATTTTTGGATTCTCAGGTGAAGATTCTGTTGGATGTGGAATGTTAAATGGACGAGGGCAGGAGATTTCAGTTCACGTTTCCATGCTTGAGCACAATTTCATGCGGTTTCAAAAGACACAAGAATAACAATGACCTGAAGGAGCAGTTCAGCAAAGGTTATGAGCAATATCATTTAATGTTATTAACAACAGGGTCTTCTTATTAACTGAACAAATTTCACACATTTAACAAATGGGTGCCAAGCTCAGTAGTGAGGTGTAAGGGTTAAAATTACTGAAGTAAACCATAGATATGAAGCCTCAGGCCTAAAACACTGGAGCTCATCTTTGATTAAATGTTTCATTGTAGACATGTAAACCTCTGGTTCTTTCTTTCCCTCCCCAGAGACAGAGATGTCCAACATCATTAATCCACCATCTCCTCCTCTCCTAGAAGTTCAGCATCATCAGTTTGTGCACCCAGTTACACAGCAACTATCCAGCGTTTTGGAGAAACAACCAGTGATGTTCAGTTGAGGGCAGAGGAAGGTGTTGTTGTGTTGTCTGTATTGCCTTCCAAGTGGGCAGAGCTTTAAGGGAGTGATGTCACAAGGAAGCTAGGAATAGGCCTGTGCTTTTCAGGCTCACCAGAAGGTTAACATTTTTGAATTAACACTGCTTTCAGAATCAGTGCTGTGTAGGAATTCCTACTGTAAGTGAAAGTGACTTTGTCATTGTGACCAGCACAGCGCACAATGAACCACAACCGAATGCTTCTTCTGTATTTAGCCTATCCACACCATTCAGCAGAGGGCAGCCATGTCCAGCTCCTGGGGAGCAGTGATGGGGACAGTACCTTGCTCAAGGGAACCTCAGAGCAACCTGCTGGTCCAGGACTGGAACCCACAACCTCCTGATTATTGTGCCTAGACCCTAAACACTAGATCACTATTGCCACTCTACTGAAAACTGAATTATATTGTAGTCTAGGACTGTTAGAAGGCTATGCTGCTGAAATTCATCCTTCAAAATTCGTAAAATGATAACTTGCCCTGGGAGGGACTTTCAACATTATGCTTATGAAACCTGATCTGATACAGTCTTCATTCAGACTGTGCCAGATTAGTTCATTTGTCATACTTACATGATACCCAAGGAGCCATCAGACGCTGGGTTTCAGTAGCTTCTGTAAGCGGGCCGGTATTCAGACCTTGAAAAGGTCCTGTTAACTGGAACACACACGCTGAGCAGCCAGTCACACAAACACCTTAACAATGGTAATGGGCTGATGAAAAATGTGAAATATTAGCGGAACTTGTGTATGAAAAGCAGTTTTTGGAGAGGTTCTGTTCTGTTTTGGCATGAACAGTGTGGTTCACCCCAGGCTGTAGTGTTGATTTCACGTTTGATTGTGTGCTTTAGTATAAATGTCAGAGAAATCTAGGGAAACTGAGAAGCACGCGGTGAATCAGCCCTGACTCGGCTGGAAAATTCCACTCTCCTGTTTGCAAGCTGCTTTGATTGATTAGGTTTAACCAGACTAGTTGTTTTTTGAAACCATTTTGGGGACTTTTAGGCAAGAGTCCACGAGAGAGTTGGATGTCTGCATGTAGAGGCTAAGACTATGGCTGATGGGGAGGAGCTTAAATGTAATTGGAAACATCTTAGTTTTTATCCTAATATCTACATTTTTCAATTTCCTTTGGTATCCATAAAAGTTTTCCTTGCTCCGATTATGATGCTGCTCTATTAGCATAACAGGCATTTGCTTCCTCGTAATCTTGTTTTCATGTGTCATGGATGTAAAATAATTGAAGTAAAGTTCTCAGACTATTGTATATAGGAAAGTATCTTTAAATTCAGATCCCAGTTCTGGCATGAATCCAGTCATTGACACAATGTGGTGTCTTGCTCAGACAAGCTTGATTGTGTAATCTAGTTTTAGTGTCTCGTCAAAACATCCCAACAACACCTTCAGGACGATCACAGCTAAGGGGATGTAAGTTCATTAAAAGAGAAGTTATTTTGGATTATTCATGTTAATCCAAGTGAGAATTTCTGGCAAAACCTGTTATTTTGTAAAGGTTATTTACATTTTTATTGGGTTTTTAGTTATTGTACACAGAGAGATAGAGAGAGAAGGGGGGGGGGCACCTTTTTTCTCAGAGATTTCACTCGGTCACTCGCTGACAGGAAGCGGCACACTGAGTAAAGGAAGTAAACACTGTTTCCTGAATGTTCTGATACTGAAGACAGCCTGCAGAGCCTTACTGCATAACAAACAGACAGACACACACAGACACTTTACTGGTGTTATGCGTATCATATTTTTACATCTTTAATATATTACATTACATTTCTATAGTTTTACTCCATTGAGATATGTCTATTGTGAGGATGGCCTAGTGGATAACAGCAACGCAGGGAACAGCAGTAACAATAAAACATCCAATGGTTTAGTCTCCTGCATCTATAACAGATCAGAAAATGACAAAGAAACTAATCGAGTTTCAAATCATAACTGGCTATCTGCTCTTCTAAAAACCAACACGCATCTAAAAGTTTCACAGCTGTACTTTCCACACAGTTTTTCCATTTGTTCCAGTGAAGCTACGAGTCCATTAGATTAAAAATTCAAACAACAGCCTGCTTTTATTATCACCGGGCCACCGCAGCACTCCACAGGGTGAAGTCACACAAATTCCTGATGTAGCAATTTATCATTCACACATTAATTCCACACTCAGTTGCTCAATGTACTGAGACTCAGAAGCCGTTCTGCTGAATGTATCGGCAGGTAAGAACAGGTCGCCCATGTTTAGCAACACTGAACATCAGGATGTGAATATCTGGCATCAGATTCCTCAATACCTTCTGACTCCACCCCCTCCTGTGGCTGATGGAATTCATGATTGGAGTTGTTTATGACTGGTGATGTGTAGAGTCAGTCCAAACCACCATGTGATGGCATGATGCTGTGTGTGTATGCGTGACAGTGTTTTGTGTGGTGTTCAGTTGGTAACACCACTACAGAGAGAGGGCGTTGCAGTTTGTGGTATTTTTCTCTCTTTGTTCTTGTTATTGTCTAGACATTTATTAAAAAGAGGAAGCCACCTGCTGTCGTGGAAAAAAAATGCTTCCCAATCCGCTCAAACAGCTCTCTTGCTCTGTGAATTTGTTGGATATGTGTAAATACAAACTGAGTATAAATAAGGTACTGTTAAACTGTTATGGTGTAAATTGAGGTCTAAATAAATCATGCAGATACATTGTGCCTTACTGTTTTAACTTTTTTTAAATTTTTTTTTTTAAGCCAAAACTAGACATTTAGCTGGCTTTTTTTGTATGAAAGTACTTACTTTTACACTAATTCTCTGTAAAATTGTAGAAGAAGTGTCACACTTGTGTGTATCTTAGTCAGGTCCACCTTAAACAGCAGCAAAACCAGGTTGAGTCTCCAACGGTTCCTTATTTCCTACAAAGTGTTCTGTGGAAGAGATGAAATTTTGGATTTTGCACTCATTACTCTGTTAGTTAAGTATGAAAGTGTTCAGTTCTGTGCGTTTTATTTAAACAGAACCAGCACTAACTGTCCCTTTCTCTGTCTCATTGCTTTATTAGGGTCAGAGGTCATCACCAGTTACTACGGCAACATGGCAGATGCAGCAAAGGCGGCACAGTCTCAGCCTGTGGGGCGGACGGAGAAGGGGGCGGAGTTTGGATATGTGGGCATCGATGCCATCCTGGAGCAGATGAGGAGAAAGGCCATGAAACAGGGCTTTGAGCTGAACATCATGGTTGTGGGTGTGTTTCTCTCTTACACAGCAAAGTGTATCAGACTTTTCAGACATTGCAGTGCTTTTTCTGTTTCTTTGGAATGAACAGATTAAAAAAAAGCTTAAGCAATAAGAAGTTCATAAATATCAGTGTGTTACAGAGACAATAATTTGAATACTATCTTACTAATGAACTTTTCTATCTTGCTTTCAGGATTACTAAGATATCTGAATACTCTTGCTCGTCCTTACCCTTACACAATGTGGTTAAATATTGAAATGTTGGATTGTGTGAATGTCTGGTTTCATTAGAACTCTCAAAAAACCTGCCAGGAAGGTTTACTGTTGGTCAGGATGAAGCAGCATGGAAAAAGGCACAAAAAGACAAAAGCCTATTAACAATATAAGATTCATCTAAAGACCGCCCAGTGTTCTCCCATGCATGGCCCAGTGTTCTCTCCCCGTCTCTGCTGTAGGTGCCGATTTAGGGTTTTATTTTGTTTTTGGTTTTTTGGCATCTGTAGCGATAACCTGCGGCCACTTGTAGCTGTTCAGAAAACTTTGAATGGCATCTGAAATATTTGTGTGTGTGTGTGTTTGAAATATCTATAGTAGTCTTGCATAGAGATGCTGTATATGATAGTATTTACTAGTATGATGTTTATATCTGTTCTAAAGTGAGATTGTTACTGAAGACTCTGCTGTTCTGGTTAATTAAAGGTAGCAGAGCTTTGCTGTTTATCACTGAGAGTCTGTTCTTCCTGCCTGGTCATGGAGGGTCAGCAAGCTGCTCACTCAGCCTCCCCACTGGCTCTTTATGGTTCACTCACACTCTCTCTCTATGTATGGGCGTGGTTTATAACATGGTTTACTGTGTGTGTGTGTGTGTGTGTGTGTGTGTACACAGGTCAGAGCGGTTTGGGTAAATCTACTCTGATCAACACTCTGTTCAAGTCCAAAGTGAGTCGCAGGTCAATGATGCCCAGTGATGAGGAGAGGATTCCTAAAACTATTGAGATCAAGTCCATCAGCCATGGTGAATAAAGAAACATACACACACTTTCTATACAGAAAAATAAAAATTAAAAAGTTATTTTTCTACTCTTGTGATCTGGTTTTAAACTCTTATAAAACACAGAGACATCATTACACACCCCAACTGATCAGTGATATTAATTTATCATATGACTAAAGCCACTGTTAGAATAATGGATATCTGTGGTCCCCAACCACCGGTCTGTGGGTCATTTTGTACCAGGCTGCGCAGAAATACTGATTTTAAAAATGTTTTATTGATTTTCAGTGTCTAAAAGACTTTTTATATTTCAGAAAAAAACACCCGTCTTGGTCATGTGATATGTTACATCAAAAATTAAGCCCACAAGCTCGCAAACATGAGTAAAAAAACAAAGGTCTTTCGAGTACTGAATACCTCGCATCCATTTCCAACATCCTATCTTTGTAAAGCGGGATTTTCTGCAGTGACAGCGGCATTGTCTCCCATCACACCCAGATGGGACTGGCTCGTTGGAGGGAAGCAAGCTCAGGGCTCCCATTCGTTCATTATGACTGATGAGTTTTTAGTTGTTTCTATGCTGGTCCGTGAAAATCTAGTTTTACACGAAACCAGTCAGTGGCGCAAAAAAGGTCGGGGGCCACTGATTTAGATCATTTGTTATATTACTAATATCCATAACTAATCCTTCAAACGTTGGTGTATGTGTTTGGCTGCTGTTTGATAAAAGCAGTAAAACACGGCAGGTTTTACTTCACGTTGTGTCAGACACCTACAAAATCCCTGCTTCGTTTACCTGCATCTGTAACACGATTAAACTGTGTTCATGACTAGAACATCTACCAAAAGCGTAAATGTGTGTCTGTAGACATTGAGGAGAAAGGAGTGAGGATGAAGTTAACAGTGATCGACACTCCAGGTTTCGGGGACCAGATCAATAACGAGAACTGGTAAGGACATTTTCTGCTGCTTTTTCAGACGTTTTGTTTTTAGAAACTGAAATTAAAATACATTCTTCTCTGAGCGCCACAATAAACCAATTGCCATTAGAGGCGCATCTTACTAATAAATGAAACAAATATGGCTGAAATATGGCACGTTTTTATTTTCACTGAAAAGGTTGTGAAGAAAAAGTCAGAGTCCTATTGGTCAAATGTTGAAATAAATAGAGCGACTGGAAACGACGTACTGCCTCTCCCAGCACTGTGAACTCCACAGACCCTGATGATATGAGCTTTCGCACTGTCCTGTTTTTTTGTTAGAACCAAGTTGGTTGTGTTCTGTTCAAGAATATGCAGTAAACTCTGTACTGTTTACTTCGTGATGTACCCAGTGTTTAATATTTATGGTAGATGCACAGTTAGTCTTGCTTATGTGTGTGTGTGTGTGTGTGTGTGTGTGTGTGTTCTGTTTGTTTTCTCCAGCTGGCAGCCTATAATGAAGTTCATTAATGAGCAGTATGAACAGTACCTACAGGAGGAAATTAATATCAGCAGGAAGAAACGAATCCCAGACACACGCGTCCACTGCTGCATTTACTTCATACCTCCTACAGGACACTGGTGAGAGACAGACACACACACACACACACACAAACTTGGCCTGCACAGTTCAATCAGTTGTCATATGTTCTTTGCCGGGAGCAAAATGGGACTAAGTGGAATTCCTGAAATTAGATTCCTGTCAAATTCCTATCATTTATTTTTTTATTATTTTAATAATTTGTTTGTCTTGCATCAAAAAGGCCCAGATATCCTGAAATCCAGATTAATGTCCAAATTATAAAGTAAATTAATGGAGAACATGTATTTTGATTGACTAATTTTTTCATTGATTTGCTAGTTAAGAAAATGTGCCCTGCTGGAGAAACAGGAGCAGCAGTGGTCTAGTGTTTAGGGAGTTTGCTCACAGAATCCAGTAGGTTGCCCTGAGGTACCCTTGAGCAAGTCACCATCCCCGTCACTGCTCCCCGGGCGCATTCAGTAGCTGCCCCCTGCTGCGTGTGTGTGGGGGAAACCCAGAGGTCGAATTTCGTTGTGTTGTGCTGTGCTGCATTTCACAATGACAAGGGTAGTCACTTTCACTTACCCCCCCTTTTCATCTTTTGGCAGTGTAGAATTGAGCAGTTCCTGTCAGGAGTGGGCAAAACACAAATGTGCAGAGTAGATGGTCTCCAGTGCCAGTTACAGAACGTATTTACTGTGTGGACTTTTGTCTACATGATGTATCCCTCGCACACTCATGAAGCATATACAGCAGTGGATACCAGCTGTAGGACAGTGGTGAGACACACTCACGTTCATTCAGTGCTGCATTTGAATGAGTGTGTGTGTGTTTGTGTTGCAGGCCTCTCAGCTGTTGTAGGGTGTGGGGGTGTGTGTCTGTCTGTACTCCAGCAGCTGCTGGTATTGCGTTATGGCGCATAACTGTACGTGAACATTCCCAGGCATCAGTTTCTCCGTCTGTGAAGTTGTCCAGCTCCAGAAACTCACTTCTTCACCTTCACAGACATGCAGGCTGAGAGTTCAGGTCCTGGCTCTGGTAGATTTAACCTGACAGGAGTGAAAACGGGAAATATCATTTCTCTGGGGCCAGTCTGAGTGAACTCATAACCACATCCCCAAAGCTATAAACAACCCATCCACAGGTCCGTACAGGGAATCGGTTCTGTAAGGCCAAGAAAACAGAACACATTCTGCAAACTCCCAACATTTCAGAGTCACAAATGTGTTTGCCTTCTTAAATGCAGGTTTTTTTTTTTCCTTCATATTTAAAAAAAAAAAAAAAAAAAGTTCTCAAACTCTTACAGCCCAAGATGTGAGGATAGGAAAATATTTAAGTCAATCCAGCAGGATGTTTTTGTAAATGTTTGGTCTTTTTTTTTTTTTTTTTTTTTTTACCTCACCATGCTGTCCTCTAGCGCCAAGCAGCTTAGACTTAAATCAGCACAAAATGTTTATTCAAGTACAAATATATCTCCGATGGGTTGTTTGGCTGTATCAGTAGATAGCTAACAGTAGATGTAGATCAGTAGATGGCTTTTTTTGAGGCCTGTGGCCTCAAAAAAAGCGAGAATATCAAACCTTTTTTGAGAATAGCATATGAGATCATTTAAAAATAAAACACTTCTTGATGTTTGACCCAAGATCCTGCAGTTTTTTTTTTTTGTTTGTTAGCTTTTGGAAATCTGGCCTTGTTCTCTCCATGTTTCACCCACACATTTACAATTTTAAGCTGGACGTGTTCTACAGAAGAGTGATATAATAGTGTTAGGCGGCTGTGAGCTTTAGGTTATAAAACAAACCTAAATACTTTCACCCCCATCTGTTTTCCTGTCTGTCTGTCTGTCTGTCTAATTGGAATTTGCCATAAACATTTAGGATGGATGTATCACTGCTCATTGCTAAGGACGCATGATGTATCTGTCTACAAATATCGAAAATGTGAAATATAATCAGCCTTGACCTACAAATGTCCCATCAATGTATACCTTCTTATTTCTAATCTGTGAACTAAATTCCTGTTCAGATTTGGCCTGTTTTTAAATTTAAAGTTAAAGTTTTAAAGTTATAGATTTTTAATGTTTAAAAATGCTACTTCATGGCAGAATGCTCTTTAAAAAGAAGAGTAGATTAATTGCTGAATAGCTGCTTTTTGCTTAGGCATTAAGAAGTTAAGTTTTTTATGGTTTAGAATGTGGCACAGCCAATCAAATTATTCACTTTATAGAAGTGAATGGTTGGTTTTACTAAGTTTGGATACAGACCAGAGCAGCATGGTGGCTCCTAGGCCAGAGTTTCCTTGAAAAGAGGAAATTCTACAATAATTGCATGAATCTGAAGTTTGGTCTGAGCTGGTCTTTGTTTTAAGCTTATGTCCTCTCCATGGTTTGGCCGTGGTTTCCTGAGGCCGAGGGGTTTCTGGAACAGTTCCTACCAAATGAAAGATCACCCCGTTTCTTTTCCGCTTTGCTCTGAGACCAGTCTTGCAGTTTGACCACTCCGGTTTTTAAAGCGGGGACTTTCAACCGGTCTCATGCTCTCGGTGCCAGACTCGTATATTCCTTCCACCCTTTGCCTTGCCTTAAGCCACAATGTGGATGTTTTATGTAAAGAAATGATTAAGTGTTTTGAATATTAAGTACCAGCAGTAACAAGTAATTCTAGAGCTATGTATTTAAGCAGTCAGCGGCTTTGGGGCTGCCTTGAGTTTTTTTTTATTTATCACCAGGAACCCACTCTACTAACGTCAGCACGCAGATCCCCTCTCCTTTAACCCTTAAGAGTCTGGAGTTATTTTTATTTCACCTTACATTCATTTCACATTCCTTTATCATGTCACTGTTGGAGCAAAGCCTTATAGCTTTTTCCCAAAAGATTTTAAATGGGTTTTTTGTAACTTGTCCTTTTCCATCAGCTAAAAGTTGGGAGACCGTCAGCAAATTATATAGGAAGTGGTCAACACCAGGCACTTTCAATAGACTGTTTGTTGAACTTGGTGAATATGTGGAAATTCCACATATTTAAAAAATATATATGTTTCATTTACATTGGCCATACAACAGAATTGTTTACTTTTTTAAATTGATTAAAGTCCTCTCCTGGGAATGTAAAACCACTGAAGTTGATGGGCTTCTGAAATGGTCCTTATTTCTACTGCAAGAGTGAATTTTCATGGATCTGGAAGGTTTATGGAAGTTTTAAACCTTCTTATAAGGACTTTTGTGTTCTGTAGAGCTGAGAAATGAACTACCTGATTGGTTGTTCACGCCTGTATTGAGGGTGTTTAGGGATCTTTCTGACTCATGAGTTGCTGTAGAACAAACTAGCTTTGCTTCATAACATCCTAGCATAATATTTATGCTTTAACAAAGTAAAATTTCATGAAAAAAATGATTTGTTTTGGTGAAGAAAATGGGAGTTTTCTTATAGATGTATGGTTTGGCAGAACCTGTTGGATCTATACTGCCCCCTGGAGTTCTGTTCATACAATATAAACTCCATGAATGGTAGCAGTAAAGGTTGGTGTTGGTGTTGAAAGCAGCATAAATCCTAAAAGAGCTGCTGATAGTGTACAGAAATATTTGAGATGTCATTTCCCCGGTGTTTGTGAACACACACACTGATGTATCTTTTGGAGTAAAAATCCAGAAATCTCAGTCCAGTTCAGTTTTTCTGAATTGCCCTGGTATGAATTTTTATTTCTGTGGCTTCCAAATTGGATCACCATCAGATGTGTTAATCCAACACTGTTCTGTGTGATCTGTTTCTTCAAGTCAGGTCTGTAGTATTTATTTTTACTGAAATGTGTGATTCTGATTAAATATCAAATAAATGTCTGCATGTGTTTGTGTTTTGTTTCAGTCTAAGGCCAATTGATATTGAGTTTATGAGGCACCTGAGTAAAGTAGTGAACATTGTCCCCGTCATCGCAAAAGCAGACACGCTGACGCTAGAGGAAAGAGACTTCTTTAAACAGAAGGTACAGTTCTTTGTGCATATTCAATACTGTGCATAGTTGTTCATGAATTCATCATTTCTCCATGACTATAAGAATAAAAGACTACAACTGTACAATTTAGTGTACTTAATGTAGCCAGTAATTGATGTTAAATCACTGAATCATGTTGAAAATACTCATTTGAACCATTAAATCCGTTCTGAGATGAGGGCCAAGAATTTTTTCAGTGCATTTCATAACCAGTGAAACTGATCATGATTCTGAACATCCAGGAGATTTTTAAACTGTAGAGACTAAAAGGGTTTTCTTGTAAACATCTGCATCAGAAGATCTCCGCTGGCGGTGCGGTGTTTTCTCAGCTGTAATGAGAGGCTTCTTTACTGTTCTTAGACTCTAACTGACTGTGCTGGAGGACAGCAGGTGTATCCCATGGCAGTCTGATGGGATTCTTTCCTGTGCTTTTCACTCCAACGGCCAAATAGGGCACACAGCAGTGCACACAGCAGGTCACACACTAATACGCACCCAAAGGGGGAGCTGTAGGATTGTTTTGATGAACTGAAGGAAGCACCTGATCTGCAGTTCTCCTCACAGCTGTGCTGTAGAAAGGGTTCATTCTGACTGATACATGTCAGGTTTCCAGAAATGATGGGTTTTATGCTGACAGCACCTGTAATTAATAAAACATTAGGAAAGTGTGTGTATAACCTAAGGAACAGGACTGTGAACCCTGTGATTAGGAGTGTAAGCATGAGTTCCTGAACCTTTTGAAATGGTGCTGGTGAGGGCTGTTGGTTTATTTTCCTTAATGTGGAGCTTAGGACATCAAAGACACAAACAGCTTTTTAAAAAATGTTTTTTTAGTGGGACCTCAGGCTGTTAAGTTTTTTTGCATTTTTTTTTTTTTGAGCAGATAAGGGAGGACTTGCGAGCCAATGAAATTGAGGTGTATCCTCAGAAGGAGTTTGATGAGGATGCAGAGGACAGAATGATCAATGACAAAATCCGGGTGAGTTCAAAACACACATCTTTCCACAGAGTCCTTTTAAACAATCTAATGCATTACTTCAGACGTCCCATCAAGTGTGTGCTGTTGATGTCTGACGTAAACAATCAGAGCAAACTTGTATTCATTTCTTTTGTTTAACTGGCATTTGTGGATGTTATGTTGAGGTGTTCAGATACTTTTGACTCTGTGCGGTGCATGTATAACTCTGTTCTTCATTCTGGTAGGAGATGATTCCATTTGCTGTGGTGGGCAGCGATCAGGAGTACCAGGTGAATGGGAAGAGGCTGCTGGGGAGGAAAACACGATGGGGCACTGTGGAAGGTAACGAACACAACACTTTCAACTACAATTGAATACCAACCTGGTTTCATCTTCTTTATTTTTTAGTGTTTTAGTGAAACTGCTTGAAGTTAAAAGCTTTGTGTGACTGTACAGACTCTAAAAGAACTTCCATTTCGCTGCAGTCAGTACTCAAACATATTTGATCCTTGAGATTCAAAACAGTTCTTCATGCTTTTATCTCCTCCTGCCTTGACTATTGTAACTCTCTCTACCTGAGAATCACGTAGCTTGTCATTCAAACCTGTTGTGCCTGCATTCGGTCCTGAATTTGGCTGCCAGGCTTCTAACAGGTACCAGGAAAAGAGAGAGCATCACTTCAGTTTCAGCATCTTTGCGTTGGCTGCCTGTCAAAAACGGTGTTGAATTTAAGATTTTTAATTGTTTTTAAAGCTCTTCATGGCCCCAGGCTGTATCTCTGAACCTACCACAGAAACGTGTCCTCTGTCAAACTGTCGTCTTCATGAATGGCTGAAGTTTGGAACTGCAGTTAATGCATAAATCTTTTACATTTCTTTTTGTCTATTTTGTTTGTTTTTGTCATTTGACATTGAATATCCAAATAGTCATTACAGCACTCAGATTTTTGGATGAATTTGAGTGCTTAAATGCTCATTTGGAACTGGAAGTAATCCAGTTCTGTAAATTGTGATTCGTCCTGTTCTGGCCTAAAGTGTAGGGGTTTAGTTTTACACTGGAATTAAATTCCCAATTTGAGAGTATTTTTGTTACAGTCTTTTTGTCTTTTTGTTACAGTTGAGAACATTGCGCACTGTGAATTTGCCTACCTGAGGGATCTGCTCATCAGGTGAGCATCACTCATCAACCTGTTTACACCCTCAAACACTGTTACTGTACAAGCAGCAGAGCAGTTTACAGGGGTTATAATATTAAACATGATCTCTCTCTGTCTCGTCCACCAGGACCCACATGCAGAACCTGAAGGACATCACCAGCAGTATTCATTATGAAGTTTACCGCGTGCGCAGACTCAACGAAAACAACACACACTCCAACGGTCAGCCCAACGGCCACGCCAACGGAGTCCCCGTCCACGAAGTCCTCTCAAACGAGATGTAGTTGTCCATCGTCCTTCTCTCCCTCCTGCCATTTATCCATAAATCCGTGATTTTATCGAAGTGGATGTCTTTTTTTGTTTTTGCAAAAGTCATCCTTACCTGAGTGATCAGTGATTTTTAGTTTTTATCCGTTTACCCACTGAATGGCCATCTGAGCCACTTTCTCAATTTCTTGAAAGGAGCCTTTTCATCAACCTCTCCAGGCTCCACCCTCAAGTGCATCCATCTAAAGCTGCTGCTGGTCGGTTTGATGAGCTTCACAGAATGCTGGTTATAAATTGCTCTCGGCCTAAAAGCTTGTCCAACCCAGTAACAGTAGCTATGGGGTAAAAAAAAAAAAAAATCTTTAAAGTTTAGCTTCTCCCAAAGCCCAGATTCTCAGCGCACATGATCCGTCAGTTACATTGATAGTTACAGTGTGAGGTTGACTCTGTTTTTTATTTTAAGGTGTTTTTATGGAACCGTGTGCCATATTCTGTAATTTTGTAATAAGTGGTTTATCTTTCTTTGTAGCTTTGTGCTTGCTGCCAAAATCCTATTTTCTTCATAAAGTTAGTTAGTGAATTGATCAGATTTTGATTTTAGATTTCTGTGTTTGAACTTCCAGTTGGAGCCAAAAAGATTCGACCTAAAGAGTAGCGTTTATTTCGAGTTTGGGGGAGAAATGATCTGCAGTGTTTCTGCCCTAAATCTCTCATCTGTTCCTCCTGCACTCTTCATGCAGATTAACAGGAAAAGGGATTAGCAATACGCTCTCGTGGAAATCCTTAACCATCAGACATTTTAGAAAGAAAAACATTAGTAACTATATTTTATAGATTTTTCCAGAAAGAGTGATTGAATGAAGGGTTCAAGGATGATTAGGTGGAAGGTTTCTTTGGGACAGAGCCGAGACTCAGCCGAGCCCCATGCGGTGCAGAGCTGCTTCAACCCAAACCCCAAAAATGCCACTATCACTAAAACTGTTAGCATTATGCAAATGAGCCCATGCTAACTGCTTCCCATTGTTTTGCATTTATTTCTAGCAATGTTCGCATCGAGGAGGAGATTTTTCTGTATGGAGTTTACAGCCTGAGTTTCCTGGAGTGTTTTTGTGTCCCTTATTCACACGTCTGCTTTACATTTATTTTATAATGATAAGGTGTTCTGTGCTTTAAAGGGCGGGTGAAAGACCTGCAAGAGATCCTGTAGAAATACAGCCAAAAGGAAATAGTTCCTCGTATAGAGCCGTATTTTGTGTGTGTGTGTGTTGTTTTGGTTTTTGTTTTTTTTAAAGAGAGTGTATATTTTCTGTTGAATGTTTCTGTCCGCCCGTTCATACTCCAGCGTTCCGTTTGTAAGGCCGTGGTCCAGATGTTCATTGATGTTGCTTTATGTTTGAGGACGGAGATGTGTGCCACCTCTGTGTTGATGTAAAACCAAATAAATGTCTCTTTGTGCTGTTAAAACACATTAGTTATTCATAAAGATGTTAAAAAAAAAAAGTTGAATTTTTTGAAGTTCTGTTAAACAGTTAAACTCCGCGGTACTTATTGACCCGCACTGTTTAAAGGGGTCGTAGGTTGATCTGTTTCTGTGGTGCGATTTATCCTGTTGTTGCTGCTGACTGGCCTTTAGAGAATCTGAGAACGTTTTGCTCTTAACGTTCCCCGTTACAGTTCATTAACAGATAAATATGAGAAACACAGCGGTACTTTGACTTACGAGTGTCCCAACTAAAGAGTTTTTTGAGATACCAGCGTCTCGGCTGTTTTCCTGCTTCGAGTTGAAGCTAAAATTCGTGTTACGAGCAGCTTCAGAGACCCACCGCAAATGGCGCAGTGAAAAACATCCTCCCAGCATCCCGTGTCTCACTGGTGAAGCAGTACGAGCGCAGCACTTCTACAGTCTGCACCTGAAACAGACACACTGGACTGGTTTTATAAAATCCACCCATGAACGTGAGGACAGCCTGGAGAAACGGGCAGAAATCAGCCAATCAGATTCAGTTATTCAGCCTTTCTTCTCCACCTTCGTCAGCATCAAGTCCTCAGATCGCCAAGGCACATGCTGAACATTATACTTAATTAAACCACTTTACTGCAGCACATTCTATTGTTTTGTGTTTTTAAAACAGTATTTCTTATTCCTAGATTGTGGGTTCAAACCCCTCACCAGTAGGTTGCCCTGAGGTACCCTTGAGCAAGGTACCGTTTCCGTCACCGCTCCCCGGGCGCTTTCAGTAGCTGCGCCCTGCTGCACGTGTGTGTAGGTGAAACAATTACAAGGGTAGTCACTTTCACATTTTTCTTATTTAAAAATGTAACCAAAAAAATGCAGTGTTTTTTTTGGGGGTGTCCGGAACAGCTTAATGGCATGTCAGTTCATTTCAACGGGAAAACTGATTTGACATACGAGTAGTCTGAGTTACGAGCTCCGTCACGGAACGAATTAAACCCGTAAGTCAAGGCACCGCTGTAAACGTCAGTCATCACATTTTGTAGAAATTTAAACCTTAGATCAGCCCGTTACTAAATCATCATTAAGGCTGGAATCACTTATTAGTTGATCAATAATGATCATTAATGTCAGTGAAATTTGTTTTGAAGATCTTTTCAGAATCAGAAAATCTATTGTGAAGGGAAATGACCTGGTCTAATGTGAGGTTTTAATTTTAACAGTTGAGAAAAGAACTGCTCAGAGGAAGAAGGAGCTGACAGCGATAATTATGGTCAATTCGGATCTCCAAGATCAGAAAGGAGCAAGAAAACATCTTAATGAGTCTCTCAATGAGTCTAAACTCGGTGTGAAAAGCCTTGGGGTTTGTGCCCCTCTGGCAGAAATCAGAATTGCTTCAAAGTAGAGACTGATCAACAGCTCTCTGTATTTATTGTATTTACTGTTCTGAATTTCAGCCCCAATCATGACACTGAGGGTTCTTGCTTCAGAGGTTTGTCTGTAGCTGCTTGATAAGAACCAGTCTTATTTCTTAAATTGATCTATCATTCACATTATCTTTGACATTAAAACAAAATGACCCTCTTATATATCTGTCACTAATAAACTCATTAGAATTTGCCAAAATAAAGGAGCAGGGTTGTTTGTGAGCAGTTTTGAAACGTATTTGCTGAATTAATGTTTCTATCAGTCCAAAAGTTCAAACAGATAAACAGCTGAAGTTGATGCTGAGAGTCAGAAGCAGGTCCTTCACTAGGAGCTGACCTCCATCCCATCCCAGCCTTCAGCTTCTTCACTGTCGCTGCAGCTCGTGCGCGTTTGATGAGGGGCGGGGTTCATTTGCAGGTCACGTGACCCTCATTGGCCGCGGTGAGGAGGAGACGCACGTGCTGGGAAACGCGGGCGTTTAAATAAATTAAATTAAGTTAACGGTGATGTTTTTGTGGAGGTGAGCTGGTCAGAAGATGGAGCTGGACTTCTTTCAGGACTGAGCTCATCTGGACTGGTGTCTCTGATCCTGAACATGTGAGTGAATTTCACACCTGTGTCACCTGCACACGTCATCAGAAACACCTGCGTCACCTGCACACGTCATCAGAAACACCTGTTTCACCTGCACACTCAGGCTCAGAACAGAGGGGCAGCGGTGGCCAGTAGGTTGCCCTGAGGTACCCTACGGCAAGGTACCGTCCAGTAGCTGCCCCCTGCAGCACAGAGAGCTTGAGAGTGTTGGTGGTGTTCTAGTGGTGGTACTTGTCTATGGACCTGTGGCTCAAGAGGTCACAGTTTCGAATCCCACCTCAAGCACTACCACCACTGGGTCCCTGAGACCCTGAACCCTGAGTGTCTCCAGGGGGACTGTCCCTGTAATCAGGACATGGACGTCTCTCTGGAGAAGAGTGTCTGATAAATGCCGCAGATGTAAATGTGTTGACAATGAGAAGTTGTCACTTTCACTTAATTAGAACTCACTCAGAACTGACCATCACACACTCAGAACTGACCATCACACACTCAGAACTGACCATCACACACTGCGTACTGACCATCACACACTGAGTACTGACCATCACACACTCAGAACTGACCATCACACACTCCGTACTGACCATCACACACTGCGTACTGACCATCACACAATCAAAACTGACCATCACACACTGCGTACTGACCATCACACAATCAAAACTGACCATCACACACTGAGTACTGACCATCACACAATCAAAACTGACCATCACACACTGAGTACTGACCATCACACACTCAGAACTGACTATCACACACTGAGTACTCACCATCGCACACTCAGAACTGACTATCACTCAATACTGATCATTGCACTCTCAGAACTGACCATCACACACTCAGAACTGACCATCACACTCTCAGAACTGACCATCACACTCGCAGAACTGACCATAACACACTCAGAACTGACCATCACACACTCAGAACTGACCATCACACACTGCGTACTGACCATCACACACTGAGTACTGACCATCACACAATCAAAACTGACCATCACACACTGCGTACTGACCATCACACAATCAAAACTGACCATCACACACTGAGTACTGACCATCACACACTCAGAACTGACCATCACACTCGCAGAACTGACCATCACACACTCAGAACTGACCATCACACTCAAAACTAATCATCACACACTCAGAACAGACCATCACACTCTCAGAACTGACCATCACACACTCAGAACCGACCATCACACACTCAGAACTGACCAACACACTCAAAACTAATCATCACACACTCAGAACTGACCATCACACTGAGTACTGACCATCGCACACTCAGAACTGACTATCACTCACTCAATACTGATCATTGCACTCTCAGAACTGACCATCACACACTCAGAACTGACCATCACACTCTCAGAACTGACCATCACACTCGCAGAACTGACCATCACACACTCAGAACTGACCATCACACTCTCACAACTGACCATCACACACTCAGAACTGACCATCACACTCTCACAACTGACCATCACACACTCAGAACTCACCATCACACTCTCACAACTGACCATCACACACTCAGAACTGACCATCATACTCTCAGAACTCACCATCACACTCTCAGATCTGACCATCACACACTCAGAACTGACCATCACACACTCAGTACAGTACTGACCTGCCACACACTCAGTACAGACCATCACTCAGAACTGATCGTCACATACTCACTACTGACCATCAATCACTCAGTACAGTCACACACTCACTACTGACCATGGCACACTGACTACTGACCTTCACATACTCAGAACTGACAGACACACATTCAGTACTGACCACTACACATGTTCATGGTTTCAGGTCATTTTTTCTTTGACTTTGTATAACACTCACCTGGTTTTTAACTGTGTGTGTGTGTGTGTGTGTGTGGGTGTGTGTGTGTGTGTGTGTGTGTGTGTGTGTGTGTGTGCGTGTGTGTGTGTGTGTGTGCGTGTGTGTGTGTGTGTGTGTGTGTTTCAGACAGTAAATGCTGGTGTCACACACTGATCTTACACCCAGGCATTTTCCTCCAGTTCTTAAGCTCCCCAGAGGAAGAGAAAGAACCTTTTTGGCCGATTTTCTTCTGCCAGGACCTTCCAGCTACAAAACAAAATCTCCAAAATCGCCGCGGCGACCACATCTGTTCAGGCATCCTCAGCAGTAAGGTAATTTAGTGATAATTAATCTGCTCTCGTTAAGTGTATTCAAATTTTAATTGTTTAGTTCTGCTGCTCTATTTAATGAGCTTGTCAGAATATCCAGTGTACTTGGTGTTTTATGGGGGCGGCACCCTCCTTCGCTTTAATTTTGTGTGCCCGCAGTACCCTTGAGCCTGGTTTAACACACACACACACACACGCACACGCACACACTGTGTGTTGTTAGGTGTATGTAAATTTAGCATATGCATCTGTTCGTTTGGGCAATTTTGATTTTCCTTATTTGTTTATGTGCCCCGCCTACCAGCCCAAAGACACACACACACACACACACACACACACTAAAACCCATGCCACTCATTGTGTCTCCTGGCTCCGTGCCAGGCTCTCAGACTTCAGTGGGCGTGGTCTTGGCCCTGCCCATATGCAAATTAGCTTCCTTTTTGATTAAAAGACAGCTGCAAATGTAATTACATTCAGCAACGTGAGGGAAGAGTCACAGTGCTCTCGGGAGGCGGGTCATTTTGAGCAGATTGATGTTTGCGAGTATTGCGCTCGATGTAAACAAGTGTTGAGCGAAGGAAGTGGCAAAGTGTTAAAGTGAACCGTTTGCAGTGCTGGTGAGTGGAACTGAACGTCTGAACGTCCCTCACGGACATGAACTGGTGGTGGAGACGCTGTCTGATGTCTGAGATGTTGTTTTAGTCCAGAGAAGATTCAAGACTAAAACTGTTCATGGTGGAGGGACACGAAGAACAGAGATTTAGTTCAGATGGACTGTTTTACCATCATCACCGTCCCACAGAGACACTCAGAGACACACAGAGACACTCAGAGACACACAGAGACACTCAGAGACACTCAGAGACACACAGAGACACTCAGAGACACGGGGAGCTTCACTGGGGGACAGAAAGCAGGACTGAGAAGAAATCCAAACTATTTGAGACAGTCTCTACTGAATTATGATAGAAATTTGGTGGAATTTTGCACCACATTCATTTTCACAGCTGGGAGATTTATGTACAATAAGCAAATACTTTTCAACTGCTGCCCCCTAGTGCCAGTTCTGTATAATTGCAGTCTGTATTACACGTTTTTCTCTCTCTCTCTCTCTCTCTCTCTCTCTCTCTCTCTCTCTCTCTCTTTCCTGTGTTATTGACCTTCTTTCTAAAGGAAACACACTTAAATCCCCCCTTATTTACATTTATATGATCAGATTTACCACCTTATGGTTACTATGCAAATTTGCCCTTTTCCCAGAACCTGGTCAGTGTGAATGCTTTTTTTTTTTTTTTTTTTGGCTGATGGAAAATAACAACATTGCCCTCCAGGAAGAATCTGGGTTCAAGTCGACTGCTTTTCGCCAGCCTCATGAATTTGATAATGACAAATTTTGTTGACGTGGACCCTGCCGAGGCCTTATCGAGATATTTTGTGGCTTATAACCTCGTATAAAAAACGAAGATGTGTAAACCAAAGGTCTGTGCGGAATGTATTTGGATGCCTGTGGCTCTTCAGGTGACGAGCGTCTCACAGATTTACTCCAGATGTTCTCCGAAAATACACTCACCTCGCAATCCCTGAGACGGGCTTCTCCAGATTGAGGGTAAAGGTGACCTGATGGGGTGCCTGAGTTTGGGCGGATCGAATGAAGTTGATGTAGGTGGTTAAGAATTGATTGATTTTGTGTTTATTTTGACGTTCAGTCTGCCGCTTGAAGGAATGTGTGTATGTGAAGTTTGTCTCCTTGGAGACTGGAGACAGAAGAATGTTTATTTGTGTTAAAACTGAGTGAGTAAAATGCAGAGCGGATGGGGGTTCACTGGGAAATAGTCAGATGGGAGTTTGGATTAAAGATGGATGTTTCAGGTGACACACATTTTGAAGATGGTGTTTTGGGATGTTAGAAGATTGTTTGAGGCAGTTGAGGATGGAGGTTTAGGAGAATGAGTTGAGATGAGTAAGGACGGTGTTTGGATGAGTGAGGACGGTGGTCTGGATGAGTGAGGACGGTGGTCTGGGTGAGTGAGGATGGTGGTCTGGGTGAGTGAGGACGGTGGTCTGGGTGAGTGAGGACGGTGGTCTGGGTGAGTGAGGATGGTGGTCTGGGTGAGTGAGGATGGTGTTTGGATGAGTGAGGACGGTGGTCTGGGTGAGTGAGGATGGTGTTTGGATGAGTGAGGACGGTGGTCTGGGTGAGTGAGGATGGTGTTTGGATGAGTGAGGACGGTGGTCTGGGTGAGTGAGGACGGTGGTCTGGATGAGTGAGGACGGTGGTCTGGATGAGTGAGGATGGTGTTTGGATGAGTGAGGACGGTGGTCTGGGTGAGTGAGGATGGTGGTCTGGATGAGTGAGGACGGTGGTCTGGATGAGTGAGGACAGTGGTCTGGGTGAGTGAGGACGGTGGTCTGGGATAACTGGGGTGACAGTAACTGGCAAAAAGCGAGAGAAATAGAAAAATATCTGTCCCATCATTCTTCCAAAACGTCTTCATTATCGAGGTGGAGGAGACCTTTCTCCAGTGTGTGTGTGTGTGTGTGTGTGTGTGTGTGTGTGTGTGTGTGTGTGTGTGTGTGTGTGTGTGTGTGTTTTTCTGCCTTCCTAAAAAGCTGATGTGGTACTAAGGCACTGAGAACCAAACCTGATATTCTAATTAGGTAATATGAAATTAATTTTCTCCTTGACTGGGCTTTGATATGAAGGAGAGGTCTTGAGGTTTACACTACTACACACACACACTCACACACACTCACACACACTCACACATACTCACTCACTCACTCACTCACTCACTCACTCACTCACTCATTGACACTTTCACCCGAGCACTTACCCTGCTCTCTGTAATTCCCTCCATATTGGAGCTAAATTGGTGCCATTAAAGGCTGATTTGAAGGCCGGTGGGAAACATGGTAGAGTTTGAGCTGAAATCAGCTCTAGACACACCATACTGTGATCTACAGCGCGCACACACACACACACACACACACACACACACTGGGGCAGGGCTGCAGTTCCTGGTATTATTCTTTGACTTCTTCTTTTGACTGTTGCCACAGTGGATCATCCGTTTCCATTTCTTCCTGTCTTCTGCATCTTCCTCCTTCAAACCTGACACCCTCTTCACCTCCAAAACACTCTCCACATACTCTTCCTTCAGGATAACTCCTCCTCCATTCCTCCTTCTATCCACACCATGGTAGAACAGTTTAATCCCTCCTCCAGTACACCTGGTCTTACTGCCCTTCCACCTAGTCTCTCACTCAGAATATCAACCTTATCCATTTATAAAGGCTGTTCACTTTGTGGAGCACTGCACTACAGGCAGCACACAGGACGATGTGTCTTCTGTTTTATTTTAAAAGTGCTTCATGATGTTTTTATATCTCACAGTTCATTCTGACAGATTGCAATACACTACAGGAAGCCTAGGGGGCGACATGACTTATTAAATCACTTTATACCCCAAACTATGATGTGTTTGATAGAAAATAACATTTTACAAGCAACATGCTTTTAGATCAGTGAAAGAGTCCAATTTTAGAAATATTAGATGAAAATGTGCCCAGAAACAGATACAAGTTTGCAGTTCTCCTGTTTTAAAACAAATCATTAGGACGTTCCTGTAAACAGACAAAAATAAAACACTTGCTCTAATCAGACAACACAATTGCAGTTTTGTTTTATAAATAATTTATAACAACATTACTGAAGAAAAGCAGTTAAAAGTTCAAAACACACACGAATGATATGGGGGGGTGTGTGTGCAGCCAGGCTTTTTCTAATTTGGTTTTCTTCACTGGGTCCCGGCGCCCCCCAGTTTTGGTGTTTTTTCTGATAAGCCTGACCCAGCGTTTAGATCACTGACCATCCTCTCCTGGACGGAAGTGCGTGTGAATGAGCAGGACAGGCTCTCTGTGTCCCTCACACAGACGTAAAAGCATCTACAGCCACACGATTAGCATTTGCGCTCCTGATTCCAGGCCCGGCTTCAGGGTTGAGGCTATTCCGAGGTTTTGTCGTGTCTCTTTTTTCCACATACTCCACCCTGCACTTCATAATGGAGAACCGTTCCGAGGCTGAATCAGGCTTTTTATTACAGAAATACAGAACAGAATCTCCTGCTTGAGTTAATTGGTCGACAGGGCAGCAGGTGCAGCATCCTGAGAAGGATTTCAGATTGCTTCAATACGCCATCCATCATCCCCACACACACACACACACACACACACACTCTCTCACACACACACACACACACACACACACCTGAGCACATTTGTCATCTGCCGTTCCGCGCCCGTTCCCCTGTGCATCCGCTGATGCGAAAAAACTTGCACCGATATGCAAAATAGAGGCGTGAGGTGTGAGCAGGTTGCCAGGGCAACAGCGAGGTTATTTTCAAACCCTGATGGAAATCAATGTCATGTGCCAACCTATGCGGCCTGGAGAAGATGAGAAAAAGAGGGGGGAGGAGAGGGAGAGAGAGAGAGTGAGTGTGGTGGGGTGGGTGAGGTGAAGAGGGGAGGAGAGGAAGGACAAAGAGAAGACGAAAGAAAGGAGGAGGAAAAAGAAATCACGTTGCTCCGTCGCGGCTGCGGCGGCTGCAATTTTGCATTTCATTACCGTCCCTCCGTCTCTGCGGCCCCATAAATCTATCGCTTTATTCGTTTATTTAGGAAGAGAAATGGAGCACATGGACCAGACAATTAGAGGAGGAGAATGGAGAAAAGGAACGAAGGAGGAAAGAAGATGGATAACAAGAAGGAGAAAAGAAGGGAGGGGTTAAGGAAGGGAAAGGAAAAGAAGGAGAAGGAAAGAAAATTGGGGATGATAGAGGAGAAGAGACAGGATAAGGGAGAAAGAAAGTTGTGGATTGATTAATAAGGAATGGGAGGGATGGAGGGAGGGTAGCAGTAAAAGAAAAGAAATAGAAGGATAGCTGAAAGGAGAAAGAAAAGAAGAATAGAGAAGAATGGAAAAGAAAAAGATGATAGAAAGGGCAGGAAGGAAAGAAAGGAGGAAGAAAGAAGAGAAGGGATGAAAGAGGTGAGGAGACAAGAAAGAGAAGAGAGAAAGAAAGGAGGAGCCGATAGAAAAATCAAAAGGTGGAGGGAAAGAAAGAGTAAAAGAAAGAAAGAAAGGAGAAGGAGAGAAACAAGGGGATAAAGAGGAGAGGAGATGAGAAAAGACCAAGGAGAGGGGACGAAAGAGGGGGAGCTGAAAGAGAACCAGAAGGGGGAGGGAGAGAAAGAGAAAGAAAGGACCAAGGAAAGGGATAGAATAGAAGGGACAAAAAAAGGAACAAGGGAAAAGGAGGACAGAAAGGTGTCTCTCACTCACGTTTAAAGTGAAAAACAGTGTTTTCACTAATCAGCCAAAACATTAAAACCACTATTGTTCTGCCCACACCGTGTCCCAAAATGGTTCTGACCCGTCGATGTCCAGACTCCACAGTCTCTCTGTTCCAGGTCCTTTAAGTCCTGTTAGTTGGGAAGTGGGACCGTGGATGGGACAAGTTAGTCCCACGGATTCTGGATGGGACTGAGATGTGGGGAATTTGGAGGAACACCTTGAACTCTTTGTTCTTCAGTCGGTTCCCAAACAGTGTGTGTAGTGTGGGGGGGGACACTACCCTGCTGAAAGAGGACCCTGCCGTTAGGGGACACCGTCTTCATGAAGGGGGTCTACAGCAATGTTTAAGAGTCCAAAAGGTAACGTCCACATCTATGCGTGAATCAAGGTTTTTAAGCAGATCATTGTCCGGGGCGTCACACTGTCTCTGCCGGTTTCCCATAGTGCACCCTGGTGCCGTCTCTTCTCCAGGTGAGCAGCAATGATGTGAGACGTGGTGAGAATTTTAATGGCTTTTCCTGAAATTATGTGCATCATAAAGGCCTGATGATGAAGTGGATAAGAAAGAATAAAGTGGAAGAGAAGAGGGTAGTGAAAATAAATAGAAAGAGCGAGACAGAGAGAGAGGAGAGAGACAGAGAGAGAGACATAAATACAGAGAGAGAGACGGAGAGAGAGAGAGATGATGTTTATGATTAATGAGAATTTAATTCAATCAGCACTACATCTCTGTACAGCTTATTATTTTAAACAGGCCTGTGATTTTCTCTCCATCCATCACACTCTCTCTTGCTCTCTCTCTACCCCCCCCACTCTCTCTCTCTCTCTCTCTCTCTTGTGTGTGTGTGTGTGTGTGTGTGTGTGTGTGTGTGTGTGTGTGTGTGTGTGTGTATGTGTATTTATGCATCCAGAAAAAAAATACTTATAACCATGTAAAATCACATGCACCTCTTCTCTCATGTGTTTTCAGAAAGTACTCAATTACAAAGTACAAAGTACTAACCCAGCCACTGGCGATGCACAAGCCAGTGTATTTCTTCGTGCCGGTCCCAGTACCAGGTAAATGGAGAGGGTTACGTCAGGAAGGGCATCCGGTGTAAAACTTTGCCAAATCAATATGCGGACAATGACACAGAATTCCATACCGGATCGGTCGAGGCCCGGGTTAACAACGACCGCCATCAGTGCTGTTAGCCTACAGGGTGCTGGTGGACACTGGACTACTGTTGGCCAAAGAAGAAGAAGAAGAGGAGGAAGAGGAAGGCATGTCCAGAGGGAGAAGGAGAAAAAGAAGGAGAGGAGAGTGGAAGTGAGGGTAGGGACTTTGAATGTTGGCAGCATGACTGGTAAAGGTAGAGAATTAGCTGATATGATGGAGAGAAGGAAGGTTGATCTTCTGTGTGTGAGAGACGAGATGGAAGGGTAGTGAGACCAGGTGTATTGGAGGAGCGTTTAAACTGTTCTACCATGGTGTGGATAGAAGGAGGAATGGAGTAGGTGTTATCCTGAAGGAAGAGTATGTGGAGAGTGTTTTGGAAGTGAAGAGGGTGTCAGGGAGGGTGATGAGTTTGAAGCTGGAAGTTAAAGGTGTGATAATGAATGTTGTTAGTGCTTATGCTCCACAAGTTGGTTGTGAGATGGAAGAGAAGGAAAAATTCTGGAGTGAGTTAGATGAAGTGATAGAGAGTGTACCCAGGGGAGAGAGAGTGATGATTGGTGCAGATTTTAATGGTCATGTTGGTGAAGGGAACAGAGGTGATGAGGAGGTGATGGGTAGGCATGGTGTCAAGGAGAGGAATGCTGAAGGTCAGATGGTTGTAGATTTTGCAAAAAGGATGGAAATGGCTGTAGTTAATACTTATTTGAAGAAGAGGGAGGAGCACAGGGTGACGTATAAGAGTGGAGGAAGATGCTCACAGGTGGATTATATTCTTTGCAGGAGGGTCAGTTTGAAAGAGATCAGAGACTGCAAAGTAGTGACAGGGGAGAGTGTAGCTAAACAGCATAGGATGGTGGTCTGTAGGATGACCTTGGAGGTCAAGAAGAGGAGGAAAGTGAGGGCAGAGTCGAGGATCAAGTGGTGGAAGCTGAAGGAGGAGGACTGCAAGGTGGAATTCAGGCAGGAGTTAACACGGGCACTGGGAGGTGTTGAAGAGCTACCGGATTGCTGGGAAACTACTGCAGAAGTGATCAGGCAGACGGCTAGAAATGTACTTGGTGTGACATCCGGAAGGAAGAAAGAGGATAAGGAGACCTGGTGGTGGAACCAAGAAGTCCAGGAGTGTATTCAAAAGAAGAGGGAGGCAAAGAAGACATGGGACATACAGAGAGATGAAGGAAGTAGACAGGTGTACAAGGAGATGAACCGCAGGGCGAAGAAAGCAGTGGTGAAGGCCGAAGATAAGGTGTTTGGTGAATTGTATGAGAGGTTGGACAGTAAAGAGGGAGAAAAGGACCTTTACCGATTGGCTAAAAAGAGAGACAGATCTGGGAAAGATGTGCTACAGGTCAGGGCGATTAAAGATAGAAATGGAAACGTACTCACAGGTGAACAGAGCGTGTTGAGCAGATGGAAGGAATACTTTGAGGGGAAATAATAAAGAGAAAAATAATGAAATATATAAACTCCTCTCCTAGGTTTCGTGGTCTGCGCTCTCATTGGCTGTCACTTTCTACACTACAGCGTTTGGACTAGGGTCATGTTTTTAGCCAGCTTGTCTGTTGGACATCGGCGAGTCTCTCAGATGGACAATTACCACACAGTGACTGAGAGACAACCTGGAGCCCCGAGAGACTTGTACCGTCTCTGATCTGGGACATTTCTGGGCTTTACTCTCTAAATCACACACAGTCCTTTAATTAAAACAAAGTTACAGTTAACACCACATAATCTGGATGAGAGAAAGGGTGAGAGTGAGAGTGACAGAGGAGTGATAAAGAAAGGGAGGAGAAGAAAAGAGGGAGGGAGAGGATGGGAGAGAGACAGAGAAAGGGGAAGAGAAGAAATAAAGAGAAAGGAGAGGGAGAGAAAAATAAGGAGAGAGAGAAGAGAAAGAAAGCAGGAGGGAGAGAGAATGGAGGGAGAAGGAAAAGATAAAAACTAGAGAGGGGGAAGGGAGAGAGAGGGAAGCAATGGACAGAGAAAGGGGGAGAGATAGAGGGAGAGAGTAAGGGATGTTGGGTGAAAATGCCTTTCCCTCGCTCTCTCCTCCTGCAATCATCCTGTCTTGTAGTCAGGTATTGCCATGGCAACCACTTCATGGACCGCATCAATCTTGTGGGCTTGAGACCTCTGAGAAGTGGGGTGGAGGTGTGTGTGTGTGTGTGTGTGTGTGTGTGTGTGTGTGTCCTTAGGGTAGAGTTATTGCTCTGTAAGGGTGTGTGTTTGAATATGCAGTGCACACACACTCACACAAACACACACTGGTGGGATATCAGTGTTAAGACGTTTGTATGTCTGTGTTGTGTCTGTGTTGTGTCGGTGTTTTGTCGGTGTTTTGTCGGTGTTGTGTTTGTGTCATGTCTGTGTTTTGTTGGTGTTGTGTCTGTTGTGTCTGTGTTTTGTTGGTGTTGTGTCTGTTGTGTCTGTGTTGTGTCTGTGTTTTGTTGGTGTTGTGTCTGTTGTGTCTGTGTTGTGTCTGTGTTAACACTTGAACATCTGAGGATGGCGATATTTTAGTTGAGATATTATATAACATATAATAATCGAGAGTCTGTAAACAGTAACTGTAAACACTGTAGTAATCAGCAGCTGATTGGACGGGAGCTCATAATTCTTTAAGGGTTGGAATGTTTGAAATATTTTTTACAATAATATCCATGATGTTTTAGAGCTGTGTGTGTGTGTGTGTGTGTGTGTGTGTGTGTGTGTGTGTGGAGCCGTGTCTCTGAGTATCTAATGGAGAGGGAGAGGGGAAGGTACTGAGAGGGCAGGGGGTTACAGAGGAGAGGAATGAGGAAGGAGGAGGAGAGAAATGGAGTGTGTGTGTGTGTGTGTGTGTGTGTGTGTGTGTGTGTGTGTGTGTGTGTGTGTGTGTGTGTGTGATTGGATGATGTAATAGCAGGGCAATAGCAGCCAGTGTGAAGAGCAAGAGAGAAATGGAGAGAGAGATAGAAGGGGGTAATAAACGAGAGAGTAGGTCTGGGGCTGAACATTTTGATCACATTTTCATCACTTTCCAGTACAGATAACAAATATTTTACAGGGTTTCTGATGATCCGGCATTAAAATGAATTAAAATTAAATTAATTAAAATATTTACAAATATTTTAGCAGAAACCGAGAACGTTCAGAGTTTTCTCGGGTAGATAGTAAATCGGGAGTGAACAACAAACAGCCGAAGATTTATTATTATTATTTTTTAATTATTTCAAAATCTGTTGATTCAGAAATATCAGTTTATTAAAAATACATATGTTCAAAAATAAATTCTAATATATTTGATATATATTCAGAAAACACAACAGAATATTTAAATAATACCTTGGATTATTAAAAATACCTCTGTATAAAAATGGTCAAAGAGACATTAAGTGTTTATTTTCCAAAAACAAAATAGCTGTTTGATTGTTTTGTGTGTGTGTATGTGTGTGTATGTGTGTGTATGTGTGTGTGTGTGTGTGTATGTGTGTGTATGTGTGTGTGTGTGTGTGTATGTGTATGTGTGTGCTACTCTGACATGTTTAAATCTGTTAATTAGGGTTATGTTAGCACAGAGAGAGGTGAGGGAGGTTGTTGCTATGATACAGAGTGAATATTAATTAAGTGCACTGTGATTGTGTGTGTGTGTACTTGTGTGTGTGTGTGTGTGTGTGTGTGTGTGTGTGTGTGTGTGAGTTTTCAGTGTGCTGAAAGGTGCCTGGTAAACTTTAAAACCTGTTATTTCTGGTAATTAGATGGTAATTGTGTCTCTGACTGCAGCTGATTGGTTTGTTTATGAGAAGTGAGGGAGCAATTATCCCTGAACCTGGAGTCCGAGCGAAACCTCTCTCAGAGTGGGACCTTCAGGAGACCATCAGGAGACCATCGGGAGACCTTCGGGGGACCATCAGGAGACCATCGGGAGACCATCGGGGGACCTTCGGGGGACCATCGGGAGACCTTCGGGAGACCATCGGGAGACCATCGGGGGACCTTGAGGAGACCATCAGGAGACCATCGGGAGACCTTCGGGAGACCATCGGGAGACCTTCGGGAGACCTTCGGGAGACCATCAGGAGACCATCGGGAGACCATCGGGAGACCTTCGGGAGACCATCGGGAGACCATCGGGAGACCTTCGGGGGACCTTCGGGAGACCATCGGGAGACCTTCGGGGGACCTTCGGGGGACCACTGCAAGAAACACACAATCAGAATAAACAACAATAAAACACAAAAAAAGACTAAAGTAAGACTCAAATCTCAAATTACACAGAAAATAGCAAAAGAAAGGAAAGTCAATTCAAAACACAGATTAAGCCTAAATAAAATAAAGTTAAACACAATATAATGTCACTGCTGCATCATTTAAGGTGGAATTTCTGGAATAATGAGAATGTGGCTGGACGCAGTTTTTTGACTCTCAGCCCATCTCACACTTCTGTTGTCATGCCAACCATCTTGAGTGGTCACTATACGAGCTGCAGTTAATTAGAGCTCTCAGGTTAATTAGCCTATTGGAGAGTAGGGGCAGGGGTTCTCCAGGCTCCGCCCGTAGTGGGAGGAGTCATGGCCTTCGTCACCACAGATGAGACATTGTCTTATCTTTTAAACAAGAGCGCGTCATCTTTCTCCTCAGAAAAGTTCTTTCTGCTGTTGTTACAACGAGGGGTTGGGTTCCCGGGATTCCACCAATTCACGATTTGTGACATCACAAAAACCAACAAAGCTACACACATCAGCACACTATCAGTGTGTATTGTACTGAGTCAGTGTGTATTGTACTGAGTCAGTGTGTATTGTTCTGAGTCAGTGTGTATTGTACTGAATCAGTGTGTATTGTTCTGAATCAGTGTGTATTGTACTGAGTCAGTGTGTATTGTTCTGAATCAGTGTGTATTGTACTGAGTCAGTGTGTATTGTTCTGAATCAGTGTGTATTGTTCTGAGTCAGTGTGTATTGTACTGAGTCAGTGTGTATTGTACTGAATCAGTGTGTATTGTACTGAGTCAGTGTGTATTGTACTGAGTCAGTGTGTATTGTACTGAATCAGTGTGTATTGTACTGAGTCAGTGTGTATTGTACACTGAGTGTGTATACAGTGTGTATAGAACTGTATGTACTGAATGTTTATTGTACTGATTCAGTGTGTAATAAACTGTATTCATTGGACTGAGCATTGAATCAGTTGGTAATTGTTTATTTTTATTCTTGTGCAAATTCAGGTTTATTCAAGCAAATAATATTCACATTTTTGTATTTGAATTAGGAAAGTACTATCCCTCTCAATCACTCTCACACACACACACACACACACACACACATAAACACTCATTTAATGTAGCTAGCATATGGAACATGATGTTGGTGTGTGGAAACCAGCTGGTTGGCCATATGTCTAATCAACACAAACACACACACACACACACACACTGATCCATATCACACATTATGATCTCTCTCTCTTTAAGAAAACAGGGTCAGTGTTTACACTTAAATATTCGGGTCAGAATCCTTCTGTTTGTTTTAATTTAATACTGTTTGTTTTCAAAACATTCAGTATTAATTAGTAGTTGATGGTGTTTAGTGTTTACTGCAGATCACTGTGTGGATTAACCAACACAGAACTATCAAACTGCTCAGGTACAGAGACTGGACTGAACATGAGAGACAACAACACTGTCCTTCAGGAAGATCTGGAGAACTGCTCAGGTACAGAGACTGGACTGAACATGAGAGACAAGAACGCTGTCCTTCAAGAAGATCTGGAGAACTGCTCAGGTACAGAGACTGGACTGAACATGAGAGACAAGAACGCTGTCCTTCAAGAAGATCTGGAGAACTGGTCCTCTACAGGAAATTACAAATAAAAGCAATGATGTGTAGCTCAAGATTTAAAGAAAGCGAGACACACATTTGAGATTTTTAAAGCTGTGTGTGTGTGTGTGTGTGTGTGTGTGTGTGTGTGTGTGTGTGTGTGTGTTTAAGTGTAAGAGTTAGTTTCAGAGTTTTGAGTGGAGATCCATTAGAGCTGTTGCAGGACCTCTTAGTGGTTCAGTAATGAGTATTTTTACCTTTCCATCTGTCAGTCTGGGACATAAAAGCCTCTGTCTAAACCCTCCTTATGTGCTCTTACACACACACACACACACACACACACACACACACACACACACACAGGCTCATTTTAGCAGTGGCTTTTTGTTCTGTTTCAGTGAATGCATCCATTAATGTGCCTGCACAATGAGTTACGCAATAGATACTGCTTACTCGAGTGCGTGTGTGTGTGTGTGTGTGTGCGTGTGTGTGTGTGTGTGTTAACTGCAGTCGTCATGCCTGATAGTTTGGAAGTAATCGCTGCTCTTTGTTGATGGTTTTAATTGAAGTCATTACACGTGTTCAGTTATTCTGGTGCCTTAATTACCAAAAAGACCAATAACATCAGTCAGGATTTTAACGGAGCAGAAACACACACACACACATCTACGTCGCTTAGCACACACTCTTATCCAGAGCAACTTCCCTTTCCTGTTTACAGGGACCATCTCCCTGGATCACATTGGGGTTGAGTGTTTTGCTCAGGAAGGAGGTGGGACTTGAACCTGCAGCCTCTTTGTCCATAGGTGAGCATCCTCCCACTTGACCACCCCCATCATCTGTCACTCTCACACCGCACTGAGCAGTGAGCGGCTTCATTAACACTCCGTCAGTATCAACACCCTATACATATACACATCCACATATACAGGCTGTGTGTGTGTGTGTGTGTGTGTGTGTGTGTGTGTGTGTGTGTGTGTGTGTGTGTGTG
>CM029366.1:849025-946525 GCA_017165825.1 Hepsetus odoe
AAGGCACACATCACCTGTCCCACTGCAAAGTTGCTCATGACTGAGTTGCTGGCTGACCCTGGGACAGCATCCAGCTCCATCCAGTTAAAGTTTAATGTTATTCTTCTTTGCACTGATTCAAAGAGGAGCACCGACACATCAGTAGGTTGTTTCTTGCTATCTATTTCATGCACGTATGTCTGAAAGGAGGTCTCTAGGTCCGGAACAATGAGAAAGATCACTGGTTGACAGCAGAAAGGTAAACAAATCCCATAACTCACCGCTTTCCCGTTGCCATAGTGATACATCAGCGGGGTGCTGGCAGACTCCGGGCCAGGAAATGCGCAGAACATGACTGCAGCAGCAAAGTGTCCCCAAAGCTGGAGGATGTCCTGACTTCAGGAAACTTCCCAAAGCTGTCTTCTTCTCTCAGCGTGTCCCGGCGTCCTGCTCTCAGTCTTCCTCCTATGTGTGCACGCGCTCCAACACCCTGCTAATGCACGCCGCAGACTGCACCACTGCCTCAGCGCGGGGGGGACACCGAGCCTGGGCCGAACCATTCCAGGCGGGATGGGGTGGGGCAGAGGGGGTCAAGATCTCGTTATTAAGAGAGATGAGAGATAAGATTCCTCTGTTGTACGAATACCATGAGATATTGTTTGAAGTTTTAGATCAAATAAAGAGAAATATATAAACAGAAATATGCAATAATGTATAAAAATGCATTAGCCTTTGCTTTAAACATCACGTCTTGGGGGGGAGGATCGATTAATACCACTTTTGTGTTATTGGGTGCAAAATACATCTCTAGCATCAGCTATGGGGCTGAGAAGAATTGCCATCTTCCCGCAATACAAGCCTCCAAAGACAACGTATCTCTTAAACAGCTGTGTTGCAGTGGTCAGGGACTAGGCCCCGTGAGTCAAGGCCAGTAGGTTACCCTGAAGTGCCCTTGTGCAAGGTACTGTCACCTGTGCTGCTCCCCGGGTGCTTGCAATACTGCCTCCTGCTCCTGGTGTGTGTGTGTGTATTCACCACTGGTGTGTTATGATGGGTTACATGCAGAGGGCAGACTCACTGCTGAGTGTGAGCACAAAGAATTTCATTACATTCTGTTTAAACACACGTCATATCGGCTGACCGATAGGTATCGGCTAAAAATAGAGGCAGTGACATGTTTGCACCAAACCATCAAGTGATGTCCGGTTTAGTCTTCTGACCTACTTCTTCCCCAGACTCCAGCCCAGACGGCTGCAGGTAAACTGGCACATGCTGTGTGGTGAGTCTGAGGAGAGCACGAGTGAAGTGATCTGTCTGGTGCTTTTCCCTCCTTACCTCTTGTGGTCCTCCACTACGACTTAATCCCTGATTTACTGTCTGCCGACCTGTCTGTGAATGGGTGACCTAAAGCAATGCTATAAGGAAAACAACTTCCCTCAATCAAACGTACAGCTCCATCTGAATCAATTTCCTCCAGGGTCCGACTTGATTCTTACATTCATCTGCAAATGCGTGTGTGTGTTTTGGGATTTCTATTTCATCCGTGATCACTAAGGTCAGAAAGAATATTTATGACAACTGGGCTTGGTTGAATGGAAATGTGTGGCACAACTGAAATAACATATAGGATATGTATAAGAGGGACAGCTCAGGTTGGACATCTGGGCGATAAGTGGATGATACAGGGGGAAGGATTGAACCACCAGGAAAAGAAGAAGACCAAAGAAGAGGTTTATGGATGTGGCGGAAGAGAACATGCAATCATTTGGTCTAAAGGAGGAGGATGAACCTTCTTCTGTTTGTGAAATAAAATGAAAACCGATACAGATTTTCTCTGAACATTGTTACATTTAGCAATTACAGTGAACCTTATTTAAAGGTCATTTAGCAACGAGAGTGAAAGAGTGAAGAGACCTGGATCTATATTTGCCACTTTTTAATAATGTAAATTCATGTCACCATATTTTAAGTATATTACACTCAAGTACACACAAGACTGACATAACAGCATTAAATATGGAATGAAACAGGAAACATTCACAGATAAAAAAGAAACATTTTTAGAAAGCATATAATCCCATGTTCTTAATACTGTCCGTCTGAGAGGAGTGGCCCTTTATACATGGATACAGTGATATGTTTTGGCACCGTCGCTGTATTCAGGAGTTACACAATTTACATTTACATTTACATTATTTAGCAGACGCTCTTATCCAGAGCAACATCCATGTCCTGATTACAGGGACAGTCCCCCTGGAGACACTCAGGGTTAAGGGTCTTGCTCAGGGACCCAGTGGGGTAGTGCCAGAGGTGGGATTCAAACCTGGGATCTCTTGAGCCATAGGTCCATAGGCATGTATCCAATCACTAGACCACCACCTCCCTTACACCATGTAGAGGAGTTACACTGTGTGAAGGTCACCCTATGAATGTGTCGGCAAGTCTGACCCATTAAGGCATGGACTCGGTGAAGGACCACTGAAGGTGTGATGTGGAATCAGAATGGTACCGGAAGATCCTTGAACTCCTGTAAGTTATCATACTTGGGCTGTGCTGTGGTTTTACCTTTCTATCTATCTATCTGTCTGTCTGTCTGTCTGTCTGTCTGTCCGTCCGTCCGTCCGTCCGTCCATCCATCCATCCATCCATCCATCTATCTATCTATCCATATATATATATATATATATATATATATATATATATATATATATATATATATATATATATATATATATATATTAGTGTGTGTGTGTGTGTGTTGAGGCCTCTGGTCACTTTCAGTCGTCCACAAATACTTAATTGGGGCCAATTAATGAGCCTTCAGTGACGATTCCTTTGGACGAAGTCTCTTTAATGTCCTGAAAGGGCAGGAGCGCCCACGCAGTAAGCACGCCAGCATGTGAAATGTGTCAGAAATGCACTCGAACGAGTTTCCCACCGGATTGTTCTTCATTACTGCCTGCTCCTCGGCAGCTCCTCTGGCCTTTCAAGTATTTTCACCCTGAAATTGAAAGGTTAAGTGCCTATTTGGAGGCAGGGCCTCGCTCCCTTCAGCTCGGTGCAGCTCCATTCAGGGGAACCTTGGGGACTTTCGATGGGGTTTGGAGGAGACGGGACCGCTGGTGCGGTTGGGAAGTGTGAGTTGTTTATGAAGGATCATCTCCAAAGCTCCTTCTCTCAGGGGTTTGGGATTGAGAAGTGTGGCAGAGCTCTGCGATTGTGGGTTTGGGTTCTGTCTCTGGTTGAACTGCGGTTTCTCTTCACATTCAGGTTGCGTTCTGTCCTCCAGCACCGATCTGGTTCCGTATCTCCATCACGGTCTGGATCATGCAGAGTAATTTTCTTCCCTTCGATCTATTTTCCCTTTCCTGTGCGTCACACTCCATTGAGGTTGATGAAATGAGATTAAATGCATGGGGACATGGCGGAGAATGCCTAATGCCTTCACACACACACACACACACACACACACACACAGAGTGCTAACACAAGCGTCTGTTATGCTCAGAAGTCTGGAAACTTCGCTTTCCTGATTCTTTATAAAGGGCACATATCCTTTATTTTTCTGGTGTTTTATTCCCCACCTGAGTGCCCTTGTGAGGTCACAAATTTCACATCTACATGGCCTGTTTTGTTCCTTCTCCATTCATTTACAGTATTTAGCAGACGCTCTTATCCAGAGTGACTTACAGCAGTGCTTAGTCTCCACATTTGATCATCTTCGTAGCTGGTAACTAATATCAACATCTGCTGATCAACTATTACAGCCAAGAATCAAACTTATTTACCTGCGACTGGAACAAAAGAAAGTGCCGTTAGTGTTTTGCCATTAGTGAAGAAAGAGAAAAGAGCTGTTTTTGGTGAAATGCATCCCTGAATTGCTCCAAGACCATCCATGGCATGAGCTAAAGAACTAATTCTAGACACAATAGAATAGAGGAAGGAATGTAATGAGAATCAAAGCAAATAATATAAATTTGGATGCCAATGTGTTTAAGATGAGTGTAGAGTTATAACGATATTCTGTTTCTGTGGTGTCATCAAAAAACAACACATTCAGTAGCTTAGCCCCGCCCATTTACGCTGAAGGTACAAGGGGTGTTCAGTGGGGACTTTAGAATGAGGCACCAATACGGCCAGTCATGATGGAGCTTGTTTACGTATATAACACCCAGTTTTTCAGAAAGGTTGGGAAAAGGTAGACCTAAAAATCAAAGATTGGGGCCCTTTAATGTCTGCGTAAACATATTCTATATCTCTGCAGAACGCTGGGATTTAAAATTTAGCTGACAAATAATCAGACCAATTAGCATCATTCTCCTCCTCCAAATGTGTCCCTAATTGGCTCTCTATGGTTCTGATGCTGTACGACTCACAGCTATCTAGAACCATGTTATCTAGTTATGCGCCTGTTTTTTGCACCTGATCATCTGCATTAAAGGCGAGCGGATAAAAAGACTGACACACTATCACTTTAATCTCTGACCTTTCTGAAGCAGCTGATTGGACGGTCCATGGAGATAGAATTCCTGGCCTGTAGCTGAGCTGTGTGTGTGTGTGTGCGCGCGTGCTGTATTGGTTTTAGGACAGCATGTTCTCTGACCTGAACTTCAGACGCTCAGTGTGAAAATGATGTTTAGTTCCTCACACTGAGAAGGTCTTTGGTTCAAATCCCAGTCCGGGTTCTTTTGGTGTGGAATGAACATGTTCTTGCCAGGAGCTCCGGTTTCCTCTCACTTTCCAGAAAGGTGGACTGGAGATAATAGCCTGACCTCTGTGTGTGTGTGTGTGTGTGTGTGTGTGTGTGTGTGTTTCTGTGACCTGTAATGAATTTGGTGACCTGTCATAATGTCACTGGTTACCTCTCATGTAATTGTAATCGGGTTGTAATTATAACCATTCCCACATTACTAATAATATCTATAACAAAAATGACAGTGAGATAAAAATTTTAAATATTTAACTATTCATAATTTTCTAGTGATGTCACATCCTTGAAGCCCCGCCCACCCGCAGAGCAAAACAGATCTTCCTCCTCCGCCCTCCACTGATCTTTACCAGGTTGTTTCTCCAAAACACTGGATAGTTGTTGCATGGACGCACAAACTGATGATGCTGAACTTCTACAGAATCCCAACAGAGAGACAAAGTCCAGAGGAGGAGACGGTGGACTCATACTGCTGGACGTGTCTCTGTCTCTGGGGAGGGAATGAAAGACTGGACGCCAGTCCGTCACACGTTCTTGCAGGGAAACAGTTAATCAAAGAGGAGCTCCAGCGTTTTAATGATTGAGTTTTTAGTCGTATCTTCACCACGTCACTACTGGTTCAGACGGGCTGTGTCCCAAACGGCACACTTCTACACTTTACACACTACATTACTAACTGTCCAGTGCTTTACACACTACATTACTGAGAAGAAATGGGAAGGGATGGTCCGCTATGGAAACCCCTAAACGGGAACAGTCGAAAGAAGACGACATTAGTGAGTGTGTGTCCAGTGGTTGTACACTATTTTTACACACTACATCACGGAGTGTGTATCTGATGGTTGTGCACTATTTGTCCACACTATTGAGTGTGTGTCCAGTTTGGGACACGGTTGTGTGGACCGTGATGTAACGAGAGATCAGTAATCAGTTCTCCAGTTAAAGATCTTCATCTTCAGTCTGAAAGCTTCTCGATGATTGTTGGAGAGAAGAGGGACGCTCGCTAACATCAGCTTATCATCACCCTTTACTGTAACAGTGAGAGTCTCTCGTCCTCCGTCTCCCGAGAGACAGCGTTACTGACCGTCCACACTGAGGACACACACAGCTGTCCGTCCACCGTCCACACTGAGGACACACACAGCTGTCTGTCCACCGTCCACACTGAGGACACACACAGCTGTCTGTCCTTCTGTAAATGTTCATCCTGACGGCAGTGTAAGGGGAGGGATTCTCCACAGGAAACATGCAGACGTCTCCAAAGTGGAGCTCTGGCAGGGACGTCATTGTCTTTAGGGCCTGAAATACTGAGACGAGTGCTGGACAGGGATTGAAAGGGACCAAAAACTTTGTTTGTCTTATGTTGGTCAATGATCTAAATTTGTTTGGCCATCAAGTAAATCTACAAAGGACAATTTTACAGTACACTTCTGTGATCTTTTAGGAAGTTTCTTCACATTCACAAACATGTTCTTCAGGGAACCTTGAGCAGGTCTTCCACAGAGCAGGTCAGTGAGTTGCTGGATGAAAATGCCTCCCTGGTGGAAGGAGGGTTCGGGCTCCAGATCATTCATTGGCTGCTTTAACAGGAATTTTTTCCACAGAACGGAAGTGACCGATTTATGAGCTTCTTCCTTCATCTTGGCATCTGCACAGGTTTCTGTAGTTACTGTTTAGCTCTGGGGTGAAACAGAGTCCCTGATGTAAGAGTCTGAAATCTGCTTGGCCCGAAGTGTAAGCGTTTTTTTGTGTGTGTGTAAGTGTTGGCCCTAGTTCCAGGAATAGTCCTGGAGCTGAGCAACCTCCCAACCTCAGGTTTAGTGCTCTACACACTGCAGATTTAAAGCAATACTTCAGCAAATAGTCTCATTTGATCTTCTTGGAGGTTCAGAAAATTCTGTAGTGTGAGTTTTGAACCTTCAGAGGACTTGCTGATGTGCTTTCCAACACTGTTCTACACACCATTATCCAAAAACCAGACTAAAATATGTACTGAAAGTTATTCTGACAGACTGTAATACACTACAGGAAGCACAGGGGGCGACATTACTTCTGTTACTGAATTCTCGCAGGGATTACATTAGAAAGGATGGTAGCAGTAGGAAGGATCGTGGAAGAGTCTAATTACTTGATGTGTAGTGGCTGGATTAACTGATTGTGTGGAAAAAAGAGAAAGTGACTATTGCTGTCATTGTGAGAACACAGCACAGCCCACAGTGAAATTGGACGGCTGCATTTAACCCATGCTCTCAAACACACCGTGAAAGCGACGGGGACAGGGACGGTACCTTGCTCAAGGGTATCTCAGGGCAACCTACTGATAAGGGGTTTGAACCCACAATATAACAATCCTGTGGCCGACTCCCAAACCACTAGGCCAACCGCTATTTTTTCGTTGCAGCTTGTGGTCACTCCATGAGCACAACCTTTTACCGGCAAAAAATAAAAAAATATAAAACGGGTCATGTGAGGTTCTTTTCTTTAAAAGTGCAATCAACCAAACCGACAGACTGTGTCCTTTTAATAAACAGACTGAGAATCCCACAGTTAAACCTGAATACAACGAGAAGTGCTGGATTTTATCCACCACTGATTTTAGTTGGTGGTTTCAGTCTTTTAAAGCAGTTTGTACACGGAAACGAGTGTTTTTTGCGTCTATATGTTTCCCTTTGCCCAACGTTCAGAGCTTTTGTTGATTCATCCGGGGCCTCCAAACATGCAACCGCTCGCCTCTTCTGCTGGGTATTGTGAATAGCTTCCGCTCTTGCTGTGTGTGTGTGTGTGTGTGTGTGTGTGCGCGCATAGTTTCCGTGATGGAGTCGACCTCTGGGAACTCTTCTTGCCTCTGGTTTGTGCAGCATTTCTGCTCCAAATTCATCCCTGATGTCCATGTGCTAATATTTAAGACTCGGCTCAGCTGGGCCCTGCGTTTGGGTTATTTGGGACACTTTTAAAATCACTTTTTAAACCTTTGTCATGTAAAAACCATCTGAAAATGGGGAGAATTTTAAGAGGGTGTTTATTAAATTGCCCCAAAAATCCTGAAGCCGTACTGTCTAATGTGATCTTCAGTCATCACAGTCCGTAAATCATGGCATTAATGATTATGGAAAAGTTACTAACTTTTGATCATGTATGCATTTTAACCACAATGACAGAGTGTAATACACTTCAGTATCTGTAGGGTGTGATGGCTCCTGATGTTTTTATTAAATAGTATTTTTGTTCTAAAGTGTTCTGACTGACTGCAGTGCACAACAGGAAGCACAGGGGGCGATGGTGTCATTTCATTTAAAAAGTGTTCATATGGTGCACAGGGTCATTATGACCATGGAGCAGCGGTGGCCTAGTAGTTAGGGACTCGGCTCCAGGATCAGCAAATTATGTATTCAGATCCAAGATCAGTAGGTTTCCCTGAGGTTCCCTTGATCAAGGTACCATCCCCATCACTGCTCCCTGGGCACTGGATATGGCTGCCTCCTGCTGGATAGTGTGTGGGGGTGAAAGTATTTTTGTTGTATTTTGTTTTTTGTGTGTGGTTCACAATGACAGTCACTCTCACTTTAAAACACTACAAAAAGTGTTATTTCATTAAAAAAGACGATCGAAAATGATCCACACAGTCATTCTGACAGACTGTAATACACTGCAGGAAGTGTAGGGGGCGCTTTTGCGGTCTGATTGGCCAGCAAAAAAGCAAAAACTCAGAATGGTTCGCAAAGTGGAGAGGAGATAGAGAGAGCAGGAGTTAAAGATTTAAATGAGTGGATTAATTGCAAAGTCATCAGAAGATGAATTGATGAGATAGCGATGGTAAATAGTCTTGGATGAAGATAAAGACATGAGCTCTGCAGTGAATTCTGGGTAAATGTGGTTATGTGAGTGCCTGTGTGTTGTTAAAGCTCTGCTACAGGAAGTGGAAAGGCCCACGATTTCCCCGACCTGCGAGAGACAACCTGTCAAATACTTGGCCCTCTGTTGGGCCTCTTGGCCTCCACAGCACTGGAACTGAGCCAGAATCATCCTGCCCCACACACACTCTCTCTCTCTCACACTCTCTCTCTCTCTCTGGCTCCTGTCCCTTTCTCTGCTAATTATCATCGCCCTCAAGTAAAGCTAAGCAAACCACTGCTGTTCTCTTTGAGGGGCTGGGACGGGTGTTCACACTTACATGTGTTAAAGCAATAGGGATTTTGCATTTCAATCCATTTTTTTCTGGTAAGTAGACATTAAGAATAGTACTGATACTAGAATCTAAACGTACTTTGGTAAATCTAGGCTTACAGATAAGGAATGTACTGAGAGTGTAAAGTAAAAGTACAGGAGTGTACTGAGAGTGTAGAGTGAGATGTGTCTCCTTTGAAGGACGTCTGGAGCGTCTGTCTGTGCTGAAAGTGAACTGAATCTCACTCCATATTAATAGAATTAAAGACTATTAAAGCCTCGAACTTCAACTCCAGTAAAAACAATCTACTGAAAATAATCCACATGAACTTCACCGCTTCACTTTCATCACCGTCTCTACTAGTTCTCCATCACGGACACACACTCCACACACCCTGAACTCCACCGTCCACTCTCCCTGTCCTCTCTCTCACTCTCCTTCACTCTGTCCTGCACCGATGGACACAGAGGAACGTCTCTTCTGTGTGATTTGTCCATTTATTCTGAAACAGGTTAGATGTTGGGAAGGAGATGGAGGATAAGAATAACAGAGGATTAACTTTGATGTTCAGACATAGGAAGAAGTCTGTTTTGAAGATTTAAGAAAGGACAGATATTTAGGGTGAAATGTAGGGAGGAAAAAGAAAGTAAATAAGTAAAAATACCCAAATACTCCAAGTCCAGTAGTGAAGGATTTGTACTTCTGTAAATTATGGATGAAAGCTTATGCCACCCCCTCCACCCACAATTTACCTGAAGCCTAAATTATCACACACATCCTCAAAACATTTTCAGGAAGTTGGTTGCTCATTGTTTCTTAATTGTTTGATCCGCTTTAAATTGTTCTGCAGCTTCATTCTGGAACCACAGGATTTGGATAAAGGTTAAATGTCAACTCGCAGGTTTCTAATTGCTGTTCTTGAGCCACAATGAGATTCCGAACAAGGTGCAATGTGCCGGAGCCACAGGATTAATGGGTTACTCATGATTGGTCCATTAGGTTCCGAGTGAGGTTAGGTCTTTGGGCCATGAGATTCCAATTGCTCTTAAAAGGGCTTGAGCCACGGCATTAAGATCAAGGTTGAATGTACTCGTGCCACCGGATTCCAGTCACTGCTGATTGTCCTTAAGCCACAGATTATGATTAAAGCTCAATGTGCTCCTGCCACGGGATTCTGATTGGAAGATCTTCTTGAGCCATGATGGGATTCCCAACTCTGGTTAAATTTGCTTGAGCCACAGGATTTAAATGTGTTCGGGTCATTAGATTCTGGGTGAAGTTAAATGTTCTCGGCCACAGGACTCTGATCGCTCTTAAAAAGGCTCAAACCACAAGGATCACCTTGAGATGGTTTGAATCATCGTTGGTGGCTCTTGGGCGAAGGGATTAATATACGCTCGGGCCAAAGCATTCCGACTGAGGCTAAATGTGCTCGGGTCATAACACTCTGACCATGGCTGAATGTCCTTGAGAAAGGACATTTAAGAAGCTTGCCTGAGAGAGTTGAGGCTGTGCTGAAGAATAACGGTGGTGGTGGTGGTGGTGGTGGTGAATGTTGACTTTAAAGCTGGTTAGGATGAAACTCTTTGTGTTTAGACTGGAGATACATGTGTTTGTACACAAATCACTGAACTACTTTCTCACTTTCACACAGAACAGAGAGACAGGAGGGATCTAGACTCTTGCAGGATAAAGGAAGTTATTGATAAGGTAGTTGTGTGGAAACACATCGTGTGTTTATTCACACCTCGTCCTACGGCAGGATGTGGAAGATCCTGACGCGATATGTTTAACTGTTTATTTTTCCCTGTAACCTGATTTGTTTGGAAATTTCTGATACTGAAAGGGTGCAGTGTGTATTTTTAAATCTGCTTGGTGTCCCCCCCCCACACACACACACACACACACACACGGGGGGGGGGGTAATTTCAGCACCATGCCTCCGCTATCCTCCCTCGTTCTTTTCTCTGGACCGTGGCCAGGAAGAGCCTGAGCCGCCAGCACTAGTCGTCATCCTGCCTCGCTCCGATTGGTCGACAGAGCTTGGGGGGGGTGAGGACGTCCGCCAATGGGCTCACAGAAGGAGGTGGGGTGAGAGGGTAAATCAGGACGGCTAATTGGCATTGGCTGTCTGCCAGCTCTGTCCCAGAAGGCTCTGTTTTTGTAGTCTTGCCGTCTGTCTGTCTGTCTGTAACGGCTCATACAGGGAAAGGAGAGGCCATTATTTCTCTGTGTGATGAAGCCGGCTGGTGTTTCTCCTGCCCCGCTGCTGTGCACCGATGTGCACCTCTGCTTTTTCATTCTTTTTTTTTACCATTTTTATTCTCCGCTAAGTGATTCTCCATTAATTATGGTACAATATTATTACATTTTTCCCCAAAAAACAGTCCAGAGGGGATTTTCCTTACAGTGCAGGTGAATGGAACCAGACGTCTCCCAACACCTCTACATTTTTCTGTCTCTCTTTCTCTTGTTCCCCCTCTCATTCCGTTTGTCTTTCCTTTATATATATATATCTCTTTTTATATACTTCTGTATATTTCTTATACAGAATTTTCATTTTTCACTTTCATTATTTGTTCTCTCTTTCTGTCCCCCAGTGAAGCTCCACGTGTCCTTGTGGAGGATCACTCTTCTTTGTGTCCCTCCACCATGAACAGGTTCAGTTTTAGTCCAAAATCTTCTCCAAACTAAAACAATGTCTCCGACATCAGACACAACCAGTTCATGTCTGTGAGGGACATTCAGACACACTGGGAACGTATTCTGACAGTTGTGGAGTGTTTCACTGAAGTTAACAGATGAGATAAATTAAAGGCGCCCCAGACCGCTGCTCTTCAGCAGAGGTTCCCCTCCAGTTCTCACACTACTGTCTCCTCTCTCTTCTATCCTGGTGGTGGTGGTGGTGGGGTGGGTGTGTGTGGTTCCTCTGGTGTTTGAGGTTATTTTGGCGTATGTGGTTCAGCTGGTGGTGTTTTGGAGAAAGCGGCTAATGTGTGTTTGTACAGCACTGTGTCCTTGGAGAAGATCTGCCTGCAGGTGTTCATTCTCTCTCTCTCTCTCTCTCTCTCTCTCTCTCTCTCTCTCTCTCTCTCTAGCTGAGCAGATGAAAAAAATCTTGTTTTTGTGTGTGTTTGTTTTAGCTGAGGGAAGCTAATCATCTCAGAAAGAGAACCGTTTGATGGAAGAAAAGAAAAAGAAAAAGCACGAAGAAAAAACAAAAAAGGACAACACTCAGAAAAAGGTGAGTTATAGATTCTCTCTTTTAAAAGCAGATTTTGGGGTGGAGTGTCTGAAGTAATGGTAGGGTCTGTAGTGTCTGTAACAACTGTAGGGTCTAGATAATGTTGCTCTGTAACAACCATAGCATCTGTAGCGACTGTAGTTTCTCTGGAGACTCTTGCTCTGTAGGTCTGCAAGCTCTGTAGAGACTGTAGGCTCTGTAGAGACTGTAGCTCTGTAGAGACTGTAGGTCTGTAGGCTCTGTAGAGACTGTAGCTCTGTAGAGACTGTAGGTCTGCAGACTCTGTAGAGACTGTAGCTCTGTAGGGTTTGGAGCATCCAGTGTCCAGCTGTATTGAGCTGCTGTAATTAATTCCCAAACTGACGTGTCTGATTTATGACGAGAGCGAGTGTCAGGTCGGGGTCTGTCTGCCTGCTACAGTTTAATCCTATGAATATTCATTATGCAAATGGTTTGAGCGTAACATGTTTGTGTGTACTGAACAAACGCACTGCTCTCTCTTCACTCACAGGCTGCAGACCAGAAAACCAAAGGTAAGAAAACCTTCTGAACTTCTTTACTGTGTCTGCAGGGCAAGGCCTGCTGGGGGGTGGGGGTGTGTAGCTCATTAGGCAGGAATTCTTGCTGCTCTGTTGGCTAGCTGCTGTATGCTAATGCTCGCTGATGCATGTGTTATTTCATTAACATATGGTCAGTGAGGTGTGTGTGTGTGTGTAGTGGCCAGACATGCATGCTGGGATGTCTGTAAGGCTCCTGGCTGCTAGACTAGCCCAGTTCCTCTTGTTTCCCCTGAGTGTGTGTGTCTGTCCTATCTGGCATCCGTCCCATGGTAACCAACCCAAGGTCAGATCCTCGACCACATGCTCCACAGGCATCATGGTGGCCTCAGGTCAGGTGATTAGACAGTTAATTAAGGGGAGTGTGGGGTTTTTGGAAGTGAGATCTAAATCAGGCCATAGTGAATAGTCAGTGAATGACAGACTGTGATACACTACAGGAAGCAGAGGGGGCGCTGTAGCTCCTATCTGAAGAAGTGCTCTATGATGCTGGTATGATCCACAGTCGTTCTGTATCCTGTTCCTCCCTTTATTTTGAAAAGACTTGATGGTGCTTGTGATGGAATGGAGCTGAAATATGTTGACCTTCTTGCTGAAAATGTATAAAATGTCAAAGATTCATCGGTTTCTACTGTTATGGGCAGCAAGATTATTTCTTCTGAGAGCTGATTGGTTAGCACAATGTTTTCTGAGAGCTGATTAATTGGCATTACTGCTACTGAGAGCAGATAGGGAGGCACTACATATACTGAGAGCTCATTGGTTAAACGTCCAGCTGCCGAGAGCTGATTGCTGAAGTAAATGAGTTTTTTTTTTTTTTTTTTTTTTTTAATGCCCTTCATAAAAGCTTACTTGTTGGCTGTTTTCTCTGATTTTATATCAGTTGGGACTAAATCAGTTTCCAAGCAGGACTCTCTTGAGTGATCGGGGTCTTAAAGTGTCTGCAGTGGAATGTTGCAGAGCTGTGCAGAAGTGATGGCACCCCCTTCACATTAACATCAGTGCTGCAGTTTATTCACTGATATTAGTGACCCTACAGACTAAGAACTGATTATTATCCACCTGTAGCTGCACAAACTCTTAACTCTCTCTCTCAGCGGGATGCGTAGTGAAGTTGGTTTAATTTTGGATTGGGTTTCTGTGATTTTCTCTCAGTTTGGGCTCAGATTGATCAGTAAATGAGGGGAGAGTTTCACAGCCTTATTCGAATACTTAAAGCAGGAAAAAATCAGAAATGGAAATCCTCCCTGCTTACAAGAACCTGATGGAAAGCTTAGAGACCATCTTTAAAGTTCAAAGCTGGAGTATGCATCAACTACAGGATGTAGAAGAAGATGGGTGACAAAAAAAAAAAAAAAAAAGTTGAAACACTGGGTTGTCACATTTGATCATTTTTCTTTTGTCCTTTTTGTCCACGGGTTTACTTGGTATCCCTTAAGAGCAGGAGCATGCTGTTTAAACAAGTGTGTATTGTGTGCCAGCACTGAAGAAGAGTGTGAATTGTTTTGCCTCCCCTTCTCCTGCTGTCAGAACCTCCCCCCCTCGTCATCTGCTCTCCATAATTGATCCTGTCTGTTTCATGCATACAGATGAACAGGAGACGAAGCCAAGAGCCTGACCAATTATTTGCCACAACCCCTGTTACTGTTGGGTCACACACACTCATACACACTCGCCCAGAAGCCAGCGATATGAAATTGTTGTCCCAGTTGCAAAAGCAGCTCCTTTATTTGAGCAGAGTTGAGCTAAACTGTAAATAACAGGCTGCGTTTCTCCAGCAGTAATTAAGTTACATCAGAGGGAATAATTACATTAGTCCTTTAACATGTGCAGCTTTTTTTTTTTTTTTGCGATGCCCTCGCTCGTTTTCGTGCGGGTGGTGTGTCGTCTCCCATCGAGTCAAAGTGCACGAGCATCATAGGAAAACTGAATAACACTCGGACGTACAAGCAGCCATCCGTGAGTAATTAGTGTCCTGTTAATGACGTTCACGAATCGGAGCCTGGCTTTAAAAAAATGAGGTGCATTAGTCACAAGTGGAGGATATTTTCTTAATAAAACACATGTGAAAGAACTGGGTGGGGAAAACATCTGTGGGTGTGTTTACATTTGGAATAAAATCAGTAAAAGAGCAGAAAGCGCTTGGCAGCATCACCCTCTCCGTCCTTTTGGCCTGATTAGCTGTGTGGCTCTGATTTTTAGCCTGACTAACCGTTTAAGACTGAGTTTCACTTTCGTATTTTTTCGTGGCTTTATCAGACTCGCCTGCTCTCGTTAGTGTTCTGTTACTAAAAACCTCTTGTCCAGGTTCTCTTTCACTTTCTGTTCTTGGCCAAACTCTCACGCTCACAGCCCGCCTGTCTCTCTGCCTCGGAGTCTGTCTGTCTGTCTGCCCCCCCTTTTATTTAGTTTATCTATCCATGTCTTTTTTCTGTAATTCTGTCTTTCTATCTATTTGTATATCTGTCCATCATAGGGTTGCAGTGTAGACAAGTTCACTGAAGTTCACTACAGTCATTCTGATAGACTGTAATACACTACAGCAGGGGTCACCAACCTGTGATTAAAGAAGAATAGCAACAGGATAAAATTTTAGACGCTGCTCACTGGCGAGTTGTGCTGTTTTTAGAACAGGTCTGCGGGTGACTCGTGGTCCTTGGGGCCATCCATGTTGGTGGCCCCTGCACTATAGGAAGCTTCCTCAAGAATAAACAGGCTCTTATCGTTTGTTTTAGGGTTTGTCTGCCCGGCACTTAAACCTGTAGAGAAAGAACCTAAATATCTTTAATGAAACCCTTCCCCTCACTGTCCCAAAGTGTCAGAAAACCCAAAACATCAGCGCTCGGCCTGCTGAAGGGATAGAAAGTGCACGTTCCCTGCAGCAAGTGTGGGTGCTGAGGAGGTGCGAACAGTAACTGAAGGCAAGTTTGTGGCTTTTCTTTCTGCTTGTAATCAGGAAACGGGTGCCAGTTTTGTTTTTCCTTTGGTTGCGCTCATCTCAAAGTGAAAGGACGAGTGCATGTCGCTCTCACCTACTTCGTTCTTCCTCTCGTCCCCAGAGAGCCGCTGACGTGGTGTTACACGGTGGCACTAACCATAACAATAACGTCTCACAACGCATTGTGATCCAGATTGAGTTAATTTGTAATTTCACATCCAATTAATTGCGTCGACACTTTGAGCGAGACGCTCGTGGACGGCGACCTAATTATGGGCTAATCTGCCAAAGCAAAGAAGAAGGGCTCTCTCTTAATTGTGACGTTTATAAATACCCCAGAAACGAATCATGAAAACAGCCTTTGAGCTCTTGTGCGTTTATTACCACGCACATTAATCAGGCGTTCGTCAACAGCGCATGTTTTCTTTTTTTCATCCATCTTGGTCCTCGCACTGTGCCAAAGCCTCAGGCAGGGTGTGATAAATTAAGCGCACGTAAACAGGTCATAAATATTCACTTCCTTACATTGGGTGATAGGAATGGATTAAGAGCAGATACAGCACAAGTCAAAGGCCTTCATTTTGCAGGGAACCTCCATGCTGGTACAGAAATTCTGGATCTTGTCAGATCTTTGTGAGAGACACTACTGTCCTTCAGGAAGTTCTGAGGAACTGTTCCTCAACAAGACATTAGTTTGAGATGTCTTAACAGCTAATGTTTTTCCAAACAATTATCGGTAGATTCCGATACACCTCTGATATTGTTCCAAGATAACATGATTTGTTTTTCATCCATTCATATCTTTTATAGTATGCTTCTGAATTAAGCAGTAGAAGCCATATCGCCCCCTACACTTCCTGAAGTGTATTGCAGTCTGTCAGAATGTCTGGGCTACATGAAACCAACAACTTGCACATCTTTCCTGCTACCACTGTGTTTAGCCATTCTAACAGTTTTTGGATGACAGCGAGTCGTAATTTGTCAGAAAGCACATGAGCAAACATCTCCACATCTATTATGGAAATGAGGTGAAACTACTGCATGTAGTTTTTTTTTTTTTGGTTTCTTTTTCTTTTTTCTTCTCTTGCATATTCAACACTGCTGCCTTTTAAAGCCCATGAGAACACACAAGAACACACACCACCTTTTGTTTCTTTAGCAGCAGAAGGTCATGTGAGGGGCGAAGGGTGAAAAGCTGTGTATGAAAGATTCTCTGAAGCAGGACAGATGGGCAAACGCAAGGCACCCCTCATACCCCGACATTGTCCCAGTGCTTTCCCAACCCTCATAGCCACTCTTCCACAAGGGCTCTGCCAATGGGGGCTACCAAACCTCTCCCACAACCCCGACTGACCCCAGCGGAGCCTCTTTTCACCACGACAGAGACGTGGCCTCCTCATTAAAGCCCATCCTGGGGCCTCCTGAGCCTTCTGTCCTCCTCCCAATCCCACCATCCCCCTTTCTAAAGCTCTGTCTGAGGTCCTGGATTACTGCCGATTTCACCTGCGATGCTTCCTCCTCTCTCCATTCACTCGGCCCTGTCTGGATGCAAATGGGAGATTTGGTGTTCCATAAATCTCACAGGGAAAGAGAATCACCTCTGTCTGCCTCCTCCTCTCTCATTAAGATTCACTCTCAACGTTTTGTCTGAAAAACAGAGGGAGCAGAGCCGTCAACATCATGAAGTTGCAAACTATGGGGGGGAAAAAGCACTGACCTTCACTTCCGAGACGCTGTGTTTTGACACCTCCTGGTTCTGAAGTCCGAAACTAAAGCTGAAGATGCACACTAGAAGGGTGCTTTTTGAGATAAATGCATTCAAATCTGCAGTCAGAGAACTTTCCTGTTAACGTTTATCACAGTTTAATTCACTTAGAGGTTTTGCTGCAAGACCAAATATCAAGACCTTTTTCCCCTTGCCAGATGAACCATCTTCATAGGCTTTTGAATTATTGCAAACTCACGACATCATAGCATTATGATGACATCATGATGTGATTAAATCCACCTGCCTAATATTCTGTCCCCCTCACAACCCAAAAACAGCTCTGACCCTTCGAGGTCCGGACTCTGCAGCCCCTCCGAAGGTGAGCTGTAAGTCCTGTAAGTTGGACTGTGGGTCCATGGATGGGAAGTCTTGTTCCACGGCTGCGGCATGGGACTAAGATGTGGGGAATTTGGAGGAAAGCCTGGAACACCCTGTCCTGCTGAAATATGCTCAAGGATTCTGCCCCATGAAGAGGAACTTGATCTGCAGCAACATTTTAGTACCCAAGGTTTCCCAGCAGATCATTGCTTAGAGCGTCACACTTTGCAGTTTGTTGGGTCTCTGCATGGTCTTTAAAAAAAAAAATTTTTTTTTTGGTTGGTTCTGACCACTGCCTCCCAGTGAACATCCCACAAGACCTGCCGAGATGCTCTGACCCCGTTTGTCCCTTTGACCTTCACTAATCTATTGTTCCTGCTTCCAAAACCAACTTCACTCACTGCCTGATACTGTTACTGACTGGTAAGAGAACCTAGAACCAGATTATCAGAACCACAACCTTTATTTCCCTCTCTTCAGTGGGTTTAGTGTTGGGCTGAAAGGTGCGTAAGCTCGAATCTTTCTTCCCCTTTTGTTTGCATGCAATTTCTTTCTCTCTCTCATTTGCAAATGAAGTATTTGAGGTTGAGTTTTGATCTTTTTTTTTTTTTTCCACTCTAAACGCTCAGTGTGATATTAATATAATATAAAGCTCTTAAGTGTCATTTCTGAAAACTTGAAACAGAAGCAGCTCAGCTTTGATCATCTGCTCGTTCGAGGTCCAGGTTAAAGTAGTCCTTTCTTTTTTTTCTGCACACCAACGTTAAATGACTGTCCCGAGACCCGGAATGCAAACGAGTGGTGTCTGGGCCGTTAATGGGGTTCTGTTTGTGGAGTGAAGAGCTTTATTAAGAACCTAAAGACCAGAAGGAGACAGCTGTGTAATCTGGAGCCGGATTAGAGCTGAGCGATAAACCAACAGAGGAGGGAGAGCGAGGGAGATATTGAAGGAGAAAGATGAAAGAGGAGAGACATTTTTCTGTATTAAAACATTTCTGCTTCCCTATATCGAGAATATCTCACTTTTTCTAAATGGACGGATGTTTTTTGGGTTTTTATTCAGAATACCCCCCCCCCCCCCACCATTTTAAGAATATTTCACTTTTTATAAATTGAGATTTTTTACAATATTGAGAATGTTTGTTTGCTATATTAATATTTCACTATTTCTATATTGAGATTTGATATTTCAGTTTTAATTGTTTTCTAATTGAAGTGTTGACCCTCTGAATCTTTGCTGCGGTTATTTCTCAGTAAAACTTGATGTAAATGTGATCCTGCCAATCAAACTGACAGACTAGAATTGAGTTCTGCTCAGAACGGCACGAATACTGAAAAGAGAAAGCGAGGGAGGGAGGGAGAGGGTGAGAGAATTGTCAGCATATTGCCTGTCTGAGTCTGAGTGTGAGAAAAATCCCACAAGCCCCGGCGTCCATCTGCTTTCTGCAATGGATTCGGTGCAGCCCTGAACAATGGGCACAATGGCAGAGACTAGAGGAGAGGAGGGTTTAATGAGGGGACGGGTGGGGGGGGCGGCGAGAAGAGTGTGGAAGGGCACTTGGTTTGATTGGTCAGCAGGGGAACGTGGAAGACGAGCTGATTGGCCAGCGAGGGACTCCATGAGCTGTGTATAATCAGCAGTGAGTGTCATGGCAAGCCTGAAAAAAAGAGAAAGAGAGGGTGAGAGAAAGGACTAGTGTTTTTATTAAACTGTTTTGCTGGTTTGTCTGCAACCTGGTCAGTGCTTTGGTCACACTGTGATCATGAGATCAATATGTTTTAGGGTTAAAGTCTGTTGAATAGAACTGTACCGCATGAAAGCCTATGAGTTTAATTGTCGTAACCATGGTTACGAATGACAAAATACACTATAACATACGTTAGTGTTTAATTAACTTATTATTAGAGAAATTCTATGTAAACATGACACTGTCAAAGAAATAGTCCCTCTGGTCTCTCTGTTCTGTGTGAAAGTGAGACAGTAGGTCAGTGATTTTGTGTACAAACACATGTAACTCCAGTCTAAACACAAAGAGAGTTTCATTCTAACCAGCTCCTTTCTTTAAGTCGTCTTCAGGAGCTCTTCTCCAGGCTTCTCCAAAGCTCTTCTTTGGACGTTGCTTTAGACTTTACTGAAAATGAGAGACAAAAACACGGTCCTTCAGGAAGATCTGGAGAACTGTCCCTCCACTTGGCAAATACAAGAAAGTCTGGACCTTGAGGATGATTTAAACCTTTCAGGCTGAAAATAAACCCGCAGGAGTGTTGAAGGTGCTGCAGTGGTACTGAGGCAGAGCAGCTTCTCTTCTATTTTTCTGAATGATAATCTCTCTCTCCTTTTCTTCTCTAGTGCCAGACTCCGCTAAGTGCAGTCCCTCGCTGGTCCAGTCCCTGTCCATCCCCAGCACCAGTAGCAGTAGTAATGGCAGCCGCAGCCCCCAGCAGCTCCAGTCCTCGCCGTGTGTCCCCCGTTTCCCCCCCAGAGAGGTTCCTCCTCGCTTCAGGCAACATGAACACAAACAGCTGCTGAAGAGGGGTCAACCGCTGCCCGTCCCGGCCACCGGCCTGTCCAGCTCAGACCCACCCAACCCTCAAACCAACGAGCACCTCACAGGTAAAGGAATTTTTTGTGTGTGTGTAATTGTCTTCCTGGTTATAATCATGGGACATTTAGGCTTTATAGTCAAATAGTTTTCAAATCTTTTACTGCTCGACTTCCTTAATTATTCATTAAGATCGTGGACGCATCCACAGTCTGGCTTAAATCAAGTTTGAAAGCAATCAACGTCCAATAAAAACTCCTCAGCCAGACAGAGGACAGATACTTTTGCGTACTTGAGGCCCTTTTGTTTCAAAGGACGAAAGGTTTTGAGATGGAGAAAAGGCACGGATTAATTCCTGGGTTTATAAAGGTGAGCTCACTACCTTTAGTCTGGTGACCTTGGCATTAGTCTGTGTAGAATTCATATTTTTAATGAAAATGTTCTCATTTAAAGCTTCTGATGTGCTTTTATTTCTTTCTTTTTCTTTCCCCTAAAAATATGCTAAACTATTGAAAAGGGTTTCTATACTGAATCGCACTTCAAAGTAGAGCGTTCTTCCTTGGTGCGTCCAGAGGCACATGGTAAAAACTCTGAGACCTAAATCCTTACAGTGCCATTTGTGGATATGGGACAGGGCCCGAGATTGAGGAGGAGAAAAATGTTCCCGTAATCTAAGCCTGTCTCCAAAATGCAATGTCATTTAACTCTCTGGAGTGAAGGTATTTTTAAGCTTATGGTGATAAGTTAGCGGAAAATCATTTGTACACATTGTCCATCCCTCACTTCAAACATCGTTGATTTACAGAAACATGTTTAGCACCTGCACTTGAGCTTTATGGAACAGAGCCTGAAGTACATTGGTGGTTACAAAAAAAAAAACGTAAAAAAAACTGCAGGCAACAGACAGGAGGAGTGAGCCAAAATACTTTAAAATGGCAAAATAAGACCAAAGACAAGTGGACTGGAGATGACTGTGTGAGTCTTTGTCCACCTTTCATCCTGTGAGCACCCTGGTTAGGATAAGCCACTCAGATGAAAGTGGAAAAAAAGTGACTATTCTTGTCATTGCGAGGTCACAGCACAGCACAGTGAACCACAACGAAATTGGACCTCTGCTTTTAACCCATGCAAACACCGTGCAGCAGTGGGCAGCTGTGAAAGCGCCCGGGGAGCAGTGATTGGGACCTTGCTCAAGGGTACCTCAGGGCAATCTACTGGTGAGGGGTTTGAACCCACAATCTTCCAATCCTGTGGCCGAGTCCCTAACCACTAGGCCAACGCTGTCGATGATGGATGGAGAGTGATCTGAATCTATTGGATGAGAGTGAACATCCCATTTCAGATGTGTGCGATTCTGAAAGCTGTGGTAAATTTTGGTGCTGTTTTTATCAGTCAGTCTGGTCCTCTGTGAGGTGGGTTCTTGACCACAGATTGTGGAGCTGAAAAACAATCCATCAGCCTGAAGCTTAAACATGTGAGCACCAATCAGATGAGTCAGATGAGCAGTGGGTGGATCTTGAAGTGGATTGCTCTGCAAAATGATCTCCAGGGTTTGAGGCCTGGCTGTGTGCATGGGTCTGTAGAAGGTGTATCTGTGTGGGTACAGCAGCAGAAGGGAGTTTCTGATTTTCTTCTCTGAATTCTTCTTCCTCTTTCTGCTGCTTCTGTTTAGGGGTCACCACATCTGTCTCCATTTCTTCCGGTTCTCTGCATCTTCCTCCTTCAAACCAACCACCTGCATGTCCTCTCTCACCATGTCCATAAACCTCTCTTTGGTCTTCCTCTTCTCCTCTTTCCTGGCAGCTCCATCTTCAACATGTCTAAAGCAGGGCAACCTTGCTTCTCTAATTTTGTCTCCAAATCGTCTAATCTAATATACTCATTTCTAATCCTGTCCATCCTCGTCACACTCAACGAATATCTCAGCATCTGTGTCTGATTTGCTCCTGAATATTTCATGCTTGGGGTTGATTGATGGTAATTAATAACTAGAAACTGTGCAGCATCATTTCTAATCATATTGAGGTGAACAGAGTTGCACACATGGGCCATTCTTTTTTTTTTTTTTTATTATTCCAGGAACAGGAAGAGTTTTTAATGGCTGCAGATGCTAAACACCATTGAAAAGGGTTGTATTTGGACAGACTACGTCACTGAGATGTCACCACCATTTGGCTGCAAGAGTAAAGGGCAAATAAACAAGATGCTTGGTCATCTGACGTTAGAGCTTCTCAGGGGAAGATTATCGTCTCGTGTTTCGTTTGCTGGTTATCTGTAGGAACTAAGAGGGAAATTCCAGTCTTAGTGTGTGTTCGCTCATAGGTCATAGGTTTTACAGTCAGTTTATATAACCTTCACACACACACACACAACCGGAGTATATGGATTTTCATTCCCCTGCATTTGTCCTTTCTGGTAACAGGTGGCTGGTTCTGTTAAGGACTCTTAACTCTTTGACTCCTTCATGCTATCTGGTTAACCAGATTGTTGTCATCAGTCTGAAGCAGTAACACTGTAATCACTGATGTACAGAAGAGGGGATACACAACAGAAGTAAACAAGGACACGTCAAATAATGTTGTGTAGATTTCACCTCTCCCAATCACTCAGTAGAACTGTCCTCTCTCTCTCTGGGTGTGTAGGATGGTCCTCCCTCTCCCCCATCACTCAGTAGAACTGTCCTCTCTCTCTCTCTCTGGGTTTGTAGGGCGGTCCTCCCTCTCCCCCATCACTCAGTAGAACTGTCCTCTCTCTCTCTCTCTCTCTCTCTGGGTGTATAGGGTGGTCCTCTTTCCGGGGGGGTAGGGGTGCTCTGGGGCAGAGTGTTTTATGGAGGGAGATCTGGAGACTTTAGTCTAAATTAAAGAGGTCATGAAAAATGAAATGGGTCACTTCATCACACGATTCCTTCAGGTTTACATTAGACAAAATTTAATTCAACAGGATAAGGATCTCCATCATCTTCAAAACTGGGTGAAAATGACTTTGAGGAGGACAGGACATTGTTCTCTAAACTTTCTTTGGACTATACAGTCTCCAGATCTGTCTCCCGTTGAGCTAAATTGGAAAGGAATATCCAGTAAATGAGACAGAACTGTGTGCTTAAAAAGTCAGTAGTGTTTAAGTATTTACAATCATTTCTTGCAAGAAAAACCAGTGCATCATGATGTGTAAAATTTCTTTAAAATCTGTCTTCTGGCTGATAGTTTATATTTTAGTGGGACGACATCTCAGAAGAAAAATTGTTGAATAGATTTAAAAATAGCAATTGGGATAAACCCACCAATACACACACACACACACACACACACACACACACACACAGAATAGCAGCAGTCTTTCTTGGCATCAGTTCAAGATGAGGCTCAGACGCCTGGGAGCAGACACGCTGGAGCAGACAAACGGCAGCTTCCTCCTTCTCTCCTCCTGTTTTTTCGGCGAGGTAATGCGGACCCTCTCTCCAGGTACCCCATCAGACATTTTCATTTCGCTTTCCTAATTTCCGTAATGCTTTTTTACATTTTTGTTCTTGCTCATGGCGTGCACGAAAGCAACTGTGGAAACGGCACGAGAGCAGCTGGCTTGTTTGGGTGTGATTACTTCATCACGTGGCCTGTTTGTTTGCGCTGTTCAGGGTATGGAGGTTGAGCGGAGAGGAGGGTCCGCACTGTCTGTGCAAGAGTGACCGAGGCAGGGAATCGCGGACAGGAGCCTCGTTCTCTTGGCTGCGTTTCAGCTTCGATAAAATGGCGTCCCGATCCGAGAGGCTGGCAGACAGACGCTGGATCGCCCCATGACACCAGGGCGCTCTTTCCATTCACATCTTCAGGCCTCTACCCCCCACCCCCCACCCCCCCTTCACTGATTGCAGTACTTTGGGCATAAATGTCAGGCGTTAACAGTGCTTCTGCTGTTCGTACAAAGAAAAGAGGGGGAAAAAAAAGAGGACGCCTGGAGATGTGAGCTCTGAAACAGTGCCAGGGTTCCTCTGAAGGCATTTCAGCCTTTGCCAAAACAACTCAGTTGAAGGAAATTTGAGCTTTTTGCAGAGCAGCAACACTGCTTTGCCGTTTAACCCAAACAGCGGTGGGCTGCTTGGTCCGAGGGGGATTTAATTTAAAGAGTAATTTTCCTTTTGATGCCAGTGCTAAAGATTAAAATCAGGGGAAAAAATTATTATTTTGGCATAAATGGTGGGTAAATCTGTTGGCGCACTTATGTAGGGTTTCGGCATGGTGGAAATAGATTTTTTTTTTTTTTTATTTAAATAAAAAACTAAAACATCATCCACGCAGTCATTCTGACAGATTGTAATGCCCTACAGGAAGCACAGGGGGCGATATGGCTTCTGATTTGGATGAAAAGCAATCTGTGACATTTAATATGACCCACACAATCCTTCTGACAGTTTTTAATGTGCAACAGGAAGCATAATGAGCGATATGGTTTCAGTTTCATTCAAAAGCACTTTCTAATATTCATATGATCCACAGTCATTCTGACAGATTGCAGTACATTACAAGAATGGTTGGGGGCAATATGGACTGTAGTTCATTTACAAAAGTGCTTAGTATTGTTTGCTCCTTGCAGTTATATTGACAGACAGGAAGCGAAGGGGGTATGAATTAGCTCATCGCATAGCCTTTGCAAGCACTGAGAGAACAATACGAAGAAAGCATTATCGTCATTAGATCAATAGAAATACACAGTGTGCTCAATTCTTATCAAGTGTGATTAGCATTAGGATTAGATTTAATCAGGAAAAAATTCAGTGCTACCAATCAATCCAGAATCTTTAAAACCCTGAAATCTGAATGTTTTCCAAAGGAAATGAGAGCGTGAACATTCTCAGGGAATACATGTGTCACAATTAACACAACCCAATATCAACATTTCAAGAGAGCTGCATCCCTCTGGAAGGCTTTTTACAATGGACTTTTCAGAATCAGTTCTCTCTTAGCTCCTGTACTTGTTCCTCTTTCCTTATATCTCTATTTTTATATATCTTTTTTCTATTCCTTTTCTGTACATCTGTCACTTTTATAAGAGCCCTGCAACACCCAAATTTCCCATTCGTGGGAGAATAAAAGATTACTCTACTCTACTTTTTTTTTGGCCCATTTTGTCTGAGGAGGAAAAGAAGTTCCTAATAATTCTGCACACCTTGATATAGGGTGTGGATCTCTTTTAGGTCACACCTGCCCTCCCTTTACACCAATACACATCACCTGATCTGCTTATATCCAAGCAGAATTTAAGTTTAAACAGTTTGGAGTTGGAATATATGCATGAAAATATGTATCAAAGTACTCACCTGTGCACACGGTGTACTGTACCGCTTTACCCAAACGAAGTGGCACAGAGAGTCAGTTGGTCCATAGCGCCATAATGTGTCATGATTTCTGTCCTTATCTGCCTTTTCCTTCTGGAGTTGCTCAGGAGTGAAAGTTGACATGAAGATCATGTCCGTTTGGGGAACTCTGAGGCTTGTGAATGAGTCAGAGTGATGTGTGGGTTGACATGTTTGCTGATAGTTGCTTTCAAGGAGCTTTTTTACTGATGGCCTGGGGCTTTTTGTTGCCCCCCCTTTCCCTCCAGTTTCATCTCTGTAGTGTGTATTTGTTTTTGGCATGCAGATGACAGTGCAGCGACCTCGCTTGTTTTCTTCATAAACAGTTTTCCTTTTCATCCTGACTCCCCTGCTGGCATGGTTTTTCAGATGTGACTGTGAAGGTTTTAGATGTTTCTCTGCCTCAGAAACCAGAGTTAAACACTGTATACATCTGTGGCTGCCCAAGAAAAGACTCGTGGGATGTGGTTTAGGTGAAAATATTGCCAACACCAGTTTAAGCTGGACTGACCATTTCGAGGCTTTGCCTGTCCATCTGAAGACTGGCTTTGGCAAACAGACGAGCCTGTATGGCAGTAGCCGAAATGCATCGGGCCTGGACGGCTCTGGGAGATAAGGGCGCCTGGGGACAGCAGATAAGTACCCCGAAGGGAAAATTGCATTCTGAGTCGACTGGGCACCAGCACAATTTATACAGGACCTTGCGGCTCACGTCTGTTCAAAAGTGTCATCAGTGGATGCATTCGGTCTGACAGCTCATCCACGGCGTATTGTGCCTCTGATTGATGATTACATTCATTGGCTGAATTGAGAGGCTTAATGGAAATGAAGCCTGAAGGTAAGACCTGAGACATTACTGCTGAGTTTCAAAATTAGACCGCATTTTTTAATTGGTATAATAAAGAAAATACATTCCGATGTACACAATCAAGATGTTCCTTTGTACCACTGATTGATGGTTGTATGGAAATGAAGCCTGAAGGTAAAACAGGAAGGTCTGCTGAGAGCTTCACCAGTCAGGCCTGTTGGTATCAATACATCAGCGTCCATGGCATCAATACACTTTGAGCTTCTGTTGTACCATCGACTGATGGCTATATTCGTCCCCACAACTGAGACCGAATGGAAATGACCTGGAACACGTTCATCAGTTACTAAATGAGCACTTTTTGTGGAAATGATGATATTCGTTACGCACAATGTCACAGCAGTCTTACTATATTGTACTGAAAGAACTGCACATCTTGTAACAAAGCAAGCCAATTTAGTCATTTAAATCATTTTTGGTTCATTGTTTTTACTCTAGTAATTTGAATGCATCAGTATTAGTATTTACACTGGTATTCAAAAGATTCTGTTTTCAGATCCAAAATGATGTTTTTCATGTATGTATTTGAAAACTAAAAAACTGAACAATAATTCAGGGCATATAAAATACTGTAAGTTGGGAAGTTATCTTTTGTCATATATGAATTTCAGTCTATCAGTAGGTTGGACCCTACATAATCAACATGTTGTTGCTTCCACATTTTGCACGGGTGTCAGTTTTTTTTGCCCAGTGTTTACCAAATTTATTTTTATGGCTGTAACTGTAAATCAAGGAATGACCTTTTTACAAAGTAAACGTGTTTCAGGTCTGAGAGAAGTGCACTCGGTATGGGAGTACAGAAAGGCAGGTTGCAGTTGCACTGCAAGATCAATACCTGCTATACCCCGTTCACCATCATTTATATACCATCGATTACCTGCTGCCTCGTGATTGATTATAGTTGGGGAGTGGTAAAGCACACTCCACTCTGCATTTGTGTGTGTGTGTGTGTGTGTGTGTCTGTTGAGAAATTCAGCAACCCTTGTTGATCCCTGGTGGTGATGCAGTCTTGGTTTTGTGGGGACCTGGCAGGGCGTGGGAAATGATGGATGAGGGGACTAGGCTTGGTTTCATTCCAATAAATGAACCCCGTTCCACCTCAGCTTCTCTTCAGCATTGCAGCGATATGGGAAAGGGGACTGATGGTGCCTCTTTTTCACACATCTCTGCGTCCAGAAGACATGTACTGTACGGACAGGTTTTAACAAATATGACTAGTGCTATGGTCCACTGCGCCTTGCAATATCCTGGAGATGTAAAAACTATGCAAGTATGAAAAAATCCTTGTATGGGACCGAAGGGGAGTCATAGATCACTGTCAGTTACCCCCCCCCCCCCCCCTTTTTCCCCCAATGGATCTTATCTGTCTGTTATTTTTCTCCTTTTTCTGCTCACCTATGCTTGTACCAATCATGCTTCTTTTTTGTCTTTGCAGTGCTGCAACATCAGAGTGGTTTGGGAGCCCAGTATGAGAAGTCCCTTTGGGGTGTCCCAAACAGCAGCAACAGTACATCTTGGGATCAAGTGATTATTGACTCAAAAGACACTGAAGCCTGGCCTTCCATTATTCAAAGCAACAGGCAGCAGGTATTAGAATGTACCTTGGACGCTGACACACCAGAGGTTGTCAGTAGCAGCACGAGTATGGCTACAGGAGCTAGTCAACACAGTCACTACCCGATAAGCAAAGCCAGCGTTAATCACCCCTCAAGTATGGTCTCCAGTCAGGGTGGCCCCAACAGAGGGTGGGCCTCTGACGCAAAGACTGATTTGTCCATGGGCAGCAGAAGCCAGTCAAACTGGGGTTCTTCTAATCTGAGCCTGAACCCTAATGCAAATCCTGCAGCATGGCCTGTACTTGGACATGAGGCCCAAGGGGTGGGATCAGGACCAGGTGGTCTGGCTGGGTCAAGTTCACTCCCCTCCACTAGGTGTGGCCCAGGGGGTGTTGCACCTGTTCATGGCACCATTGGCAATGGCAGCATTGGATGTGCCAATGGAAACCTTGTAGGAGATTGTGCTTGGGGGAACCCAGACACCCCAGAGCAGCACCAGTCTCCAACAGACATGTCTTTCAGCATGGAGACCCCAAACCTTAAAAATGATGGACCAAACACTAAAACGGAGCCAATGAGCCCTGTGGACAGCTGGGGGGGAACCTCAAGTCAGTCTCCCATTGATCAAGCCAGTGGAGATGGGACTGCTCTCTGGGGCAATGGAGACAATAAAACTGGAGAGTCAAAAGACTCCGGTTGGGATTCTACTGGTGTCTCTTCTTGGGGACGTGCTGGAGGAAGTACGGGCTGGGGTGAATGGAACAAGCAGTCGAGCACTGAAGCTTCTGGGTGGGATGCTAATGATGAACCAAGTCAGGAGCCAATGAGTTCATGGGGCACTGATGCTCCGACCAGTGAGGGTAGCAGGGACAGCAGCGAGGGACTATCCCAAAAAAGGGAAAGGTCCTCCAGTATGGAGTTCCCACTTCTGCCCAGGCAGGACTTGGACCCTCGTGTGCTTTGCAACTCTGGATGGGGGCAAACACCTGTTCGTCAGCATACAGTGTGGGAAATGGATGAAAATACTGACGCCAAGGATGAAGGAGGCACTGAAGCTTGGTGTTCTTCTAACCCACCTTCTTCGGGATCTGCAGCATCTCCAGGATGTGTCAATCCTAACCTAAAAGCACCCCCTAGGATGGACTCTGGGAGCAAGAATGCACCTGAGCCCTCTCGGACTCCAGGTTGGGGAGGGTCAGTCCCACCCTCTAGTCAACCCAGCACTGGCTGGGGTGAGCCACCTGCTAATAAGAAGGTATCTAATGGATCGGTTGGTAGCTGGGGAGACCCAATGCCAGAAGGCCCCAGCACCAATGGATCTAGTGGCCAGTCCTGGGGCTCAGAGGAAAAGTCCCCCTCCTGGGAAGATGGCCCTGTGCAAGCCAAATCACAAGGCTGGGGAGATGGCCCTGGTGGTTCTTCAGGCTGGGGGAGCAGTGGAAGTGGAAATAGTGGGGAGTGGGGAGAGCCTTCAGAGGGAAGGAAAAATGGCTCCGGTAGCTCCTCTTGGGATGGAGATGGAGGGAGTTGGAAGGAAACCCAGAGGGCCTGGAGCAAAGCAGTGCCAGCTTCTGGTGGAGGTTGGGGAGACTCCCAACGCGCAAATGGTTCTGTACAGGGTTGGAGTGGTAAACCTCAAGAATCTACTTCAGGCAGCAGTGGGATTGCAAGCATGGGTTCATGGGGTGGTCCAAACTCTGTGAAGCAGGGTGGTTCTGGCTGGGGGTCTGCAGGACGACAGGATCCAGGTGAAGAAGCTACAGGCTGGGAAGAACCTTCACCTTCTTCAATCCGCCGTAAGATGGAGATTGATGATGGAACCTCCACTTGGGGGGATCCCAATGCATACAGGTCATGTGTCAACATGTGGGACAGGAATAACCCTGCCTCCCATCCAGGGAACAGCAACAATGGCAGCAGCAACAACCATGCAGGGCCTAACAATAATCACCATCACCCTAACCACAGCCAGGGTACAACTCAGAACCAGTCCAGTGGCAACAATGGTTCACCCAACCAATCAGGACCACCCCACAACAGGATGTCCATGGTGAACTCAAGTAAGCAGAATTAGGTTTTTTAAATTTTTTTTTATTTTGTTGCTTATTAGACTTTAGAAAGTTATGTGGTGAGCATTTCTGCAAAGCATTTCACATAAAACCTAAATGTCTAACATTTTAATTAGAAATTTCATTTATTATAATTACATTTATATTAAATCATTCAGACGTAAAACATCTTTCTGGGTGGGTATGGTGTGGAACCTCTGTTCTGAAGTAACTTGGTCAGAAATGAACCAGTGTTGGTGACTGGAAAAGTGATTTAGTTCAGATGGACTATTTTACAATCATCACCATCCCTCAGAGACAGGTGGAGCTTCATTAGTGGGCAAAAAAAACGCAGATCCTTCTTGGGGATGTCTCCTTCACCACCACTGAGTCACCAGAGTTGTCTACTTCACACCAAACTGACAGTTTGTTTACATCTCAGATCCTGACTTAATAAAAAAATTAAGGAGCCTTTTTTTAAATTTATTTTTTATTATTAACTGAGCATAAATCCCCTTTAATACGGTTGATCAAGACTTGGTGTTGGAAATGCGCCACCTGCTGTTCATTTGTTGATTCAGATTATTATTATTATTATTAATAATAATAATAATAATAAAATAATAATAATGTATTATTATTTATAGAACATCTTTCATAACATTTATTGAAGCAATGTGCTATGCATTATTCAACAAATTAAGATACTTCTTACCTAAAAATAAACAGAATATATAAATGTGATGTTACATTTTGTAAATATGCAAAATTTACAAAAATAGATACATAAATTCAATACTATATCAAATTTAGATACATTTAATATAATTGTAATAATTGGGATAACACTAAGATAACTCTTCACTTTTCTAGATGAACCTAAAAGGTTGAACCTTTTTGCAAAAAGCTCTTTTATTAATAGAAAGGTTTTTAGCTGTTTTTATGAAATACAGCGGTACCTTAACCCTAACCCCCTAACCCTAGGCGGTCCGGAACGGATTAATGGCATTTCAAGTCATTTCAATGGAAAAATTGATTTGACATACGAGTAATTTGAGTTACGAGTTAAATCACGGAACTAATTAAACTCATAAGTCAAGGTACCACTGTACTACGAACTGCAGGAGCCTGGCGAATATCTGTTGGTAATGTGTTCCAAAGTTTGGGTGAATAAAAACTATAGGCTGCTTCCAGGTTTTTTTGCTTGATTTTTAGGATTTTTCAGTGAAGCAGCTCTTGACGATCTTAAGGCTCAATTAGGAGTGAATTCTATCAGACAGTCTGAGATGTACATGGGAGCCAATCCTTAAGAGCTTTAAAAACCAAACCAAACCAAATGAAACAATTTTAAAATCTACTCTAAATGAAATGTTCAGCCAGTATAATGAAGATAAAATCAGTTATTTGTTCTTTTTTTCCGGTGTTGATACTCTCTCTGCAGCGTTCTGATCTGTTGAGTGTTTATTTATTTATTTATTTATTTATGTATTTATTTATTTTTGGTAAACCAGTGAACATGGAGTTACATGTGTTTAGTCGAGAGAAAACAAATGCCGGGTCAGTTTTTCAGCATCCTGCTGTTCAAGAAAAGCTCATTTTTGTAATGTTCCTCAAGTAAAAGAAAGCGGCTTTATAAGTATTAATGTGCGATTCCAAATTTAAGTTGGAGTTAAAAGTCAAACCCAGGTTTCTTCATTTAATTTTAAAATGAATAAAAATTGTTCAGAAATACTAAAACATCATCCAGTTACTGATACTGGCCACATTGTGAGTTTATTTAATAGATTTGTATCACTTGGCTCTGTGGATATGTATAACTGTGTGTCAGCAACGTAGCAGTGATTATTTTTATGAAAAATTCTGTCCTAATAGTAGCATATATAAGGGAAACAAGAGTGGGTGTAATACTGAACCCTGTGGTACACCATATAATATATAGTGTGTTTACTAGAACAATGTTAATATAGCTGAACAAAGTCCTTTCCCCCGTTTAGAAATGTATTCAGCCATTTTAGAACAGTTCCAGAGAAGCCCACTCAATATTAAAGCCATTTAGGAGAACATCATGATCTACGGCGTTAAAAGCTGAGCTTAAGTCTAAGAGTACCAAGCACTGGTAGAGTCCGGCACTGTGAAGGCATGCATTCTGCTGCCAGCTGGCCTGTGGCCTGCAGTTAAAAAGACATGGCTGCCTTGTGCTTGGCTTGACGGAGTCGGGCCCTCAGGCCCTGCTGTCGGCCCCGTGAAAGCTTTTCTATTTCTGTTCTTGGCAGCACACGGGCACAATGGCAGACATGGACGTTTGCTGTCAGGTTTTTTCTGCCCTGCTGAGAACAAGCACTGCGCTCCCTCGACATTTCTCAGACCCTCCTTTCATTTCTTTTTTTTGTTGCTAAAATGACTTGCTGTATAGTCAGAAATCTGATGTCTTTCCTGTAGTCATTTAATTTATTGACTAAGGACCTGGAAAAACCTCATGATTTACTGTAGTTTTGTTTGTTACTGCGCTCTGCTGACCTACTTGAATGGTTGAACCTGCTGTTGCTCCAGTTCTGGTCAGCAGTTGTTGGATCTGCATCATAGTGGAAGTGAAAGGGAACCCTTAAAGGCATCCCTTTTGGCACTGTGAGGAAAAACCGACACACTTGATAAACATGCATAACTGACCTTCAAAAAGTATTGCCCAAATTCTGATTTTTAATGGAAATGGTATTTTTTGTATTGTGATCATAAACAAGAGCAAGCCACCCTCTCTGACATCCAAAAATCAACAGAAGATTTACACTCATTTTTTAAAAATTAACTTTTGCATATCTTATGTTTACAGGCTGGGCTGAGCTGCCTAAAGTGCAACACAAGTCAGAGCCTTCGTCCTGGGGGGAACCTCCTTCAACCAGTCCCGCAGTGGATAACGGCACTGCTGCCTGGGGCAAGCCCTCCAGAGGGTCTGGGTGTTGGGGCGAGAACTGCCATGAGTCCAGTGGACCTTATGGTCGGGGCAGCGCCCCCTCAGGGTCAGGTGCCTGCAAACCAGGTGAGGCTGGGTGGAAGATTTTTAATTGGTCATGCTCTTTTGTTTATTTTTTCATGTCCACAATTTTATTTCATTGTTGGGTAATGGTGTCTTCAGAAGCACAAAACCTTAAAGAGGAATGTTCTTAACTGTTTGTAAGATTTAAATGATTTCCCTGCATCATGGAGTACAGCTGGTGTTTCCAAATGTTGTAGAGATTTAAGCTGTTAGACATGGAACCAATCACAGGCTCTGGTCTGATTTTGACAGAAAATACTGGATCAGATCAAAGCATCCAGTGTGATGATTTTAACTGTTTTATTGGGGTGTTGGAGTATAACCTTACTTTTAGTTGATCATGTCAAGAGCTTCAATTAAAACCGTTAATTGTAGTCATTCTTAAAGGAATATTTGATCAGTGTAGATGATGCAAGTTATTTTTTCACACTTTGCAGGTTGCTGATTTTTGTTTTGCTCATATTTATATTCTGACTATTCATTCATATTTTGTCTTTCGTTGTATTTGAGGTCTTGTTCTGCCCTGACATCTAGTGTTTAAGTTGCGTCTCTACACTGTACAGTCGTGCCTAAAGCCCACACTGGGCTTCTGTGCTTTTCCAGCCCCCAAATCTATGCAAGACAGCTGGGGATCTGGAGGGGACGAGATGAACATGAGCAGCAGCCAGTGGGACACTGAAGATGGAGACATGTGGACCAGTTCCACCCCCCAGGACAGCAGCTCATCCTGCAGTTCTTGGAATCAGCCCAAAAAGGGTCTACAGAAGGTACCGGAGTCTATGTTAAAAATTTATTTTATATTGGTTACTAAATTAATAATAAATACTCAATACTTAATAGCAGATACTAAATACTTAAAAACTATACAGAATAATTCAAAGATTCTAATAATGTAAAATTCAGAGAATTTATAGTGGGTATGGAGTGATTTATAATAGTTATTCAGTATTATTTGTTGCATAATTATATAGAATTATAGTAGGGGCTAATGCTGCAGACACTCCAGATCAAAAACAGCCACTTTTTAAAATGTTCAATCTAATGGAGAATATAATTAATGCAACACCAAATAATTTGTGTAAAATGGTAAATTTATGAAACCAAAGAAACCTAAAGTATTGAAAATTAAACCAAATCTTGTCCTCAGAAATCATAAAAGAACATGCACCACCACACCCCTACGACACTGAGTGTTTGTGAGGCTGTTGATTTAAAAAAATAAATAAATAAATAAAAAGATTTTTTTTGGTTTTCTCTTTTCCAGGGAAAAATATCCAGCAAACAGGACGAAGTCTGGATAATGAATCGACTTATCAAGCAGCTGACGGATATGGGCTTCCCTGTAAGCTATTATCTATTATTATTCTAAAAGATAATTATTATATTAGCTATTATTAGTGATATTTCTGCTCTCATAGTGAGCTCAAAAATCCATGGTAGACTCTTATGATGGTCTCATAGCGAGGGCTGCTGTGCTGGTGTGAGATGTTAGTTTGAGTGTGTGCGGTTGCTCACAAACCTGTTTGTGTTTCAGAGGGACCCTGCAGAGGAGGCACTGAGAAGCAACAACATGAATCTGGACCAGGCTATGAGTGAGTCACTCTTTCACACATTCTTCACACACTCTTTCTCCACTTACCCTGGGTCTGCAGTAGCTCATTTTGCCCTCTGTCATGTCTACAGGCGCTCTGCTGGAGAAGAAAAGCGAAGGGGACAAGAGGGGGATGAGTATGGCCGATTATAGCAGCGGCATGAACAAGCCCCTGGTGTGCCGTGCACTGAACCTGTCTAAAGACTCTTCACTAGACCGAACTCCCTTCCTGGACAAGGTACGAGACAGGCCTACAGAATTTCAAACATTCCTGCATAACTAAGTAAAGACGTAAACAGTGGAGCAAAGTGTGCTTGGCGTGCTTTTTCACTGTTCCCAGTGTTGGTGTATGGCACCGGATGTCTGCATGTCCTTCAGACATGGAATGGGGTGAAGGGCTACCTGATGCCCAAGAGTGTTGAGAAGAGTTTGGACTAAAACTAAACCTATTTTGGTGTCTTATCCCTCCAACATAATGATTTAGTTCAGATACATGTACATCTTCACTGGGGGGATATAAAATGCACAAATTTGAGACGTCTGATTCTATTCACCATCACTGGAAAGAAATCAGAACCGAATTCATAAATCCATTTTCACCCGTTAAAGCACTCATAGGCCTTTTTTTTTGTGTGCGTTTATAAGGACGGTGGTTTATCAGAAGACACACCATCCTCACCGTTTCTGCCTTCTCCCGGACTCAAACTCCCGCTGACCAATAGCAGCCTTCCCAGCCACGGACTGGGCGGGGTCTCCCCAGGACTGGCCATGCAAAACTTGAACAACAGACAGGCAAGTGGCACAAACGCACTAATAAAAACACATTTTTAGCTCAGAGGATTCATTCTATGAATTATTGTGCCTACACTTGCATAGGTTGCACTTGGTAATTGATAGATCAGAAAATAAGGTCCGTCTCTGTACAAATAAAATGAGATTGTTTAGAACAAAGGTGCCTTAAAAAAAAAAAAAAAAAAGTAAGATGTTCACAAACTATAAACACGAATGATTCCAGATAGTGGTAGGATACTTGCCTATGGATCTATGACTCAAGAGGTCCCAGGTTGGAATCCCAGCTCCAGCACTACCACCACTGGGTCCCTGAGACCCTGAACCCGGAGTGTCTCCAGGGGGACTGTCCCTGTAATCAGGACATGGAAGTCGCTCTGGATAAGAGCGTCTGATAAATGCCGCAAATGTAAATAATAAAACAGGAGTCTAGAAGGTAAATGTTGTCGGTTTTGGGCTGTAATTATATATTTAATTCCTTTACTCAGATGAATGGAATGTTTGGTGGTAACGGAGCAGCACAAGCTCGGGCTCTGCAGCAGCAGGCTCCGCCCCCTCAGCCACCAGTGCCGCCTCTTAGCTCTGCCCAGCCTAATCTACGCGCTCAAGTGCCTCAGTTTCTCTCCCCTCAGGTGAGTTAAAAATAAATAAATAATAGTTTAGCCTAAACACACAGCAGCCCAACTTTTACTGTTTAATATCCTGCACTGCAACATCTCAATTCAGTTCCCTTTTTCAGGCTAACATAAAATACAAACAAAATCAGGGAGATGCATAAAGTACAAACCATATTCTAGTTTTTTATATCATAAAATTCAGATATTCTAATTAAATGTAGACAATAAGTGTATTCCATTTTACCCCAAATATAATGTAAGCTGGCTTTTTACCGCAACGCATTACCACAAACCGTATTCTGAGTTTCATTTTACCCGAAACATTCTGTACCCCCAAAAGGTTACCTTAAACAAACCTGAAAATGTCCCAAAACACCTACGTTTGCATCTCAAAACATACTGATACTGTATCCCAAAATTATACTTCAGTCACCTGAAGATTTACCCAACATTTTAACCCAAACATATCATACCAAAACACACTGATACTGTATCCTGAAATTTCACCCCATTAAAACTTATGAACCATTAAAAATGGATTCATACCTTACATACGTTGTTAATCCACCTGTCAGTCATTAAAAATTGAGAGAAGATGCTGATGACATTCCTTTTTTTTAGGTTCAAGCACAGCTCTTGCAGTTTGCAGCAAAAAACATTGGTCTGAATCCTGCACTTTTAACCTCACCAATAAATCCTCAACAAATGACCCTGCTGTACCAGCTCCAGCAGCTGCAGATGGTGAGTGCAGGAAGACCAGAAGCCTGAGTGTTTTAATATTCCTGCTGTTTGTAAACATCCTTTTAGTTCAGCCCTGAAACACACTGCATACCTATCATTCTGTCTTGTCTTCTCATTCTCCCTCCCTTATCTTCTCTCTCCCTCTTTCAGGCATACCAGCGTTTGCAGATTCAGCAGCAGATGATGCAGGCTCAGCGAAATGTTTCTGGTCCCATCAGACAACAGGAGCAGCAAGTGAGAAACACACCTGCACATATTGTTTCTTATTTATCTGATTTTCCTCAGCTCTGAATATAATTTGGAGATCATTTAAACAGTCCATAAATAAATAATCGTGGGGATGATAATGACGATGCCTTCTTGCTCAGGTTGCACGCACAATCAATAACATGCAGCAGCAGATCCAGCAGCAGCAGAGGCAGCTGGCACAGGCTCTGCTGATAAAGCAGCAGCAGCAGGCACCTCCAGCCCCACCCCACAGCAGCCTGCACTCCAGCCTCAACAAACCAAACCTGGACGTCTTCCCCGGAAACCATCAGGCTTCAGGCCTGTCCATCTCGGACCTGCAGACCAAAGAGCCGCAGAGTTCCCCCGGTTCCTTCGGCCCTTACTCCATCTGTGAGAAACATACTTTTACACTCAGGCACATCCTTTATTGGCAACTGCTTTCTTTCTTTGTATGTAGATACATTTCAGTCAGCCAGTCAGAACATAGATCGTTTTCATATATCAATCCTAGAAGCACAGAAGAGAAATTGGAACATGAGCCTGAAACATTGATGCATAAAACCACAAATATCATGTAAAGACCTTGAGTTAGAAAAACATGTATTTTCAGTTAAATAACAGTCAAAAAATAAGGAAACAGCTTCTCTGTGGAAACAGCTTGATGGGTTCTGTTTATATTTCTTGGAAATTGGTTAAGTTATTTAAAACTAATCATTAATTTAATCATTTCATAATTTGGGAAAAATTTTCAAACATAGAGAAAAGGCTCAAAAATCCCAGAAGACTTTGAGTGTTGGGTTTGTCATTATGCATCTATTTTGAAAGACACCAAAAAGGCAGTTGAAGGCTGGATTATGAAGCTTCTGAAAGTGATACAATTAGCCAGAGCCCTCGTTAGAATGGCACAGCACCCCCTTCTGGGCAAGGTGGGGGGTATGTCTCTCGTGTGCGGTATTCACCAGATATATGATTATTATAAACATCAACCACTAAAAATCCTAAAATCTTGATCTTAACTCACACTTTGCGCTTGTTCTCTCTGTCTCTCTCTCTCTGTCTCTCTCTCTCTCTCTCTCTCTCTCTCTCTCTCTCTCTCTCTCTCAGCTGGTTTGAATGGTAATGTGGGCTGTATGGATGTTGGTGGTTTGGCATTGAAGGACGCTGTGCCTCAGCCTCAGTCTCGTCTGTCTCAGTGGACTCACGCTAGCAGCATGGACTCACTCACCACGTCCACGCCTCATATGGAGACCAGCCTCAGCAAGCACGGTACATGTCCTGTAATTAAAAAAAGAGATGAACAAGCTTCTCTTTCTAAATCTCTCATTTAAAAGCAGACACTTTATTTTGAGAACTGCATCATTTTTCTAATCGATCTTGGTCTTTTAATAATTTTTTTTTTCTGTGTAATGCAAGCTGAATACCAAAACTCTCAAAGCAAAGATTTTTATTCAGTGCAGTCACAGCAAAAGCCAAAGAACTCCATTATTGCATTTCTTCAAAGTTTCCTATGATTATCTGGTCTTCCTTGTATTTCAGCTGATATTAAACTTATTGCAAAGCTGGATCCCAAAATGGGATCTAATGTATTTTATAGCACTTTTTTGTTGACTGAACAAAAGCATTAATCTAAGCTGTTTCTGTCTCAGGCACTGCAGCCTCCACCCACGTGGCCGACAGCAAGTCGGCAATGGAAGACTCTTTCGGCCCATATAACCTCTTGTCCAACTCGCAGTCTCCCAGCAGCCCCCTGGTGACACCAGAGAGCTGGACACAAAGCAAGAGCCCTAATGAGAAAATGTCAAATGGAACAAACATCAGCTGGCCTCCAGGTGAGCCTATCAGACTATCAAAACTACTAAAGTTATGTATTGCATTTAATATGTTTGCATATTGCATTGTCACGTTTAACCAATATAATCAGCACAAATAGATACATGCCAGTACTTTCAAAAATGGCACCATTTTTCTAATCATTCTTGGTCTATAAATGATTTGGTATATAAACGATTAGTCATTTTTAGACTTTTGGACAATCAGAGATCAGGATATAAGATTAAAAATGGAAATAAATCCCTGAGCAAATTTTCAATTAAATTAGAAAAGTGCTCCTTAAGAACAAATGAGAGACTGAAGCCTGAAAGCTGTATTGTATCGTTGTATTGTTAGTGATATATGGAGAATTCAAATGCCCTCTGGTTGGCCTTTCGTGTACTCAATGTATTTTGACAGAAGTTGAACTTGTTTTCTTCTCATCAGAGTTTTGTCCTGGGGTTCCATGGAAAGGCCTGCAGAACATCGATCCTGAAGCTGACCCCAACATGACACCAGGTAGTGTTTCCGGAGGCCCCAGCATCAACACCAACATTCAGGATGTCAACCGCTACCTGCTGCGGGACAGGAACGGAGGTGAGAGCGAATCGACACCGCCTCATCTCCCACTGGCCTCTTTGTTCTCGTACCACTCCTCCTGCTATGCTTTTTACTTGCATGCATTTTTAATTCTCATTCCCAGTTGGACATCCCAGAAGCAAAAATGCATAACTTTTATTAAAAGTAAGGCTAGGGTTAGATTAGGGTCCGATTTTAACGCGTAAAATGTACTAAAACGTTTCTCAGTTCAGCCAGACCAAAATCCAAGTACTGTATGAGAAGTAATAAACAGATTTTTTTTTTTTTCCTGTTCAAAATCAAAGCTCAAGACTGTACAAGAAGAGATTTAAAGGGGGGAAAGAAAAAAAAAAAAAAAGAACCTGGTGTGGTAGAACACTATGTTTAAGCAACAGTGAAGTTGAACTAAACAGGAGCTTTATCTGAGCTCATCCAGAGTGGATAAGATCAGAGGAGAGTCCAGGTAGTCCTCCATAATCAGAATGGAAGGGGTGCTGTCGCAGCATCGAGAGTGATTTTGGGTGTTGAATGCACCTTGGATAGACGGATGTGTTAACTCTGCTCAGACCATTTTAATCTGGTTCAAACACGTTTTGTTCACGTTTAATATGAATCCGCCCAAAACAGATAGTGTTGATGCCTGATGTGACCAAACAGAGTTAAAGCCAGAGTTTCTTTTCCTGCTGTAATATTAGTGCTAATATTTTGACTATTCAGATTTTTCTTTGTTTTTACACTATTATAGTATTAGCTGTGATCTTTATTTCTTGTCTTTTTTTTTTTTTTTCTCTCCCCCCCCCCCCCCCCCTGGATGTAAACACTAAACAGCCTGGTCCCCCACTGTGTCTCAGAGTGGGACACAAGTGTCCATGAGCGAGTGGCCTGGGGCCGCCTGCTCTGGCTCCTGCAGCCTTCCTGCAAACGATCAGGAAAAGGAGGGGAGCACAGGTACTGCCCCAGCCTACCTGCCCCAGCCTTTTGCTCCAGCCCACCTATCCCACACCTGCTAGATTATATGAAATTAACTTTTAAAACGGTAGTTTAGCGAAAATCATCCCATTTACTCCAAAACGTGCTCAGCTGAGAAGCTACAGTCCCGGCTTTCAGGCCTGAATGTCGTCCTGTTTTATTGAAATCCTATCAGAGTGTCAGCACCCAAATATGTGCATCTCTATTCCTTTTCTTTACTTAGGAATATGTTCTTCTGTGTTATTTTATGTGTATGAAATGTTTTAACACTTACATTCTCCTGTCCTTTCTAGGTAAGCTTTTGGACATGAAGTCCACCTGGACTGCAGGTCCCATTTCGCACACACAGGTCTCGATGTCCCATGACCTTTGGAAGGTAGCTCCAGGTGGCCGGAGCTCAACCGCTCCGTCCAGACCTCCACCTGGCCTCACCAACACCAAACAGTCTCAGAGCTGGACATCTGGGTCGCTGGGACTTGGCCAGGGCTGGAGCAGCTCCTACTCCTCAGGTTCCTCTCTCCTTCTTTCTCTTTCATCTATAAGACACTAAACTTGAATTCTCTTAAAAGTTAATAAAAAGGAAAGGAGATTATATTTAATCATTCTAATCTCTTCCTGACCTCAGAGGGAACTGCTTGGAGCTCAGACAGTTCCAGCAGGACCAGCAGCTGGCTTGTTCTGCGGAACCTAACCCCTCAGGTATGTGTACCCTGCAGAGACTGATCTCCTTTTTAGCTCATCAGTGATTTTAGCAAGTTAGTCTTTGATCTGCTTGCCTGAACTGTGTCTGTTTTGTGCTGCAGATTGACGGGTCCACCCTGAGGACGCTGTGCATGCAACACGGACCTCTTATCACCTTCCACCTCAGTCTGACCCAGGGCAACGCGCTGGTGCGCTACAGCTCCAAGGAGGAAGCAGCCAAGGCCCAGAAGTCCTTGCACATGTGAGATGCTCTCTAGTGGACATTTACTGAATCACAAAGTAGCCTATTTTGGCTTTTACAATTACAGCAAGTCTATAAATGCATCATTGAGTTGCAAAGTTTAGCTGAAATTGAATCTTTAAAATGTTATAATATTCCAGAAATTCTGGGACTGGGATTAAAGTCTATTCTAGACCTGGGAAGTCAGCAGATTTGATGTTGTTTTGGGCTGAGGCACAGAACATCAAGGCCAAAGTCGTATTTTAAGCTGTTGGGTAAAACAAAAACTGAGGTTTTTGCATACATTGTATACACATGGACAGTGTAAATATTACACATTTTATGCGAGCTAATCCATTATGTGGAAGTAAATTAACTAAATTAAAATAAAAAAAAATGTCCCTAAAATCTAACTAAGAGTTACAGCTGAGCTTTAATAATGGCATGTGATTGGTGTTTGATTGTGCCGTTTGTTATTAAAAGAAGTTTATCAAAACATTCTGGTTAAGGTATGTCTAAAGCATGTGATGTTTAAATGTATATAAATTAAGGAAGTAAAATTGGATAAATTAATCAGTTTTGTTGACATTTAATAGGCAATATTTAGCTCAAAACCCTAGAAAATGGATGGATTTTAATTCCTCTGTCTGGCTTTTGTTGGCTGTTTTTCAATATTATTGACGATACAACTTAAACTTTTAAGTCAGTGAACAACAATTTTTCATTTGAGACACATCTTGACTTGGGAACCCTGTACCTCTCACCTTGTGGCCCATTATTTTAGATGTGTAATTTCATCTCAAAGACTCAGTTTTTTTTCCCCCCCCCTTCCAGGTGTGTTCTGGGTAATACCACCATCCTGGCGGAATTTGCCGGCGAGGAAGAAGTGACCCGTTTTTTCGCTCAGGGTCACAACCACCCGCCCACCAGCAGCTGGCAGGGCAGCGCAGCCCCTGTGTCCAACCAGCAGCGAATGGGAAACCACTGGAGCAGCGGGGGAACTGCGGGTTCCAAGACAGGCGCCAGCTCAGGCACTGGGGGTGGTGGAAATGGAGACTTGCTGTGGGGCGGCGTTCAACAGTACTCCAGCTTGTGGGGTCCAGCCAACGGAGAGGAGACCAGGGTCATGGGGAGCCCCATCCCAATCAACACTCTGCTGCCTGGAGACCTGCTGAGTGGTGAGAACATGTAGATCCTGGAGTCCAGCACCAAAAACGAGAAGAGGGGGGGAAAAAAAAAAACAAAAACAGTAGATGAGGGGAGAAGGAACAAATAAGCAAATCAATGTGGTGATAATCACTTTCTTTCAATGGAGCTGACAATAAACTGTAGAGTAAGACTGGAACGCTTACCTCTACCTCTTCTGATCTTCTGGAGATGCTCCAGTGTGTCAAAGCATCTTATGTTTGTAGACAAAAAAAGCAAGAATCATCAGAAAGCCTTCATTTTGTTTTTTAAAAGTTTATTTTACTTGTTTTCCTTTTTTTTTTATTTTTTTCCTTGGTTAAGGAGAAGCAGAGGAAAGGCAGCCATTTTTTTTTAAACCAAGCCCACAAACAGAGAAACCTCACATGGCCCTGCAGCCTTCCTGACCGAGATGCTGGGGGGGAGGGGGGGAGCTCCTGCTACCTTATCGCGCATTTTCTTACATCTAAAGTTACATTAGCCTTAAGTGCTCGCGCTATTTTCTCTCTCGCCGTCGCACTCTATAGGTTTTCTTGTGCATTTTATTTCACGGGAAAAAGAAACTAAAGACATTTTGGGAACTTGCACACTTCTGTTTCTGAGCCAGCGATTGGACCAGAGCAAGCGGGGGAAGAAGTAAGGAAAAAGGAAAAAAAATAAAAATTATACCCAGCAGTATGTGGCCTGTCTGCTAGACCAATCAGCCGTGAGCTTATGCATTTTCTTCAGTAGTTACACGAAAAGGAGGTACACTGACTCTCGGCTTTTGTTATCCAGGCTCTGTGTGTGTTTTATGTTGGAAAATAAGATGAATGTGTGTGTGTGTGTGTGTGTGTGTGTGTGTGTGTGAGTGTATACACCTACGGGAACTTGACCAAGCATCTGTTTGTGGTTTCAAAGACTCTCAATGGAAATATTTCCACAGCGACTGGATTTTGATGCTGAATCAATCAACTCAATCCAATCTTTACAAAGTTCGACAAGTTACTGAGATAGACAAAGATGGAGGGGAAGGGAAATGTAAAAAAAAAAAAAAAAAAGTGCAAGAGTGATGCATCGTGCAATATAAGCATCAGCTGTTATCTTCCATCCACACTGAAGTGAACCGAAGCTCTAATTTTTTTTTTTCTTTCTTACTTTTTGTTAAAATCGTGTTGAGACTTGTCAAAGCTACAAAGATGATACTCATAGACTTCTTCACCATCCTGGTCTCTGTCTCGCTCTGTTCTCGGACTATCGCCTTTCGGGGGTTCTGCCGACACCCTAAACGGAGACGGGGAGACATGCAGAGACTCGGGATTCAGGCACAACACCAAAATAAAAGGTTTTCTCCAAATGCAGTAAAAGAAAGAAGAAAAAAAAAGGGATCCTTGTGTTTGGTACAGAAATGTTTTCTAATATTTCAATTAATATAGCACTTATGAACAGATTGATGCTCCAACTGCAATGCCAATTAACCAGAATATGGAGTGGATATAAAAACGTGAAAAAACTCAGCGCTTTTTTTCATACCTTCTTGGTATTTCAAAAAAAAAAAAAAAAAACAACAACAAAAAAAAAAAAAAGACTTTTTTGCCGTCCTGAAGGGACCCAAATGGACCCGCGGGGTCAGACTGAAGCATAAATCTACAATCAGATGAAACCTGCAGTATACGTTTTTACACCCTTGTTTTTTTTGGACAATATCAAAGTGAATGTCACTGTTTCTCCAAACATTTTATGGCCTTTTTGCCATGTCTGAGACTCCAGGCATGGATTGTTATCTGGACAGATGAGGTGGCGACTGATGGAGGAAAAAAAGAAAAAAAACACAAACTAGCAGCTCCTTCCATCATGAGTGCTGATGTGATGGAAGACGCTGAACCTCACGGGAGGTAGAAAAACAAAAGAACAAAAAGGAACGCTTGTTCTTCTCCTCCCAATCCTGGAATGTCAATCTTCTGTTGCTGTGCTCCCAGACACACAGTCAAAGCCAAAACGACCCGGTGACGACGCCTCATCTCTCAAACTCATCGCTGCCCTCTCCCTCTCTCTCTCTCTGACAAACGCACCTTTAGCAAGAAGCTGAAACAGTCGGACCTCTGTGACTTTTTTTATTGTTACATTTGTCCTTTTTTTTCCATGTACTGTACGATTCTGCTGGTCTTCGTGCAGTGGGTTTTCACCCAAAGCCCTTCAGTGTTGATATGCAGAAACACTTTACAGTGGTGCCGCAGAAGGCCTGCCCTGTGTTACCAATGCAAACGAGGAACTATGTTTCTAGGCCATGTTTGTTTTGCTTACTTTGTCAATGATCATTTTGTGTGAACAGTATTTCCCCATTGATCTTACAATGGGAGGGGAAAAAAAAATCTTGCAAGTGAAATCTTAAATCTAATTTCTTATAGATGTAATATATATTAAGGACGTTCCTTTCTTGTTGAGTCGTTTTCCATTGTGTATAACTTTAAGAGGTGCCACCTAAATTACAATCTTAAAATGAACTGTAGAATCCAGATATTTCCAGCGTTTAAGATGCTTTAATTTCCCAAGATGTCGTTTTTATTTAGTGTGAATTTTCATTTGCGTACAGCTGCTGATCCTTTTCTTTCCTCCCTCTTTGCAGCCTCAGCCCATTAATGAGAGATTCCCCCCAGTTCCATTAGCAAGAGCGCCCCTTTCCTGTTCACAAGAGAGCAGCTCTTACTTGAAATGCCCGTTCTGAGGGGACGGGTCCTTTATAGCTGCTGGCTTCCTCTCCAACCAGCACATTGTTACATTACTATGCAAAGTAAGAAAACAACGAACACGTCGATAAGTTGGATGGTGGCCCTTTTACAATGTTAGTGCCAATCTTAACTCCAGAGTTTGGGCCCCACAAACCCCTCAGGCCTCCAGCGCATATGTACATAGAAATATACGATTGCTAGTTGGTTAGCTGGGTTCTGGGCGTAAAGTAAATTTTCGTATATGGGTGAAAATAATGACTCCTTAGCTTTTGTGGCCTAAAGAGTGTCAAGAAGAATGCTAGTTACAGAAGCTATGAGTAGTATTGCAGTTTCACTCAGCAGGGGGCGTGGTTTGGTTCATCACTGCAGCTTCTGTTCATTTATAGAGCCTATTTACATTGGGACCTTAACCACTTGCTGCTGATTGCATAATATTCTTTGTGGTCTCATGTGCCAGTGTAAAGGCGTAGGGGTGTATTTTGGCGGCAGGTTTCTCGTTTCATGAACTCGTCTATTTCTTTGCGTATGGAAACATGTCTAATTAGCGAAACCTTATTTGCATATCGTTTTTGCTGTCCTGTTACAGAGCAAGAAGTTCCAGTGCGTTATGGTGCACAGGTCGTGGCTAAATCCCTGGTACCTTTTTTTTTTTTTTTTTTTAAAACACCAAAATAAAAATCACACTTTAAAGTCTTTTTATATATATATAAAAGTTGAACAAAAAATAATCCTTAATGTAAACGTTTGAAACTGCACTTCTTGCTGATTTCCTCCTGTTTTGCAGACGAGCTCTGTTGTAAAAACATCGGTTGCAAGCAGGAGTGCCTTTTTTCTTTGTTCTTTTCAGTCTCGATGGGCCTGATGAACTGTGCATTTCTGATTCGCCCCAATCAGGACGAGCTCTAGGGCATCGTCCCACGATTTCTCTTCTCGTTTCAACAGGTACAATGACACGTCTTAGGCTGACGAAGGCCGTTATTGCTGTTGGGCCCCAGTCTGACGGCAAAAGCAAAAATCACTGTTGCCTGGGTGCGAAAACTGCCTTTCTCCGAACTTGGTCGGAAAAACTACAAAACGGATGTGCTTGAACCTTTCTGAACCCCTGGACGCATTCTAACGACACCAGCATAGATAATGCTACCGCTCAACCTCCTTTAGTACCAGATCCAGTCATTTAAGTCCAAATATTCCTCCCTTTCAGACCAACTGGGCAGAACACACATGAATGAGCAATATTTGCATCTGACCCTGCAAGAGAGGATAGGAAAACGTAGATACTTGATTAAAAAAAAAAAAAAAAAAAAAAAACAAACAAAAAAAAAAAAACTTGTCTGGGATTTAAAGACACGCATCGTGTATTTTTACGCAATTCCTGTTTTTCATCTCAAAGCAAAACCAAGACATATCAAAATAAAACAAGTTCCACCAATACTTGAATGAAACATCGCCAATAACACAATGTGAACCTTTTTTTAAAAGCTCTTTCGATGTATTAAAAAAAAATAGCATTAATCACAGAAAGATGTCATTCTTTTTTGTAAGTGGGTGTTCCTGGTTTTGCTCATGCACCTGCACTTGTGTTCCAGTCACTATGCTGTACTGTTTTGTTTTTTGAAGCTTGTTCAAAACTCATTATTGTAATCCAACGTTGCACTGAGTGTCTTCTCTTCCCTCACTCGGCAAATCAAGAGAGAGAGAGAGAGAGAGAGAGGAGGAAAAAAGTGACGAGGGAAGACAATTCATGTGTTAAAGTTTACTCAAGGACTTGATCGATTTTTGTCTGTTCGTTCGTTCGTTCTGTAAAGTGTTTAAAAACCTGTAAAATGTTTATCTACCTTTATAGTGGCTTTCATTGTTGAATAATTAGCAGGAGTTTTGCACCATTTTGTTTTAAATATTAAGTACAAAAGAACAAAAAAAAGGGTGAAGAGAGGGGGGGAGTGGCCATAGAAAAGGTGTAGAGCTCCGTATCTGATCAGACGGCCGTGTGTGAGAAGTTTGTGGCGTGATTCATTTCAGAGGTGCCTAACGTTTTCTTCTCTGTAAAAGTTTCAGTTTCCTTCCGACAGTCCACCTGCCGTTTACACACGACCAATTTTTTTTACTGCAAGCAAAATGAGGAGTTTAGCATGGAAAAAAAAAAACTAAGAAAACTAAATACAATTTCATCTTCCGTGGAAAGAGAGCGTGAAAAAGGAACTTCAAATGAAGACGTAAGCTATTTTCTGAACTCTGGGATGATTCAGTGTTGTATTGTAATTGTTTTTGAATTAATCTCCTTTTGTTGTTGACAGACTATCTATGCCTGTATGTATCAATTTTAAGTTTCTGTTCTGTGAGGAAAAACACAAACAAAAAAACAAAAAAAAACCTATCCAAAAAAAAAAAAAAAAAAAAAAAAAAAAAAAATTGCTTGCTGTCCTGCACACACACAAATGGACTTGGCTATTTTCTCAGGAAGACGAGAGGTCCACCGTTCCGACTCTACTGTTTTCTAATGTTTATCATGAGCATATAACAAGTTAATGGGTGTAAAAATTAAATAAATACATATTAAAAAAAAAAAAAAAAAGATATTATTAGAAATCCAACTCTAAGCACTGAAGGATTTGGATTTCAAAATATCTTGCATTTAATCCGTAGCAGATAAACATTTACCAAATAATAGGCATGTATTGAACTCTGGCTTTTATTTCTTGAGGTGGAGTGCTTTACATTTGAATATAGGTACGCATCGCTTTATGTTCAGACATAGTTTGTGTTTTGTGTGAAGGTAGTAAAAGGACCTGTAATTATCCAGTATGAATTCACCTGCCAAGGTTTTTCTTTTGGTTTGTTTTTGTGGTCCGTTGGTGTGAGGAGATACCCCCTGTTCTCTGTTCGTCCTCCCTTCCTAAGAGCTCAGTTGCTACACTTTTAAAAATAAAGGAACCTTCATTCTCTCTGCTGGGTGCCAGACCTTTTGTCATGTTGAGGTCCTGTAAACTCTAAAAAGATCCTTTATTTTTAAGAGTGATTTTAATTTTTCTTTGGAATCTACATTTCTTCAGTGGAAAGGAGAGCAGATGGAGTTGTAATGAGGGTCAGAGTGAATCTATGCACAAACTGGAGGAGTCCAGCAGTGATCTGGGGAGAAAGATCAGAGACAGGGTGGACGGCTTCTGCTGCAAGATGTCTTATTGGACCGAGCTTACAATTTACTCATCCTGGGGTTTCCCCCCACTGACAAGCTAAGCACTGTGGGCTTTCCCGGAAAGGGTCATCCCAAAGGGGAGCCTGAACTCTTAGAAACTCTTAGAAATGGAGAATTTATCTTGGTGTCTTTTTGTTTAACATCAACATCATGACTGTACTGGCATTCGTAAATGTTTCTGGCTTCTAAATGCCCCATCTCTTCATTCTCCATGTAGAATGTGATTCTTGTTAACTTGCACCGCTGATCCCACCTTTCCATGGGGTATGAAGATTTATTTTCCTGCCTATATCAATAAACAGTAACTTTTTTTTGTCTCAAGCACTAGAGTCCTGCATTTTCTCTCACACCATCTTAGCATTACATTTTCATTTAAAGTCTTCACTCTGAAGAGCTTCCTACACAAAAGCCTATAATCTATGACTGAAGACAAGAGATCATCAGACCGTTAGGTGTACACCTTGAGGACAAATAAAAAGCAACATAAAAAAAAAGTTCATAAGTAAACTTGAGCGCAGAGCATTGTAAGCTGCAGTGGTCTGTGAAGGAAAAAAAGACGGCAGGAAGGTCCTAGTCTAAAGAAATCAGAAGAAAAGCCATTCAGAGAGGTTTGATCCACCACTGATGGGCAGAGATGTTGAGGCCAAGATGCTAGACTTGGATGTAGATGTTCAGTTCTGAACTGAGGTGCAGAGGTTTGAGATGAGACCTTGAAAGACTGGAATCTGGGATTTGGAGTGCTGGTGGTCTAGTGGTGGGATACTTGCCCATCGATCAAGCGGTCACAGGTTCAAATCCCACCTCTAGCACTACCACTATTGGGTTCCTGAGCAAGACCCTTAACCCTGAGTTGCTCCAGGGGGGACTGTCCCTGTAATTAGGACGTGGATGTCGCTCTGGATAAGAGTGTCTGTTAAATGCCGTAAATGTAAATGAATCTGAGATTTATGAACCAGCTGACCCACAGTATTCTGAACTTCATGTGATTATAATCTGGATTGTATCCTGATCTGGCTTTAACCTAAAGCATTTACACTCAGTCCACAGATGTACATCAGCTCATATTTAACTACCAATCCCCTGTGCTGTTCATAATTTTTCTCTTCTTGTTTAAAAGAAAAGCACAACTTTGCTTTATTAAGCTGTTTTGAATAATTATACTTCAGTGTCATCAAGAACCATCAAGCCAAACTGAAAAACCACAAGGTCAGGTGAAGTTCATCATGAACCCAGTATTGTAAATCAAATCATTTCTAGTCAGTGATGCAGACATTCCTATTGATCTAAAATCTGGTCTTTTCTTCTGTGTCAGCAAAGAAAGATTTGAAGTGACAGAATGACAAATTCTTTCCAGAAAAGTCAAGAGGAATGAGCAGATGGTGGCTAGTGGTTAGGGAGCTGGCCACAGGATTGGAAGATTGTGGGTTTAAACCCCTTACCAGGAGGTTGCCCTGAGGTACCTTCATAGCTGCCCGTTGCTGCAGTTTGTGTGCATGAGTTAAATGCAGAAGTCCAATTTCATTGTGGTTTTGAGTGCTGTGCTGTGTTGTCACAATGACAAGTGTAGTCCCTTTTTTTTTTTTTTTATATTCCCAAAGGGAGTTCTGTAAAAGAGGTTCTTGATGTTAGAGATCATGCTGTGTTAGTTGTTTCTTTCATTCCTGCTCTTGACACATGTAAATTGTGCACTAGAGGTTTTTTTTTTTTGTAAACTCTGCAGGACACAGGGTGGTGGTGGTCTAGTGGTAGGGTACTTGCCTATGGACCTATCGCTCAAGAGGTCCCAGGTTTGAATCCCTGAGCAAGACCCTTTACCCTGAGTGTCTCCAGGGGGGACGGTCCCTGTAATTAGGACATGGAAGTCGCTCTGGATAAGAGCGTCTGCTAAATGCTGTAAATGTATATGTAAATTCTTGGCACTGGCCCTCCAGGACAGGAATTGCCCACCCCTGAAATAGACCATTATCAGACTCTTCTTTCTGCCTGAACTTCAGACCAACCACACCATCATGGTTTACCTGCCTGACTAACCAAAGCTGCACAAACAGACCTGCTACTATCATCTTAAAACCTTTTAATGAACTCCAACTACAGACTCTCCTCTCAGCTTCAAACCTTTTAATGAACTCCAACTACAGACTCTACTATCAATTTAAAACCTTTTAATGAACTACACTCTAATGGAGTTTATTTCTAATGAACGCAGATTGTTCTGTCCATCAGTTCTGTGTCAACACTCAACACAGAAACCCCAAGGCTGATGACTGAAAGACTCTGTGTTGAGGCAGGCATCCTCTGCCTCCCTCTAGTGGCCTAAGAGGGGATACTGGTCGTTCTTGGTCATCTGATGGCTCCCCATCTGAGTCTTGGATTCTCCCAAGGTTTGCTTCTCCAATTTTAGGGAGTTTTGCAACTTGACTTTTTCCCTGCTCATTCGTTCATCTCTCACACCACAACATACACCACTTACCATTTCCCATTCTGCTACAATGTCACACTAAATACCATTATACACGACTGTGAGCCCTATGTATAATTAAGACAAGAAAGCACAACGTGCTGCCTACAATGCACAGTTACACTTTCTTATAGAGTCCTGTTTCAATCATATAAAGAACTTACTAGTATTTACTCTTTTCCCCCCCAAAGTATTTGATAAAATGGTGCATAATTGTTTTTTTCACATAGTAAGAGCTGATGGTCTAACTAAAGTTTGGAGGGCAAACAAACATAATAATAATCTTTTTCTTTTTCTTTTGGCTGCTCCCGTTGAGGGGTCGCCACAGCGGTGTCTGTCTCCATTTCTTCCTGTATTTTGCATCTTCCTGCTTCAATCCAACCACCTGCATGTCCTCTCTCACCACATCCATAAACCTCCTCTTTGGTCTTCCTCTTCTGCACTGCAGATCTCACCACTGTTACACTGCCATCATACATATCCTGAACTACTCTCACATACTTCTCTGTAACACCAGACTTCCTCATACAAAACCACAACTCCTCTCTAGGCACCCTGTCATATGCTTTCTCCAAATCCACAAAGGCACAATGCAGCTCCTTCTGACCTCTGTACATCTCCATCAACACCCTCAGAGCAAACATTGTATCTGTGGTGCTCTTTCTTGGCATAAAACGATACTGCTGTTCACTGATCCTCACCTCTTTTCTTAACCTAGCTTCTACTACTCTTTCCCATAACTTCATGGTGTGGCTTATCAACTTTATCCCTCTATAGTTACTACAGCTCTGTGCATCACCCTTATTCTTGAAGATCGGTACCAGTACACTTCGTCTCCACTCATCAGGCATCTTCTCACTTGCCAAGATTGTGTTAAACAATCTGGTCAGAAACTCAACTGCCATCTCCCCTAAACATCGCCATGCTTCCACTGATATGTCATCCGGTCCAACAGCCTTTCCATTCTTCATCCTCTTCATCGCTGCCCTTACTTCCATCTTGTTTATTTGCTGCACTTCCTGGTTAACTCTTCTCACATCATCCAGTCTTCTCTCTCATTTTCTTCATTCATCAGCTCCTCAAAGTATTCCTTCCATCTGCTCAACACGCTCTGTTCACCTGTGAGTACGTTACCATTTCTATCTTTAATCGCCCTGACCTGTAGCACATCTTTCCCAGATCTGTCTCTCTGTCTAGCCAATCGGTAAAGGTCCTTTTCTCCCTCTTTACTGTCCAACCTCTCATACAATTCACCAAACACCTTATCTTTGGCCTTCACCACTGCTTTCTTCGCCCTGCGGTTCATCTCCTTGTACACCTGTCTACTTCCTTCATCTCTCTGACTGTCCCATGTCTTCTTTGCCTCCCTCTTCTTTTGAATACACTCCTGGACATCTTGGTTCCACCACCAGGACTCCTTATCCTCTTTCTTCCTTCCGGATGTCACACCAAGTACATTTCTAGCCGTCTGTCTTATCACTTCTGCAGTAGTTTCCCAGCAATCCGGTAGCTGTTCGACACCTCCCAGTGCCCGTGTTAACTCCTGCTTGAATTCCACCTTACAGTCCTCCTCCTTCAGCTTCCACCACTTGATCCTCGACTCTGCCCTCACTTTCCTCCTCTTCTTGACCTCCAAGGTCATCCTACAGACCACCATCCTATGCTGTTTAGCTACACTCTCCCCTGTCACTACTTTGCAGTCTCTGATCTCTTTCAAACTGACCTGTTCTCATCACTGCTGAATAATGTGTTTGTTGAAAAGGGTTAAGACATGAAAGATACACTTTACCAGCTCATTCCTAGCATTAAAATCATTTTAAAAATGACATTTCACATCCTCCCTGTGAGAAAACTCTTTTTGTGATTCCTTTAAAATTCAGATTACAAATTAGTGCTAAATAAACAGATGAATGAATATCATGATTTAACCTGCCATTCAAAATGCAATCCAACAGAAATGAAAATCTAATTCCTGAGAAAGCTGATATGGTTTGTGCATTTGAATATGGCTGTGGCATTAAATTATTTGCATGTAATTTCTGTGTTTGCTTTGTTAAAGAAATAAAGAAAGAGAGAAAAAAAAAAAAAACAACCAGCAGATATTTTCCAGGGTCAGTGTAGACACAAGAAGTCTTGAGGTCTCTGCAGATGTCAAAGAAAAAATGCTTTAATCATTTTATTTATTACAATGCCCTGACATATCAGCACAGTTCATGTTTTAGAGATGCACTGTTGTAGTGATGTTATTGAGTTTATATTAAACCATTAGTGTCTAAACAAGGGCAATCCAAAGCTGAACTTTAATTATATTATACATCTTTTTCCAAGGTTTTAAGTGCAAGTTCATAGAGTATAAAATACAAAAAAGAAAGATTGCATGATATTGCATGACAGCGGTGTTCTAGTGGTGAGGGAGTTGCTCCCGCATCTGAAGATTGTGGGTTTGATTCCCCCACCAGTAGGTTGCCCTGAGGTACCCTTGAGCAAGGTACCGTCCCCTTCACTGGTCCCCGGGCACTTTCAATAGCTGCCCACTGCTGCACGTGTTTGCATGGGTTAAATGCAGAGGTCCAGTTTCGTTGTGGTTCACTGTGTGCTGTGCTGTGACCTCGCAATGACAAGGGTTGTCACTTTCACTTTTTTCACTTCCACTTTCATTAGTGTTTCGTAAAGCATCAAGCTTAACGAAGTGATAAAAATGTAGAAAACACTGCAAAAACAAACTGAAATCTCAGATGGGGACACAATCCTTATATTCTAGAGAGGACGCTGTCAAGTAACTCAGATTTTTTGGACACTGAAACACTGTTCAGCGCTGTATTAACTCCAAACGTTACAGAACACGGGTCTCCAAGAGAATTAGCTAGAGCCGATTAAAAAATTTTCATTGAAAGAACCAACACTCAAATGGGGAATCATCACCAACGGCTCACCCCATTGCTTAAAACACATTCTGGAATTACTGTTTTACTGCCATTTACCAGCGGTTTACTTGCTTTTTGCAACTCAGTTGCCATGTCTTTTTAACTTATGCCCATTTAGCGTCTATAAAATAAATGAAAAATAAAATAAACATAAAATAAATGTAAAAAGTAAAAAAAATTTGTCAATACAAACCCAGTAATCCATTAAATGGAATATTTTACAATTGATAGCCGTATAGCTGAGGTACTAACCTGTGCCTTTCAAATATCTTCAGTCCGTTTTGATGTAAGGTCCCATGTCCTGAAATGTTGGCCATGACTGTTCCAGAGCCAGTCTTCGGAGGGAAGAACTAAAAATATTTCAACACAGAGGAAAAAATCCATACATTTGGGAAAGATAGACGCTGAGAAATGGGTCTGACTTTGTACTGGCGATTACAAAGCTAATTTTGGTTTTATTTTCAACAAAGTCAATGCCTAGACACCAAGATTTCTACAGTACAATCACAAGTTTACCTTTTTTATGTTGTACAGTGATATAGTGTGTTGATTCAGACATACAGCAGTCTTTCATTACTAATGACATAATACACTTTAGTAGATAACATTATTATATATAGTAGTATATATAATATATAAACCGAAATTAATATAACAATAATGATAAATATCATCTTATAGCCCAGCCCTAATTTACAGGCATGTTAGAAATTAAGATTCACTAAAAATGATCTGTTTATAGAACCAATCATGATCTGGAAGTGTCTTCCCTCTGCGCTTTTGATAGAATATCCATTCAAAACATCAACATATTAGAAATCCTTTAAAAATACTTGTGTTTTTACTTCACAACAAGGTAGATTTGAGGCCTGCCTAGTGAATATTACTTCAGGATTACTCTTCACCACTGATTTGGTGGATATTTCTACACTTTAACACTCAGAATAGAAAATACTAACCACTGATGCTCAATTCATCATTAAAATCCGGCAGGTTTTTTTTTTTTTTTGGCCTTAAAAATCAAACTGACGACCAAACAGCCTGAAATTATTAACAGCAGCGGCGTTCTATTTAAGTTTTTCTGATAAAGTCTCTAAATGATCAGTCTAATGAAAAAATAACATAAAGGATCAAAATTAAGGCCAAAGCCGCTAACTATCCTGACCTGCAGCGGCTGCTCCTACTGAGGTAAGTGACCGTTAAATCCGTTAAATTTTGAATTTTGAATTTAGAATGCGAGCGCGCGGCGATCGTCAAGCCGTTCTTACGACGTTTCAAAGTAAAAGTCTCTTTTACACTAATAATAATCCTTTATTTATAATCCCACGAATGAGAAATTTGTCCTCTGCATTTCACCCATACAGCAGTGGGCAGCTATTGAAAGCGCCCGGGGAGCAGTGACGGGGATGGTACCTTGCTCAAGGGTACCTCAGGGCAACCCACTGGGGAGGGGATCAAACCCACAATCTTCCGATCTGGGGGCCAACTCCCTAACCACTAGGCCACCACTGCCCCAAAGGGTGCATTCATTCATTTGTTTATGTAAAATAAAGTGAGTGCAAGGTTTTAAATGAGGATAGACGATACAAATGATCTATTTTCAATGCAATGCTAAGTAAAGCTAAGGCTAGTATTATTCATATTTTGTGTTTATATTGGAGTACTCAGATGTGCAATATCCACCCATATTGTTATAATTTATATTATATAATATATATGGTTCTAATAGTATATCTTTATCAATAAAGAATAATATGTTGCAAAACATTCAGCTGCACATTGTTTACGCTGTTTAAATCCACCACTTACCTATAAAACATATAGAAGGTTAAAGAGTATACAGTAGCAGTTAATATAGTCAAGTGTATATATGAGTTTGTAGTACAAAGGTGTTTTTTCCTAACGTAAAAAACAAAAGCAATTTCCTTTCTGGGTAGTGTTCTGATTCTCTTCTGATCTGGAATCATCTGCACCTGTTTCTTCACTGCTTCATGTCTTAAGTTAGACGCTTTGTTCTGCTCGAAGGTTCAGACGTAGATCACTGTGTGGATTAACCAACACAGAACTATCAAACTGCTCAGGTACAGAGACTGGACTGAACATGAGGGACAACAACACTGTCCTTCAGGAAGATCTGGAGAACTGCTCAGGTACAGAGACTGGACTGAACATGAGAGACAACAACACTGTCCTTCAGGAAGATCTGGAGAACTGGTCCTGAGCAACACAAGAAAGGAAGTGAAATATGAAGAAATAAGGGTTTTTGCACTACATTGTATTTAATATTTCCACATTAAGAGCTAGTAAAAGCAAAGATAAAATTGGAAAACCCTTAAAATATTTAAAAGATGGGGGGGTTGAACATAAGGACGGATATTCATTTTACTGCTTGATGTTGATATTTGCATGCGAGGATCACTTCTCCATCAGATCGGTATCTGTACTGAGATGAAAATGTATATCTGAGTTCATTTGTCTGTACATTAGGTTCCAGTAACAGGAGGATGCCCTTCTGATTTGCATGAAATATGACCTTGCACGTGGACAAGATGATAAAGGTAAAGATAAAGACAGAAGATATGCAGAGAGACTGCTTCAAGGAATTTCCACATCCTGAGAGGAGAGACCGAAGGTGCATAAATAAGGTTTGCTGTGTGTGTGTGTATATATATATATATATATATATATATATATATATATATAATATATGTATATATATTTATGTATGTGTATGTATATATATATATATATATATATATATAGATATATATATATATATATATATATATATATATATATATATATATATATATAATTGCGCTTTTATTATTTAAAAAAGGATAATTTTGACCTGTTTGCTATGAACATATGCTTCCTCCAGATTTTCAAGAAGATGAACACTACCCTCACAAACTCCACCTTAACTAGGATGGATTATAGCCTTTACATTGCTACAGTGGCCTGTGTGATATCGACCCAGGTTATTAATTTCTCAGTAGGCCTGCCTCTCAACTGCTACATCATCAAATTGCTTCTCTCCAAAAGTGGCGGCATAGAAGTGTCCGTGATTTTCGCTCTGAACCACACCACTGCTGAAATCATCTACACCCTGGTTGCACCTCTGTACATTGTGTGCATTATAAGCTTAGAGCTCTGTGTTGGTAAACTGTTGGGTCTTTGGCTCGGCACCTGCATGCCTGCCCGTTACCTGTTCCAGTGCTGGGTGTGTTTGGAGCGTTACCTGGCCGTGATCCACCCTGTGACCTTCCTGAGGTTCAAGCCGCTCAGGTATCGGGTGGCGGCATCTGCCGTAGCCTGGGTGTGTTCACTGGCATTAGGCCTCACTTCCATGTTTACATTTCCCTTATTGCCCTACAATGCATTTGGGGCTCTGTATCTGTTCATTTTCCTTCTCGATTCCTTCTGTTGCTTCTCCATTCTGAAAGGTCTGCTGCGTCCCAGCCCTGGGGACAGGGAGAAGGAAGACGGGGAGATGAACGTGGCCAAAAAGAAGGCCTTTAAGGTGGTCTGCATGAATCTCGTGACCTTTTTGGTTCAAATTATCCCAGTATCCGTCTCCTTTGGCCTTCTCGGCTTTTTGTCCCAATGGGAGTTTCAACTGGGCATAGCTGTCAGTGTGACCATCAATATTGCTGCAGGGTTCGTCCATCCCATCTTCATCCTCCATAAAGCAGGAAAACTCTCCTTCTTTAAGTGTGCTTAAATACAGGGCTGATCTGGCCTTAATTATAATCTGCAAAATGTATAAAATTATGATTTGTTGTACTTCTTGAATTGCTCTCTGCCTCGCTATCCTCATAACAGTCTAACATTTCATATGAGTTTAGTTTAGTTTTGATAAATGACAGACAGTGATGGTCCACATATCTCTTGTTGCTATGGTTTTAACAAGGGGTCTGGGTTTGTAAATGGTGTACAAGTTAAATAAACAGACTTATGCTTTTGAGTTATTACTTTCTGCACACTTACAAGCAGAACGTGCCTGTCAGAATTGAAGCAACCTTAGAAGTGTATCCTGAGCCATGCTGCGCAACGTGGATTTACAAAATGTAGGTTCGGCATCAGGTTTAAAGGGTGTGTCCTGTACTATGACACTTGTTTCACAGGCGAGTCGGTACAAGAAGAAATCAAACATAAAATTTAACAATTTGCTTTCTTTTAACCTGCGTTTGGCTTCTACACCCTGCATAAATCCATTTTTTTAAAACACCAACTTGGCTGAAGACTGTTGGTGTTCACGAACTGCATGAACCATGTTTCGATCATGTTCTCATGTGGAATAAACCTGATCCAAAAAGACCGGGCCCTGACATTCAAAATGCAGCCTGATATTAATGTGTATCATTTTTCAGGCGATCCGGTCTGTGCATGTAAATACAGCTAACATTGCAAGAATTTGCATAAAAATATTGGGTGCAATTAACAAGGCTGATTTCAGAAATCAGAGAAAAATTGTGTCCAGCTTTTGAAATGACCTCTGTTTATCTCCTCCCACCACTTTGGGCTCTAAAATCCCGGTTGTTCAGATTAAACTCAGGGTTCTGTACCATCACGTCACAAGTGATCCTCCAACAGTTTTGCTCGGTTCCATGTCAAGCGTAGTGGCTTTATTTCAACCACACACTGCAGATAATCTGGGCCTTTAAGTAATCAGACACTCTCATCCAGGAGACCCAGCTTGTACCAGATGCCTCGTTGGCCATTCAAACGAGCTTTCAAAATTAATCGTGATTCACTCATTTTCATAGCTGGCTCTCGCAGGGTGAAAGTCGGGACACCCTGGACAGGTCGCCAGTCCATGGCAGGACAGACACACAGACAAACACATTTGCATCTAGGGGCTAATTTTTTCATCTCCAGTCTACCCGACGTGCAGGTGAGAGGAAACCGGAGCTCCAGGAGGAAACACCCACAGACACAGGGACGACGTTCCACACAGATAGGACCCAGACTGTCCCATCTGGGAACTGATCCCGGGACCTTCTCGCTGTATATCTACAATGTACTATAAAATAACATTTTAATTTAGTTAGTAGAGCATTTTTCTTTATTCTGATTTATTGTGTAACAATTCTGAGAGAGCAAGTCATCACAGTGAGATAAAAGTCTGTTGAAAAGCAGAACATACATACTAATTTTTTATATACCAGGGCATTTCTTAAAATAAATGTTCTAATGCGATTTTAAGTCATATTCATTTAATGTTTAAATTAAATGGGGAAATAACGACACACTCTGTAAGTTTTTTTTTATTTATCTTTTCAGTTATTTGATTGTTTATTCTTGTCAACATACAAATCTCACACATCTTTTAAAGACAGCATAAAAAGCCGGGATTTTAATCCACTCTTCTTCTTTTTTTGAGGTCTATTCACAATTTGTTGTTCTATAAACCAAAAGCAAATTCTTTCTTGCATGAACATTTTCCAACGTTTCTAAGCTCATTTTTTTCATTTTTGTTGCTGCTCCTCTTACGGCTGATATATGTAAATAAGCTCTGTTTTGATTGGCTGCCCTGTATTTTACCTCATTCAGAAAGCATTTTGGACAGATCTGCTGTGGTGCTCTAAGATATGAAGTAAGGAAATCTAGCGAAACTATATTCTAATACCTGAGCACGTAGGCTCAGGGAGAATGTGGAAGGTTAAGTGAACTTGCAAAAGTATCAGATTTGCATAAAATCCGACTCACTTCATGGTGACTGATGTGCCAAGCTGCCTTTTAAACCTGTTTACCACACATAAACACGACGGATACTTCAGAGAGAGAGAGAAAATCTATGAGTCAAGAAGATCTGTGGAGTTCTGGGTCGAGGTTCTGATGCATTAAGCTTTTATTTGGACATGGTCCTGTTTCTGTCTGCATGTCCTTAAACATTTGAAGAAGCAGAAGAGCATTCATTTCTCAATGAGCTTTTCTCTGAACAGCTCCATCATTTTCCTCCTTCTCTCCAAAAGCAGAGGAGTGGACGGATCTGAGATTTTTGTTCTCAGTCACGCTGCTGCTGAAATCTTCTTGTCCATGTCAACCCTCCTGTGCTGTGTCACCACAGAAAATATCAATTTATCTTTATTTAAACTGCTGGGCTTTCTCTTTTGACCGGCATGTCCGCTCGGCTCCTGTTCCTGAGCTTCCTGTGTCTGGAGCGTTACCTGGCCGTGGTCCACCCTGTGACTTTCTTGAGGTTTAAGCCAATCAGGTATAGGCTGGTGCGTTTGATTTTGGGGTGGATGTGCACAGCACTCCTGGGAATCAGCTCGCTTAATCTGTTCTCTGCTTGTATAATTTTAGTACCAGTGTGCATGGTCGTCTTGGCTCTCGAGTTCTTCTGCTGTGTGTCCATTCTAGTTATCTTGATAACATATCATATCTCTATATCATATCTCTATAACATATTTTTATAACATATCTCTATAACATATTTTTATAACATATCTCTATAAAATATCTTTATACAATATCTTTCTAACATATCATTATAACATATCTCTATTACATATCTCTATAACATATCTTTATAAAATATCTTTATAACATATCTTTATAACATATCTATATAACATAAGTAAATGTGTGTTTTAAACACTCAAACACTGTCCCTCACAAGGTGAGCTGTGGTTCCAGCAGCAGATCCTGCAAGTTGGGAAGTGGGTCCATGGATTGGACACAGTTGTCCCCCACATCCCATTAGATTGAGGAGTGGTTGACTGTAATATTCTGGGAGGAAGCAGATTGTGGAGGCAGAGGAATGTACTTCAAGTTCCTTTATTGTACAGGGGTCTTCTTAACACACACACAAGCTGGGCCCGACCAGGTAACAACAACAACCTGTTTCTCCGCACCTGAGTAACTCAGGTCTTAGAACGCCCTCCCGTGGTCACACTATAATACATCACACTTAATACTTTACTACATCGACCTACAAAAATAATTCTTGGCAAGGTCACAAAGGAATCCAGAGTTCCTTCTTAGCAGCTAAAGACCTTGCTCACATTGTCTAACAAAGACATTCATGAGTCCACCATCAAGAGAATATGGAACAACAATGGTGTGCATGACAGGGTGCAAGGAGAAAACCACTGCTCTCCAAAAGGACAAGCCTAGCAGAGGGCAACTGAAAGAACATTATTTGTGGACAGATCTTCTTCTTCTTTCAGCTGCTCCCATTTAGAGGTCACGACAGCGGATCATTTGTTTCCATTTCTTCCTGTCTTATGCATCTTCCTCCTTTGTGGACAAATGAGACCAAAATTAAACTTTTATGTTAAAAAGAGAAATGTTGTGTTTGGATAAAGAAAATCACTGCATTCCATATCCCATCTGTGAAATGTGGTGGTGGTGGTATCACCATTCAGAACTGTTTTCCTGCATCATAGCTAGAATTGTTTGCAATCACTGATGACATAATGAAGTCTGACTTAAAACGTCTCTGAGTTACATTTGTTACAATTCTACAAAAGTGTATTTCTAACTTTAAATAAAACTCCACTTCCAGTGGATTCTCTGACTCTTGGCCTGCCGCTGTGTGACTACATAGATACCAGGTCCATATTATGAGAAATATTTTTGTGCAAGCAAAGCCATATTATTGGATGTGTGTCTCAGGATGTAGAGATGGTTTACATAGTACCTGTGCTCAGGATTAAAATGACTGAGGATAAATGCTCAGAAACTTATCAGATTTGGATGAAATGTGACTTGCCGTAGGGTTTTTGATCTGTCAACCCGGGGTAATCACCACACATGAGCAAAAGCCTGATAGAATGAAGGTACTACAGAGGAAGATGAACTCAACTGAATTGAGCAGAATTTCTTCATTCTTACCAGCTCTTCTGGGGTCCAACCTGGTCATCCTGTTCTCGCTGGGCTTCTCTGTGAGCTCTTATGTAATTTTCCACCTGCTCTCCAAAGACAATGGACTGGATGTATCAGTGGTTTTAACTCTCAATCATGCTGCTGCTGAAATCCTCTTCTCCGTGCCATCTCTTCTGTATGTTGTGTTACTGAATTGGCTCAGTTCCTCTGTTGCTAAACTCTTGATGTTTCTCTTCGGGACCAGCATATCTGCTCACCTCCTGTTCCTCCATCCATCCATCCATCCATTATCTGCCGCTTGTCCCAAACGGGGTCGCGGGGGGGTGCTGGTGTCCAAGCCAGCGCACACAGGGCGAGGACGGGGGACGCACCCTGGACAGGTCGCCAGCCCATCGCAGGGAGAAGCGGGACGGGGACGGCACCTTGCTCAAGGGTACCTCAGGGCAACCCACCGGGAAGGGGTTCGAACCCCCGATCCGCTGATCACGCGGCCAACACCCTAACCACTAGGCCACCGCTGCCCCCCTCCTGTTCCTGTCCTTGGTTTGTCTGGAGATTTACCTGGCCGTGGTCAACCCTGTGACTTTCTTGAAGTTCAGGCCACTCAGGTATCTGGTAGCGTGTTCACTTTAGGCTGGATGTGTGCAGTGGTGCTGGGAATCTGCACATGTGTAATGGGAATGAATCTTTATAAACTCCTGGCAGTCATAAGGGACATGGAGCAAAGTGAGATGAATGCTGCCAAAAAAGAAGCCATTTCAAATGATCTCCATCAACCTGCTGATGTGTTTGGCCCAAAACAGCCCGGTAGGGATCTTGTACAGCCTCGAAGACCTTCTGCCTGAAGGTAACTTTCACCTGGCAGAAAACATTTCTACTCTAATGAACATTTTAGCAGGCCCTCATTCTCCACAAAGCAGGAAAACTACTTTCCATAAGATGCTCCTGAGATGACTTTTAGAACAGATATCAAGATCATACTATTTTGAATTCCTTTCCAATTTAATCTAAAGTTTTTCATCCAGAATAACAGTCTGACTGTAAAGTAAGTCTTTTAAAATGGGGAGTCCACGTGGTGTTTTTATCTTTATTAGTCTAATCTTTATGTAATAAACACTTTCTATCTGGCACAAATGCAGCTCTAAAAAGTGTAAGAAATACCTTTAAATATATCCAACAGCAAACTGTCAAGGAAAATTGATTTTCTTACTTTATTCTGAGGCCAGAGTCAAATTCAAGCTTTTCAGCTGGAACAGGAGGTCAAGAAAGGTCACTTATTTACAGTTTTTACCCTGAATTTTTCAGTGAAATGGCTATTTGTTTTGTGTTTACTTGGTTGTTGTTTTTTTAAAGATAAAAGAGGAAGGAAAATGTGCTAAATTTAAAATACTAAACAAAAACGTTCCTTTATTAATTCTTCTTGAAGTGTGTATGTTTATAAAAATAACAATTATTACTATTTTCAGGTCTACAGGTGGAGGTAAAGGTTAATAATTTAAATTTCCTTGATTTAAATGTACTAATATTTAAAATTCCTGAATCATTCACAATACAATTAAATCATCAGGAGTACATTTAGTCATTGGATGAAACACAAAACACACAAAATTAACATTAAAAACATAAAAACTAAAATAATTGTTCATTCTCGTAGGGCTTAAATACGTCACAAGAATGCGCCGACGTGACCGACCAATCAGAAACGTGCTTTGGCGCATCGACCCAATCAGAGAGGCGTTTTGTACGATTGACCAATGAGGAGAAAGTGTCGGTCGAGTAAACCGCGTCACAGTCACGGAAAAAGGCTGAAAAAAATAATAAAAATAAAAATGATATAATAAAAATAAATATGGGGTAAAATGACTTAGAAAAATAAACAAATAACTCAATAAATAAATAACAGAAGCAGTGAGAGTCTCCGGTGGCGGCAGGGGGCGCTCGTGCGGCTCTCAGGCCGCGCAGGAAGGAGGAGAGAAAAACACAAGAGATCAGAAAACAGAAAACAGAGAAGGGAAGAGAAGAGAAAAGAAGAGAAGAGAGGGAGAGTTTCTCCGGGAGATTGTCTCTCCGCGGCTGCAGGCGGAGCTCCGGACTGAAGAACAGACAGAACAGGTAAAGGAGGAGAAAGAGTGAGAGACAGAGAGAGAGAGAGAGAGAAAGAGAGAGAGAGGCTGGAAGAGTGGAGGGAGGGCCTGCAGGAGCTGCACATACACTCAGTAATAAACACACACCTACTCATATACACACACACGTACACATATATACAAACACATGCACACACACGTACACATATATATATATACACACATACACAAACACATGTACACACACATATATACACACACACGTACACGTACACGTACACATATATATACACACATACACAAACACATGTTCACACACACTCCCGTACACATGTACACACACTCACAGGATCATACCTCCTCACATATATACTCATGCACACTGTCATACACACAGACACAAACACATGTGGATTTATTGTGTACACACACACACACACACATACGTATGGGTGAAAGATATTTCTGGTTACTGTGATGGAGTACAGTGTTCTTTACAGTGCAGTAGAGTACAGTGTTCTTTACAGTGTGATGGAGTACAGTGTTCTTTTACAGTGCAGTAGAGTACAGTTTTCTTTACAGTGTGATGGAGTACAGTGTTTTTACAGTGTTCTTTACAGTGCAGTAGAGTACAGTGTTCTTTACAGTGCAGTAGAGTACAGTGTTCTTTACAGTGTGATGGAGTACAGTGTTCTTTACAGTGCAGTAGAGTACAGTGTTCTTTACAGTGCGATGGAGTACAGTGTTCTTTACAGCGCAGTAGGTACAGTGTTCTTTGGTGTGATGAATGCGGTGTTCTTTACAGTGCAGTAGAGTACAGTGTTCTTTACAGTGTGATGGAGTACAGTGTTCTTTTACAGTGCAGTAGAGTACAGTTTTCTTTACAGTGTGATGGAGTACAGTGTTTTTACAGTGTTCTTTACAGTGCAGTAGAGTACAGTGTTCTTTACAGTGCAGTAGAGTACAGTGTTCTTTACAGTGTGATGGAGTACAGTGTTCTTTACAGTGTTCTTTACAGTGCAGTAGAGTACAGTGTTCTTTACAGTGTGATGGAGTACAGTGTTCTTTACGGTGTGAGATCTAATCTTCTTTACCAGTCAAATAATCTGAAGTGTCATTGCAGTGATGGAGTGCAGGTGGTTGTGTCATTTTGAAGTGTATTGAGTGCAAGTGAATTACTACAAGTATGCTACAAAATCGATGTACAGTGTTACTACAGGTGTGATGGGTACGTGTTTACAGTGTGTGTTCTTACATCAGATAGTCTGGTGTTCTTTACAGCGCAGTACAGTACAGTGTTACAGTGCGATGGGTGATGTTCTTTACAGTGCAGTAGGTACAGTGTTCTTTACAGTGCGATGAGTACAGTATTCTTTGCAGTGCAGTAGAGTACGATGTTCTTTGCAGTGTGATGGTACAGTGTTCTTTACAGTGCAGTAAGTACGGTGTTCTTTACAGTGTGATGAGTACAGTGTTCTTTACAGTGCAGTAGAGTACAGTGTTCTTTACAGTGTGATGGAGTACAGTGTTCTTTACAGTGCAGTAGAGTACAGTGTTCTTTACAGTGTGATGGAGTACAGTGTTCTTTACAGTGCAGTAGAGTACAGTGTTCTTTACAGTGCGATGGAGTACAGTGTTCTTTACAGTCGATGGAGTACAGTGTTCTTTACAGCGCCAGTACAGTACCCAGTGTTCTTTGATGCGATGGAGTACAGTGTTCTTTACAGTGCAGTGAGTACAGTGTTCTTTACGATCGCGATGAGTACAGTGTTCTTTACGGTGCAGTAGAGTGCAGTGTTCTTTGCGGTGTGATGGAGTACAGTATTTTTACAGTGTTCTTTACGAGTGCAGTAGAGTACAGTGTTCTTTACGGTGTGATGGAGTACAGTGTTCTTTACAGTACAGAAGTAGAGCAGTGTTCTTTACAGTGTGATGGAGTACAGTGTTCTTTACAGTGCAGTAGAGTACAGTGTTCTTTACAGTGTGATGGAGTACAGTGTTCTTTACAGTGTGATGGAATACAGTGTTCTTTACAGTGTGATGGAGTACAGTGTTCTTTACAATTAACTGATGGAGTACAGTGTTCTTTGAGTGTTCTTTACAGTGCAGTAAGAGTACAGTGTTCTTTGCAATGTGATGGAGTGCAGTGTTCTTTACAGTGCAGTAGGTACAGTGTTCTTTACAGTGTGATGGGTACAGTGTTTCTTTACAGTGTTCTTTGCAGTGTGATGGAGTACAGTGTTCTTTAGTGTGATGGAGTACAGTGTTCTTTACGGTGTTCTTTACAGTGTGATGGAGTACAGTGTTGTTTACAGTGTGATGGAGTACAGTGTTGTTTACAGTGTGATGGAGTACAGTGTTCTTTACAGTGTTCTTTGCAGTGTGATGGAGTACAGTGTTGTTTACAGTGTGATGGCGTACAGTGTTCTTTACAGTGTTCTTTACAGTGTGATGGAGTACAGTGTTCTTTACAGTGTTCTTTGCAGTGTGATGGAGTACAGAGTTCTTTGCAGTGTGATGGAGTACAGAGTTCTTTACAGTGTGATGGAGTACAGTGCTCTTTACAGTGTTCTTTACAGTGTGATGGAGTACAGTGTTCTTTACAGTGTGATGGAGTACAGTGTTCTTTACAGTGTTCTTTACAGTGTGATGGAGTACAGTGCTGTTTACATTGATGGAGTGCAGTGCGATTAAGAAGGTGTTTTACCCTTGCACACCCCCACCCCCGATCTGATTGGAATTTAGATTGGTGAGAAAACTGGATTATTGTTTTTTATTTATCAGTTTAATTTGCAAATTGGAGAGAGAGTTCTTCTTTTGGGGATTTTAAATAATTTAAACACAACCTGTAAATAATCTCTCATATTTCACACAGTGTGCCTTTGAAGTGCTTTGATGCGATGTAACAATCTCTTTACAAACCAGAGAGAGAGAGAGAGAAATAAAGGGGATTCGTATTTTTACTAAGAGTACTTCTGTGTCTGTTTGAAAGTGGTTGATTAGAGAAGAGTCATGGATTAGGAAGAGAGACGTCTTTCTTCACCTCCGACAGTTTGACCGGAGGAATATTTTAACAGGTAATGGAGTTTCGCCCGCCAGCTGATGGGAATTCCCAGGATTCGTGTCGGTCCAGTCAGAGGAAACCTTCTCCGGATTACAGATCCACCAAGTTCCCCAAACAGAGCGTTAATGTACGTCTGCTTCACGGTTTTTACCGCAGAGCTTCAGCGATCGGCAGGAGGGATGGAGGGATGAGAATCCATCCTGTATTTGCATAAAAATCCAGAACTAAATTGAATTAAATTGAATGAACCTGTTGAATTTGACTTTCTTTTTTGTATTTATATAATACTGTACAATATGCTTTACATGTTTACATATGATATCAACATTTTTACATATTTCTGCTTTTATTAGTAATCACACATTTGTTACATAGAATTTATGTTTACATAAGAATTACATTAAAATAAAAAATAGAATGTGATACACTTTACAGTCAATAAAACTGAATCATGTTTACTCACAAAAAGATTATATTTCATTTACATCATTTACAGTCAATGAGTGTGTGTGTTTGTGTGTGTGTGTTATATATATATATATATATATATATATATATATATATATATATATAAAATACACTATATATTAAATAATTTCATGGGGCAGCAGTGGTCTAGTGTTCAGGGACGAGGCCTCAGAATCAGAAGATCGTGGGTTCGAATCCCAGACCACTAGGTTGCCTCTTGAGCAAGGTACTGTCCCCATCACTGCTCCCCGGGTGCTTTCAATAGCTGCCCCCTTCTGCAAGATGTGTGTGAAATGCAGAGGTGAAATTTTGTTGTGGTTCACTGTGTGCTGTGTTTCACGGTGACAAGAATAGTCACTTTCACTTTCACACACTGATAAACAGGTGCTTGTTTGTAAATGAGTGAGAAAATAAATACAACATGTTCTACAGGTTATGGAGTACCACGCGCCTGCTGAAGTTAATTCCCAGGATTCCTTTCCGTCGGGTCACTGGAAACCTCCCCCTCCACTGGATTACAGTGCTGGCAGCTCCAAGTCTCCCAAACAGCAGGTACTGTAAGTCTCCCTGCATTTCTATTCCATCTTTAATGTGTAGCCTGATTAACTGAACACGAAAGATCTTTACGTCTCGTTTATAAAGTAAACACACAGTCAGTACGAGTCCAGATCATATGTGCGGAGAGTGAAAGGGAAAGTTTACAGGACAGGTTGTGAAACCAGCTATGTTATATGGGTTGGATGCAGTTGTGAGACTGGCTGTGTTATACAGGTTGGAGATGGTTGTCAGACCAGCTATGTTGTATGGATTGGAGATGGTAATGTGACCGGCTATGTTGTATGGGTTGGAGATGGTAGTGAGACCCACCGTGTTGTATGGGTTGGAGATGGTGGTACTCTAATAATTAGAGTAATAATTAGTTCTGAAACAGTAAATAAGTTAGATTAGTGATGATACGACACAGGGACCACATTTATAGTCTAAAGGAAAAGTAAATAAATCTTTCTTGGGATTCTTGGGAAGAAACTCGACGGATAAATTCTGGAGCTCTGAGAACTTCAGCAACAGTAATTTGGCTGGTGGGCGCCGAGTTTTCGGCAGAAAGTTTATTCATGTGGCCTGGAGGCTTTGACCTGAACTCCAGAGCTGCTTATACATAAACCCAAATTAAATGAATCCGACAGAATCAGATACATCAAATAAATTCACAGGTAACGGAAAACTGCACGACTACCGAGACGACCGCAGTGGACGACTTTCCGACCTGTCGGCCGAAACCTGGAGCGGACAATCACGACGCTGCCAGTTCAGAATCTAATGAGCAGGTAAAGTTTCTTCACCTTCTAAAGTAATTCAGAATTTTCTCTTTCTAGAGCGTTCATTCAGATATAAAGGAAGCCAGAAATCAGCAGTCCGATGATTTACCTTTTGGGATAAACTTTCGTGGGAAATTAAAATCAGCAGTATTAAAATTAAGCTCAAACTGTTGGTTGTGTTGTAGAGCTCTGGTGATCATTTTAAAATCTTGCTGTAAAATAAATGTATCACTTCACTTTCATAGAATGTGAGAAACGCTCAGAACCCTTATTCAGGACTGAACATTTACTCCTCTGAGGACAGTGATGAAGACGTGTGTACATCCAGACTGAAGAAGACCAGAAGCATCGTAAGTTTGTCGTCTACAGTTTTACGTACGGGGCACAAATGAAATTATTCCAAGACTAGAACGTTTCTAATTTTTTATTAAAGTCCACATTACCAGAATAAATCAGCCCTGTTGGGTGTAAAGAAGCATCAGTGATGAAGGAGGCTCATGTTTTATCCAATGAGCTGTTGACTTTTTCCACCGTCATAACAAAATGTTTGTCACACCAGTCAACCTGTAAAGATTAACTTTTTTAATGCAGCATCTTTTAATATTTGATACATGATTCAAAACTAGTGAGAATATCTTTGAAGAATATCTTTGAAGTTTTTGGTTCTCCATTTCACACGTGTCTAAACGATCCAATTCTGATTTATTTATTTATTTATTTATTTTTTTAGTTGGAAGAGTTATTTTCGGAGGATTCGAACGAACTCTTGGATTCTGCTTCGGACAGTGGGAAGGAACTTCCCTCGAACTCCAAAAATGAAACTCGTGACAGCTGTTCAGAAACTTGCAAGTCCCCTAAACCGAGTTCCAGCTCCAAGAAGCCAAAGGCCAACGGGCGCAGCAGGAACATCAAGACCAGAGGAGCGGTGGCTGTCAACAGGAGCCAAAGAAAGCTGGATGGGAAAAGGGTGTATAACAAGAAGCACTATTGCCTGTTCTGCTCAAAACCTTTCAGCAAGATGGCGAGACATCTGGAAGACGTTCACGCCAAAGAGGAAGAAGTCGCGAAGGCCCGCGGCTTTCCGAAGGGTTCAAAGGACAGGAGACTGCAGCTGGACGAACTGCGTCTTCGGGGGAACTACAAACACAACATAGCCGTGCTAAAGTCCGGCAAAGGCGATTTGGTTCCTTGCAAACGGCCGCGAGGGGTGGTCAAGGCTAGTGACTTCATGCATTGCGCTCATTGCCAAGGACTTTTCAACAAAAGGGTTCTGTGGAGGCACATGAAGGTCTGTAAACTGAGCCCTAATAAAACGTACGTCCCAAAACCTGGAAAGAACCGCACGTTGTCCGTGGTTGCTGCCTCACAGCCCGTGCCTGCTAACATAAGCCCGGCATTGTGGACTATATTAAGCTTCATGGTCCCCGATGAAGTCACGGATGCTGTCAAGAACGACAGTTGCATCCTTCAGATGGGTGAATATTGGCTCAACAAAAGTGGAGCGCCTCAGCAGAACCAGGGCTGCATCATCCGGCAGAAGTTGCGAGAGCTGGGTAAGCTTCTGGTTACTGGGAGAAAGGTCGCTTCTCTGAAGAAGCTGGAGGACTTCCTGGACCCGTACAACTGCATGCAGGTGGTGGAAGCCGTGAGACAAGCATGTGAGTACAACAGCGAAACGAACACTTACAAAATCCCCTCCCTGGCCAAGAAACTCTCCATCTGGCTCGTGCAGCTTAGCCGACTTGTAAGGGCCAAAGTCGTGGTCCCAAAAGACAGCAGCTTGGCGCAGAAGCTGCGGGACTTCCAGAAGATCCATGAAGACCGATGGAATGATTTACTCTGGACGTCGGTGTCAAAGAACACGGAGGACGTCAAGTTCAAGACGCCCACCTTGTTAGCCTTCACAGAAGATGTGCAGAAACTCCACACCTTCCTGAACAAGACCCAAGAAGAGCGTATGGCCCAGCTGTCCTCGGACCCTTCTACTAAGTACTGGTCTGACCTGGCGAAGGTGTGTCTCACACAAGTCGTCCTGTTCAACCGCAGCAGAGAAGGGGAAGTGTCCAGCATGACCCTGGACATGTTCTTGTCCCGGGACTCCGCCGATCCCCCTACAGACATAGACTGGGCCCTGACGGAGGTGGAGAAACAGCTGTGCCGACACTTCTACAAAATAGTGATCAGACCCGAAGGTGCCCGTCCTGTGCCCATCCTCCTGACCCTCAAAATGCTCCGTGCCTTACAGCTGCTGGCTGAGAAGCGGGACGTCTGCGGGGTCCTCAAGGAAAACCCGTACTTCTTCGCCCGGCCCTCGTCCAACACGCACTACAGGAGCTCGGATTGTGTCCGAGTGGCCGCGGCCGCGTGTGGTGCCAAGGATGCCTACGCCCTCACGTGTGGGAAACTGAGGAAGCGAATCGCAACGCTCTCCACAGTCCTCAACCTGGGGGATCCAGAGATAAACCAGTTGGCAAACTTTCTTGGTCATGAGCTGATCGTGCACGAAGAGTATTATCCTCTTCCTGAAAGGACCCTGCAGCTCGCCAAGGTCTATAAAGTTCTCACAGCAATGGAACAAGGGAGAATGATGGAGTTTATGGGCAAGAACTTCTCTGACATCAATGTTCAACCTGATGGTATTTACAGTGTCTCTCTCTCTGTCTCCCACTTGCTCTTTATCTTTCTACTAATTCACAGTATCACATCAGTATCAGGGTGCCAGTGAGTGCATCAGCGCACTTTTTTAGGGTGGCGCTGGTCTGATGGTGGGTACTTGTCTACAGACCTATGAATCAAAAGGTCCCAGGTTGGAATCCCACCTCCAGTACTACCACCACTGGGTCCCTGAGCAAGACCCTGAACCCTGAGTGTCTCCAGGGGGACTGTCCCTGTAATCAGGACATGGAAGTCGCTCTGGATAAGAGCGTCTGATAAATGCCGTAAATGTAAATGAGACCTGTTCAGTGTGTGCGTCTAGGTTTCAGTGAAGTATTTCTAGAAAAAAAAATCTCCACGCAAGACATGTCTGAGGTTTTCCAGTTAAAACTTTTTAGGAGTTTAGATACTTGACCTCCTGATCACGAGGTCAAGTCCAGGACCAGTAGGTTGCTCTGAGGTACCGTCCCCATTTCTGCACCCTGGGTGCTGGAAGTATGGCTGCCCCCTGCTTCACCCAGCTTTGTGTAAATGGGTTAAATGCAGAGAAGCGTTTGTGAATTTTGTGGTGGTCTAATGTTTAGGGACTAGGCCCTGTAATCGGAAGGTTGTGGGTTCCGAACCTGTAGGCTACCTTGAGGTACCTTTTGATCAAGGTACCGTCCCCATCACTGCTCCTCGAGTACTGTATATGTCTGCCCACTGCTGGAGGGTCTGTGTGGGTTAAATACAGAGTAGAATTTCATTGTGGTTCAATGTGTGTTCACAGTGACGGTCATTTTCACTTAACACTGTGTTAATCGCATGTCTGAATTATTTAATCTCACCTGTGAAAACCAGTGTTGGGTCGTCCCTTATAGTGTCCACGTCTTTGTGCTTTCTGACACCGCATGCTGCTTTTGTTCATTTAATTTTGCCTTTTCAGTGCTGCTTGCATGATGTTCAGATTGGAAGTTTCATTTTTGTCAAAGTCATTTCTTTATGCATCTGGGAGCACTGCAGGAACGTTTTGTTGCTCTCAATCTGCTTTTACTTCCTGGTAAGTAGTTTTTGAACAGTTATAGTCCCTCCTCAAGAGTAGGCACTTTTTCTACTGAGCAGGAACTTTTGGGGCAGGTCTCAGTCAGCAGAAGTCTGCAGTGAACCCACAAGCTCTGAACGTGGCAGACATCCTTTTCATAAACGGTGCTGCATGTTTAGTGTGAAAGTAACAGTAGCTGAACTACAAAGTTTGGAAATTACAGCAGATGAACCTCAATCAAGGTTCTTCCACTTTGCCTTTTGAAAGAACAGGATCCATATGAACCACAAATGTTCATTAAAAGGGACTTCCAATAACACATCCCTTTGTAGGCAGTGTTCTCACTGCTGCTTGTTAGAAGAATATGGTAAAGTATAGACATTGTTCAAAGTGTGAAGCCTCAATTATCAGGCCATTGGCACAAAGTTCTGCCCACAATAAATGTCTTTCCAGAATAGAAGTCCTTTTTAATGACAGTGTTTAGAAGCTCGAAGGGTAAAACACCCAAGATAAAGGACGTCCTGGTTGATGGGCCCTAAATGTGCCTCTGTTTTCTGTCTTTTATAGAGGAGCTTGAGCTCTGCAATGACCGAGGAAGGAAAAACTGGGAGTGCTCGGGACCCGGAGGTACGCAGAGTGTAAATGAAAGTGGGGACACTGTACTGTGCAATGTCACAGGTTCAAGTGAGTCGGTTACACTTGTAATATGTGAACGAAGTAAAAACCCTGTAAAACCATTCAGAAATCTGGGCTCTTACTTTTTAGAAGCTGTTTCAGCCAAAGCCAGTTTAAACTCCATAAATTAGGCTGTCCAGTGATCAGGCTGTCCGGTGATCAGGCTGTCCGGTGATCAGGCTGTCCTGTGATCAGGCTGTCCTGTGATCAGGCTGTCCAGTGATCAGGCTGTCCAGTGATCAGGCTGGTCAGTGATCAGGCTGTCCAGTGATCAGGCTGGTCAGTGATCAGGCTGTCCAGTGATCAGGCTGTCCTGTGATCAGGCTGTCCTGTGATCAGGCTGTCCAGTGATCAGGCTGTCCTGTAATCAGGCTGTTCAGTGATCAGGCTGTCCTGTGATCAGGCTGTCCTGTGATCAGGCTGTCCAGTGATCAGGCTGCTGATATCTGTTTACATTATTGTTGGATTTAAGAACTTAAATGCCAACAATGCTGCGACAGATTTGTTGGATCCATGACACTGGGTTGCCTGATGTACGTAACACAAGGAACGTAACAAAACCCCCATCGACGATATATTTTTCTGTTTAAACCCAGATCTTCTTAAAGATTTCATCATTTTGCTATCTTGATGTTTAGGTATTCTTCATTTTAATCTACATCGATTTTATTGTTGACTTTTACTTTTGGAAATCTTAAAACTGAATTATAACATCTTAGAATTATTTTTGGCTGCAATTTTGAGATCTCAATTTTGAGAGTTTTGAAATCTCCAGATTTTTGAGTGGTTGAGAGAAATATTTGTATAAACAGTGACTGAACACTCTTGTATTGATCCATTTTGAAGTTTTTTTTTTTTTTTTGTTTTGGCTGATTTTTTTTGGAATATAATGGAGGGAAGAATGACAGTAGGACATATGTTCTACTGTCATTCTTCCCTCCATTTTATTCTTTTTGTCAGTTAATATGTTTCCAATCTGTTGACACTCTTAAACCCAGACACTTTTTCTGTTTAATTAACATAAATGTGAACCTCATGAAGCAGCGGTGGTCTAGTGTTTAGTCCCTAATCTCCAGGATCAGAAGGTTGTGGGTTTAAATCCCTGACCAGTAGGTTGCCCTGAGCTTCCCTTGATCAAGGCACCGTCCACATCACTGCTCACCGGGTGTTGTGTGTTAAAAACAGAGGATGTATTTGGCTGTGTTTCACTGTGTTCACAATGATAGTTAGAAGGGTTAGAAGTTTGGTGAGACACAGGAAACCATCTCCGTCTCATCACAGGGCAGACCTAGTGTTTAGGGAGTTGGCCCCGGGATCAGAAGATCATGGGTTTGAATCCTAGGCCAGTAGGTTGCCCTGAGGTACCCTTGAGCAAGTTGTGCCGGGTACTCGCAATGACAAGAATAGTCACTTTCACTTATTTACACTTACAAAGCTGAACCAGAGCCAGGACTTGATTATGTTTAATTTTGTCCTCCACAGAGACACTTCTGCACATTTTAATACACGTTTCATTATCTAAATATGGATGGATGGATCCATCCATCCATCCGTCCATCCGTGCGTGCTTATGCATGCATAAGCACATTCTTGTAGGTAAACTAGTGTGGATGTCACTGTCGTTCTGATCTCCTGAACATTCTGAGGACCTACCCTCGTCCTCTCTCATGTTCTGCAGTTTGTGTCAGACTTGCTCTAAAACCTTGTTTTTTGAATGCAGGTGCATTTCCTATCTCTCCTCCGGGTCAGAAGCGGAAAGAACAGAAAAAGAGAAAAACCTGGAGCATGAGTGAGGTCCAGGCCGTGGAGAGACACATGAAGGACTTCATCACTTCCTGCCGCGTCCCAGGCAAGACACCCTGCGAAAACTGCATCAGAGCCGAACCCCTGGCACTGAAGAACAGAGACTGGCAGAGCGTCAAGTTTTACGTCTACAACCGCATTATGGCTCAGAAAAGAGATGGAAGTCACAAAGTATGAAGGGATTTCTTTTATTTTGATCGTGAAAACTGCATGTGCCGTCCCCTGAAGGAAGTGGACAAAAACGGAGCGCTCTTCTCTGAACAGGACGCTTCGAGGAAAGGGTCTGTTTGCACACCTATGTGAACTCTAATGGTCTACAAAGAGCAGTTGGCTACCCTGGGCCTTAAACTCAGGCCAGAGTTTAACTCTACATTAGTCCAGTAGTGTAGATCCCCACCCCTGGCACAAGATCCATCCACCACCATTGTAAAGTGCCTTGGGGCAACTGTGTTGTAAAAGGCGCTATATAAGAATAAATTGAAATTGAAATTGAAATTGAAGATGGCACTACCCGTGTGAGGGCAGCACACAATGAACCCAGCCTCGGCAGCTGGCCATCTTCTTCCTCCACGTTTTTATACCCGGTCAATGTGCATTAATCGTATCACGTGCTTCTTTTCATTCCTCATTTAGCCACCGTCTCAACAGGGAGTCCGGCCTGGACCTCCGTCCATGAGTTAGTCTGCAGTAGGAACCTACGCCACCAAGTGGCTCCTGAAGACTAAACCAGTCCGCGTGGTTTCATTACAGCTTCTTTAGAGACGTTTGTGTTGATGGATTGTTGTGATATTCCAACTTGTCATATTCGTGTCTGATGTCCAATAATAAAAACAATATTGTTACTTCAGCAGAAAGAGATTTGATGAATTTCTGTGGGGGTCCAGATCTTTCAAAATTTCTGCTTAATTCAGCTCTCCAGGCTTTCTGATGTGCCGGTTTATTAGGGGCAGTGGTGGTCTAGTGATTAGGGACGAGGCCCCAGGATCAGAAGGTAATGGGTTCAAATCCCACACCAGTAGGTTGCCCTGAGGTACCCTTGAGCAAGGTACCATCCCCATCACTGCTCCCCGGGTGCTTTCAATAGCTGTCCCCTGCTGCATGTGTGTGTGGGTAAAATGCAGAGGTTGGGGCAGTGGTGGTCTAGTGTTTAGGGACGAGGCCCCAGGATTAGAAGATTGTGGGCTCGTATCCCTTACCAGTAGGTTGCCCTGAGGTACCCTTGAGCAAGGTACCGTCCCTGTCACTGCTCCCCGGGCACTTTCAGTCCCCCCTGCTGCATGTGTGAGTGTATGGGTTAAATGCAGAGGTGTAATTTCCTTGTGTTTCACTGTGTGCTGTGCCATGTTTCACAATGACAAGAATTTTCACTTCACTTTCACTTTTATTCGTTGGGAAGACCTTCATGTTGTGTTAAATTGTCTTATTTTGTGTTGACTGTTGCATCTGAAGACATAATTCATAATTGCAGTAGATTTGCATGAGAGTCAAAGCTTTATGGTGATCAGTTGGGACAATGTCAACACTGTCAGTAATTGCCCCTCACACACACACACACACACACACACACACACACACACACACTCCTGCGTCGATCAGAGAAGAATGAAGGCACTTTAAGAAAGATGAGGGCCCACTGTTTTCGTAAGTATCACTTTTATCCGTTCGCAGAGACCAGTGGGTAATTAAGCATGTTTTAATAATGAGCTGCAGGAAAACCTTTAATCACAGCTTTGATTTTTGTGGGATTTTAAGATTGTTCACTTTTAATTTTGCTTCTGAAAGATCTGTGAAGGGATGTGATGCAAGTTTAGGACGTGCAAGTTTAAAATCTGATTTATCGTGACTTGAGAAACGGGAGGTGTTTACTGTTGAACCGTGTTGATGTTGATCGTGACCAGGTGAAGGACTGGCTGGATTGCTGGTTTCGGGCTCTTTTTAATGGGTTTCTTTTATATTCTCTGTAATGGGACACTTGTGCCCTCGCTAGAAAACACTGAGTAGAATGCTGGATAACAGGTTTCTTGGTTCTTGATATATATTATACAACTGCACAGGTAAATGGGGATTTTTTTTGTCACAATAAAACTTGTTCAGCTGCTCCCTGACAATCTTGGAGATGTGTTTGTACTGGAAATTTCTGGGGGAAAGGGCATGTCAACATGCAAATTATTGACTGCTTCAAAATGCATTAATTTGCATATTTAAAAAACCCATGAGAGGATTTTATCCAGCCTTTTTAAATTTCACAATTTTACTGCTTAATTAAGAAAAAATAGACTTTTTCATATTTATTAAAGGGATCAGACCTGCAGCACCTGGTAGGGCTTTTTCCATGTATTCAACTCTTGATCCATTCAGTTTATGATTCTTGGCACCTTGCTGACATCTGGAGAACCAGCTTATTGCCACCAGTTTAGAGCAGAACCATCCTGTCATTAACTGAATACAGAACAGAACAGAACAGATTTGCCACACAAAAGAAGTAACCAGTGAGGATACGCCCACTTAACCCATTGTGGTTACCACTGGGAAAAGCAGTAATTTCTACCCAGGAACCAAATTTTCTCTATTGTCTCTATTGTACTAGGCCCAGTCCCACAAATAGAACCAGTTCTCTGAACAGTTCTCTAGTACAACAGAAACCAACCCATTTACATTTACATTTACAGCATTTAGCAGACGCTCTTATCCAGAGCGACTTCCACGTCCTAATTACAGGGACAGTCCTCCCTGGAGACACTCAGGGTTAAGGGTCTTGCTCAGGAACCCAGTGGTGGTAGTGCTGGAGGTGGGATTCAAACCTCTTGAGCCACAGGTCCATAGGCAAGTATCCTACCACTAGACCACCGCCACCCTCATTTGGATCTTCTAGTGAGAAGCTTCAGGTTTCAGGCTTCTACAGTGAACATCATAACTGGACCAGGGATTGATGGAAGAAGGTGGGCTGGTCGCATGGATCCCGTGTTCCTTTCCATCATGTAGACAGCCAGGTTGTGTGTGCTAACCCGGAGAACAGACACCAAGATGCACTATGGGAAGCTGTCAGAGGCAGTGTGATGCTGATCTGCTTGGTTCTGCATGTGGATGTTTCTTTGACACCTAAAAATCACTGCAGACCATTTATAGAGTAGAGTAGAGTAGAGTGATCTTTTATTATCCCACGAATGGGAAATTTGGGCGTTACAGGGCTCTTATAAAAGAGACAAGTGTACAGATGTACAGGTGTAGCACCTGTAAATAGGTGTATCAATGTAAAGTGCCTTGGGGCAACTTTGTTGTAAAAGGCGCTATACAAGAATAAATTGAATTGAATTGAATTGAGTGTACAGACAGAAAAGAAAAAATATATAAAATAAAGTAAAGAAAATAGATTAAATAAGTAAAAAGAACAGAAAGTTGTCAGAGCTCCTGTAACTGGCTGCCTCTCACGTGGCGCCATCTTGAGGATCAAAGACGTGTTCAAGATGTTCTTCCAAATGACCTAGATCACAATCACTGTCTGTGGGATGGGCTGAGCAAACTAGTCCAGTCCATGGAGGCTCCATCTCCCAAAGTACAGGACTTAAAGGATCTGCTGCTGGTGCAGAAAACAGCGGAGATTTTTAGGAAAGCATGCCTCAGCAGATTAGAGCTGTTTTGGTGGCACGAGGTGGACGATCAAAATAAAAGGTAAGACCACATCTTTTTTATACAAGTGTCGTTTCTAATATTGTGTCTGACCCAAGGTGTGTTAAAGCAGTTGGGTTTAGTAGACATCTTTTCTTACTGTTTTGTTGTTTTAATGCCATGGTGTCCTTTTGCTTATCTCCTTTGTATTTTCACTCTGTAGGTCAGAAAGATGAAGACCACCCTGACAAACTCATCCTTTTTCTACACTGAATGTCGGTTTTCAGGCTCACCCTGCCTCATCATATCCATCCACCTTGTCCATTTCTTACTGGGCCTCCCTCTGAACAGCTATGTCATCATCTTCCTCTTCTCCAGCTGGGGTGGGATGGTCAGTTCGGATGTTTTTAGCTGGAACCAGTCGATTGCCAAGATGTTCTTCATGCTCATGGTAGGTGGTGGTGGTCTAGTGGTAGGGTACTTGCCCTGGCTTCTTGCTGCCTATTCCAGTCCTGTGTGTGTTTGAGCATTACCTGGCCGTGGTCCATCCCATCACCTTCCTGAGATACAAGCCCCTGCGATACCGGGTCGCCTGCTCCGTCATGACCTGGCTTTGTTCGTTAGGAATTGCTATCACCTGTGCGTTCACGTTTCCGGACATAACTTAACATTTTCTCAGTCATTAACCTCTTCATATTGATCGTGGATGTCTTCTGCTGCATGTCCATCCTGATAAACTGAGGCATCCTGGGCCCAGGGACAGGGAGAGCGAGGAAGTGAAGATGGGTGTAATCAAAAGGAAAGCGTTTCAAGAAGTGTCCATCAACCTGCTGTTATTTTTGACGCAGCACAGTCCAATTGTTGAACATTTGGCGTTTATAACAGACTGTCTTTATACGATTTTGGGATGGCAGTGATGGTTACCTTGGAGTTCCAGCCTGTCTACGTGCTCCATAAAGCTGGACGACTATCAGGTCTTTGGTCACGAATGAAGGGAATGCCTGTTGTTTGAGGTTGCAGGAGATTCTTTAACATTCATGTAGACACCGTCTCTCCAACTACTTCAGAATTTTTGGCCCTTCTTGAATGTTTCCATCTCACTCAGCATGTGAACTTCCCCACACATACACGTGGACACATACTGGATCTGATTTGTTCATCTGGACTTAAAAACGCTTCTGTAAACTGTTCTTCTGCTGGTATTTCTGATCACTATTGTATCGAATTTGCTTTCGAACTAACCTTAGATAATCTGTGTAAAAAATCTACAATTTCATATAGAAATTTGAAATCTGTTGACATTCAAGGGTTCACCTCTGACCTGCTTACATCTCCTCTCTCAAATTTCTTTAATCTCTCCTGTCCTGATGCCATTCTGAATTTATACAACCGCTCCATTTCTGCCGTTTTAGATCCTTTTGCTCCAGTCAAAATCAGGGCTGTACCCTCCTCTCACTCCTCTCCGTGGTTCACCCCTGAACTGAGGTCCATGAAAGCTGTTGGGAGGCGACTTGAACGGCTGATTAAGAAATCAGGCCTCACGGTGCACTTTCAGCTGTATGTTGATCACATGCAAAAATATCGATCAGCCCTTAATACTGCTCGCTCTCTGTACCTTTCCTCCGTCATCAACAGCAGCAGCTGTAAGCCCAAGGCCCTGTTCACTAGTGTGAGGAAACTTCTTCAGCCCCCAGCACCTTCTCTCTCAGGTTCTCACTCATGTGAGTCCTTTCTTCATTTTTTTCAAAACAAAATCAATCTGATATATAAACTGTTCACTGGTACCCCTCCACCATCTTGTAACTTTCTCCTAGAAACCCCAGTACAACCCTTCACCAAGTTCACTCTTACAAACTCGAACTCTGTTACTGAATTAATTAGGAAAATCAGTTCTTCCACCTCCGTCCTTGATCCAGCACCTACTTCTCTTCTTAAATCCTGCTTGTCTGCCATCTCTGACTCCATCTCCCATCTCATAAACTGTTCACTCTCCTCTGGTGTTGTTCCTCTGGGCCTGAAAACTGCTGCTGTTACACCTATTTTGAAAAATAACACTTTGGATCCCAGCAATCTGAGCAGCTACAGACCTGTTTCTAATCTACCTTTTATTTCAAAGCTCCTTGAAAGGATTGTAGCTGCTCAGCTGCAGGAACATCTAATAATTAACAATCTATATGAGCCGTTTCAGTCAGGTTTCCGTCCATTCCACAGCACCGAGACTGGCCTGCTAAGGGTCACCAACGACCTTTTACTCAGTGCTGACTCTGGTTCCCTCAGTATCCTCCTTCTCTTGGATCTAAGCTCTGCCTTTGATACTGTCAATCATAAGATCCTTCTTTCCTGCCTTTCAGCCATTGGGCTCTCCGGTGCCGTTCTTTCTTGGTTCTCATCTTATCTCACTGAGAGACAGCAATTCATCTGCCTCCATAACAGCAGATCACCTCCTGCTCCAGTTAAACAGGGTGTGCCTCAGGGATCTGTTCTTGGACCCATGTTATTCATAATTTATATTCTCCCTCTCTGTCATATTATTAGAAACCATGGCCTCAGTTTTCAATGCTATGCTGACGATACCCAAATCTACGTTACCACCTCCATTTCAGCCCCTTCCCTCACAGCGTGTATTCATGACATAAAACTATGGCTCACCTCTAACTTTCTCAAGCTCAACACTGACAAAACAGAACTTTTATTAGTTGGCTCCAAATTTCTCATCACTAAACTACACAATTTCAGTTTATCCATTGAAAATGCTCTTGTTACGCCCTCACCCACTGTCTGGAATTTAGGCGTTATATTCGATCCCACTCTGGCATTTGAATCTCACATTAATACAGTTGTGAAAAATGCTTTCTTTCACCTCAGAAACATCTCACGTCTCCGCTCATCTCTTTCGTTGAAGGATACAGAAATACTTGTTCATGCTTTTATAACGTCCCGTCTCGATTACTGCAATGCTCTTCTCTTTGGTCTCCCAACTAGAACATTAGCCAGGCTCCAGTATGTGCAAAACTCTTCAGCTCGTGTTCTCACATTCTCCAAAAAATCTGAACATATCACCCCCGTTCTCCACAAACTTCACTGGCTGCCCATATCGTATCGTATTCAATACAAGCTGCTTCTCATCACATTTAAAGCCCTTCATGGATCTGCTCCTTCATACCTCACTGAATTACTCCATTCATACACTCCCACCCGCTCACTGTGCTCCTCCGGTACCGGGTTACTCTCAGTTCCTAAATTCAGGTTAGCTTCCATGGTTGGTAGATCCTTTAGTGTTGCTGCCCCCAAACTCTGGAATTCCCTCAGAACCTGCACTTAACGTCCTCTCTGTCCCTCTTTAAAACACAGTTAAAAACAGATCTGTTCAGTTTGTGCTATTCCACTTCTCCCAGTTCTTAATTTCCTTATTCTGCTGTTTGTTTTCTGTCTTTGTGTTTGTATTAACTGTGTTTTTTTTTTTTTTTACTTGCTCTGCTCTGTAAAGTGACCTTGAGTTCGAGAAAGGTGCTATATAAATAAAAATTATTATTATTATTATTATTATTATTCAGCTAAAGCTTTCTGTTTAGGATACACTTTGGAATATGACAAAAACATGTTTGAAATAAAACATGGATGAAATCCAGCTGATGTTCTAGGATTTCTACAAACCAAAAATTACTCAGCATATAAAACAACTTTTTTTTTCATCAGTTTAATCTTGCACTTACAATTATGTTTCCATGTGAAATTGACTATTCTTGTCATTGCGAGGTCACAGCCCAGCACACAGTGAACCACAACGAAATTGGACCTCTGCATTTAACCCATGCAAACACTGTGCAGCAGTGGGTAGCTATGAAAGCTGCCCAGGGAGCAGTGACAGGGACAGTACCTTGCTCAAGGGTACCTCAGGGCAACCTTCTGGTGAGGGAAACAAACCCACAATCTTATGATCCTGTGGCTCCATAAACACTAGACCACCGCTGCCCTTTCTTTTCTTCAGAAAATACAAACTCTGAGCTTCAGTGTTTCAGGTTTCAGGTGTAACTAAAAGTCCACAATTAGAAACTTTGATTCCAACACTTAAGGTTTTAGTTCCTCTTGCTACATCAGATGAGCCTGATTTACATTTACATTTGCATTATTTAGCAGACGCTCTTATCCAGAGTGTCTCCATGTCCTGATTACAGGGACAGTCCCCCTGGAGACACTCAGGGTGCAGGGTCCTGCTCAGGGACCCAGTGATGGTGGTGCTGGAGGTGGGATTCAAACCTGGAGCCTCTTGAGTCATAGGTCCATAGACAAGTACCACCACTAGACCACCACCACCCTCTGATTGGCCTCAAGGGGGCACTGCAGCAAAATCTTTCAGGTCAATATTTCCTGCAAACTGAAGTCAGAGATTAAACACTTTTCCATTGATTTATAGAAATCTAGATTTAAAAAAAACCTGAGAACCATTTGGCTTTACCGGCTGCACACATTAAACATGAGCTAGACCCTGGGTTTTTACCAACTCTGCACAAAACTGGGTTTAAATAAGTCCACAGACATTTAATAATTGTTATAATTGATAGCTATAATGAATCATAAAAGTGTTTATTTACTGTACTGAGGCTGTTCCTGTACAAAAGCAGGTCTGTTGATGAATGTATGTAATTTGCATGGGAGACTAAGCTTTTTGCTGATTGATGTGACAGGACAACAATAACACTGCAGGATGAGGTTGTTTTAAGGTAATTTCTACACACACACACATACACAGAGAAACCAGCAGCTTGGCGAAGGAAGAAGGAATCGCACTGAATCTGTAAGAATCATTTTTACCATTTTCATTCTGACAATAAATTGTAATAAATACTGTGGAATTTCACCAAAAAAAATATCTATATATATTCAGTGTCTGAGGTGTAAACCGACTCCAGAGGAAGTTTGGTGTGAAATGCTTAGGACTTAAAGGTGGTGGTGAACTGAACTGGACGTTCCAAATCTGTGCATTTCCTGTCCCCCAGTGAAGCTCCCCATGTCTCTGAGTGTCTCTGTGTGTCTCTGAGTGTCTCTGCACCCTGGAGTGTCTCTGAGTGTCTCTGTGTGTCTCTGTGTGTCTCTGAGTGTCTCTGAGTGTCTCTGTGTGTCTCTGAGTGTCTCTGTGTGGCCCTGTGTGTCTCTGTGTGTCTCTGAGTGTCTCTAGTGTCTCTGAGTGTCTCTGAGGTTCTGTGTGTCTCTGAGTGTCTCTGAGTGTCTCTGTGTGTCTCAGTGTCCTGAGGTTCTGAGTGTCTCTGTGTGTAGTTCCCTGTGTGTCTCTGAGTGTCTCTGTGGGGCGGTGATGATGGTAACCAGTCCATCTGAACTAAATCTCTGTTCTTCGTGTCCCTCCACCATGAATGGGTTCAGTTTTAGTCCAGAATCTCCAAACTAAAACACCGTCTCAGACACCTCAGACAGCGTCTCCACCACCAGCTCATGTCTGTGAGGGACATTCAAACATCTGATTCCTAACACTGAGGACATGTTCTGACTTGCTCTACATCGCAGTGTTTCACACCAAACCCACTCTGAATTTTCTTCAAAGCCATAATGGAGTTTTAACTGTGGAGAATACCTCTAATACATCTCCCCTCTCCCTCTCTCTCTCTCTCTCTCTCTCTCTCTCTCTCTCTCTCTCTTTCTCTTCTGTCTCTGTCTCTCTGCCTGCCCTCTCTCCCTCTCTCTCTCTCTCTCTGTCTTCTGTCTCTCTCTCGCTCTGCTTCTCTCTCTTTCTGTCTCTGTTCTCTGTCTGTCTCTGTCTCTCTCTCTGTCTCTCTCTCTTTCTCTCTCTGTCTGTCTCTGTCTCTCAATCTTCTGTCTCTCTCTCTCGTTTCTCTCTGTCTGTCTCTCTGGGTTCTCTCTGTCTGTCTCTTGCCCTCTCTCTGTCCCTCTCTCTCTCTCTCTCTCTCTCTGTCTCTCTCTCACACTGTGTGTGTGTGTCTCTCACTCTCACTCTCTTTCTCTGTGTCTCTTGCTCTCTCGCGCTCTCACTCTCACTCTCTGTGTCTCTCCCACTCACTCTTTCTCTCTTGCTAGTCTCTCTCTCACTCACTCTCTGCTCTCGCTCACCTCTCTCTCTCTCTCTCACTCATTCAATTTCCTCGCCTGTCACCTCTGTGTTTCTCTGCCTTGTGTGTGTGTCTCTCTCTCTCTGTCTCTCTCTGCTTCTCTCTGTCTGTCTCTCTCTCCTTCTCTCTCGCCTGTGTGTGTGTGTGCCCTCTCTCTCTCTCTGTCTCTCTCTCTCTGTTTCCTCTCTGTCTGTCTCTGTCTCTCTCTCTCTCTCTCTCTCTGTCTCTCTTCTCTCTCTGTTTCTCTCTCTGCTGTCTCTGTCTCTCTAATCTCTCTCTCTCTGTCTCTCACTCTGTGTGTGTGTCCCTCTCTCTCTCTCTCTCTCTCACACACACACACTCTCTCTGCCTCTCTCTCTCACTCTGTGTCTCTTGCTCTCTCTCGCTGTCTCTCTCACTCACTCTCACTCTCTCACTCTTTCTCTCTCTGTCACTCTCTCTCTCTCTCTCTCTCTCTCTCTCTCTCTCTGTCACTCACTGTCTCTTTCTCTCTCTGTGTCTCTCCTTGCACTCACTTCTCACTACCTTTCTCTCTGTGTCTCCCTCCCACTCACTCTCTCTCTCTATCTCTCTGTGTCTCTCTCTCTCTCTCTATCTCTCTGTCCTCTCTCTCTCTCTCTCTCTCTCTCTCTCTCTCTCTGTCTCCTCTCTCTCTCTCTCTCTCTCTCTCTCTCTCTCTCTCTCCTCTGTCTCTCTCACTCACTCCTTCTCTCTGTGTCTCTCTCTCTCTCTCTCTCTCTCTCTCTTCTCTGTAGTCTCTCTCTCTCTCTCTCTCTCTCTCTCTCTCTGTGTCTCTCTCTCTCTAGGCCCTGAAATGAACAGCAGTCTTCCAAACTCACCATTCAGCTCAGCCTGGGAGTCCATAGTCCTGGACCATCATAACTGTCCATGCTTTCCACTTCCTCCTGTAGCCTGCCTTAAACTTCTTAACACGTCCTCGTCCCTCCCATCCAACCGCAGCGCGATGGACCCTTCCGATGTTTTCAGCCTCAGCCTGGCGACCGCTGAGATTTTGTTTGTGCTTCTGGGGCCCTTCCAAATTCTGTGTAGCCTGAAGTTTTGCTTCCTTGCAGGTATAGGGTTTCTCCTCAGCATCACAGTGGTCTCCTGCTGTCTGTTCCAGTGCTGTGTGTGTCTGGAGCGTTACCTGGCCGTGGAGCGTTAGAAGGTCTTCCAAGTGTCTGATTCAGAATATCTGCATGTGTTGCTTTCGGCTTGGAAAAGACCCTGTCTGTGTTTGTCTTCCGTGTAACGGCAGTGACTACTCTGTTGATCAGCTCGGTTATGGGGTTTCTGCCACCGCTCAGTGTGCTGCACCGGGCTGGAACTGTTCGGTTGTTCAATTCTGTCTGTTTTCCAACATCTTCATAAAATGAGCCCAAATCCACTCCCGAGAACATAATTTTGCACATTTTAACCCATTACTGAGTTTTGGAGCTGGAGGTGTCCGAGTAAAGATGAGATGTGTGTGTTGGGTGACGAGATGGACAGGATTAGGAATGAGTATATTAGAGGGATAGATCAGGTTAGATGTTTTGGAGAGAAAGTTAGAGAAGCAAGGCTTGGTTTGGACATGTCCAGAGAAGAGACGAGGATTATATTGGAAGGAGGAAGATGAAGATGGAGCTGCCAGAAAGAGGAGAAGAGGAAGAGCAAAGAGGGGGTTTATGACGGGTGAGAGAGGAGACATGCAGGGGTCGGCTAAAGGAGGAAGATGCAGAGGACCGAAGAAATGGAAACGATGATCCGCTGTGGCGCACTTCAACAGGAGCAGCTGAGTTTTTTGGGAACAACATTATTATTAATCAGCACCTGTGCTAGAGTTATGTCACATTTTATATTATGGGTTGTTATTTTAAACTGAGCACATAAGCAGTGGTTTACTGTTCAGGGACGAGGCCCAAGGATCTGAAGGTTGTGGGTTTGATATGTCAGCCCCCTGTGGCTGTGTGTACTTGGTGTGGTTCAGTGTGTTCACAATGACAAATAGTCATTTTCACTTCAGAATAAAATAAATGCATTAAAATGACATGTTTAGATTTGTTTCCTGATTTGCTGACTTCATTGACCAGGGGTTTGATCATTTAAGGGTGGCGGTGGTCTAGTGGTAGAGCTCTGCTTCACGGACCTCCGGATCAAGAGGTCCCCAGGATCACCACTCCAGCACTACCACCACTGTCCTGGAGCAAGACCCTGAACCCTGAGTTGCTCCAGGGGGACTGTCCCTGTAATCAGGACAGTTTACCTGACAAGAGCAGTCTGATAAATGCCGCAAATATAAAAGTATTTTACTATGGAATTATGGGAAATAGCCTTGACGTCTTTTCTTGAACATTCACCCACCTCTGTAACCACTAGAGGGTGATGATTTACTAGAAGTAAATTAAGTAAACTTAACATCTTCCATGTCCTCTTGCAAAGACCAGCATCCACACAGGTGGGTGAAATGTTGGGACTCATTGCATTCTTTCAATTCGTTTCATTGTGGAGAACCTGCAGTTCAGATTTTCTCCAGGGAAAGGAACCGGACGTCCCAAATCTGTGCATTTTATATCCCCAGTGAATTTCACTATAGATGTATTTTCCTGTGCTGGAGTCGGTGGAGATGTGGTGCAGGTGTTACATCAAAACATTATAAATAACCGAGGCCTGTAGCAATGACCATGGAAATGCACCCACAGGCTCTCGACCAACAGCAGGAATCATCAGAAATCTGCAGAGTGACCCATCCCGAGAGCCTACAGTCCAAACTGCAGAGTCCACAAGACCACTTCAGTCAGATTAACAGCATCGTTGACTAAAGGAAGACAACAACTGCTCCAAACTGGTTCTTTACATAGCCTGTCCACCCTGGACCTCATCTATCCATACACACACACACTCACACACTCAGAGCCCATGCACACACAAATACACACACACTTCTCTGTTAGGGAGTTGGCCTCAGATCAGAAGATTGTGGGTTCGATTCCTCCACAGTTGGTTGCCTTGAGCAAGGTACCATTCTCCGGCCACTGCCTCGGCACATATGTGTGAAATGCCAGAGGTTGAATTTCGTTGTGTTGTGCTGCATTTCACAATGACAAGGGCAGTTGCTTTCACTTCACTCACACTCACACACACACATACAATCACACACACTCCACACACACTCACTACACACAAATACACACTCACACACAATCACTCACTCACACACACACTCTCTTACACAGCTACGGATTTCAGCTGGACTTTATTATTCGCAGACAGGTAGACGGACAGGATAGATAGATTAATAGATCGATAGATAGTAGGGTGAATGAGTAGGTGGAGGGGACCAGTGAGTGGGCGTGGTATTTTGATGAGGGGGCGTGGTTTTCCTCAGGGGAGGCGGTCCGGTTCGGCCGGTCGGGATTCGGGAGAGGAGATCCGGACAGTGAAGATCCGGAACCGCGGCGGGGTGGAAAGGTGATATCACCTCACAAAATATCAGCATCTCTCTTTCATTCTTCCCTATCCCTCTCTCTCTCTCTTTCTCTCTCTCCTTCACTCTGCCCCCTCCCCTTCACTCAGCCCTTCTCCCCTCTCTCTCCCTTTACTGTCTCTCTCTCCCCTCTCTCTCTCCCTTCACTCCTCTTTCTCCTCTCTCTCCTCCTTCACTGTCTTTTCCCCTCTCTCTCCTCACTCTTTCTCCTCTCTCTCCCTTCACACTGTCTTTCCCCTCTCTCTCTCCCTCCTTCACTCTCTTTCTCTCCCCTCTCTCTCCTTCACTGTCTCTTTCCCCTCTCTCTCTCTCTCTCCTCTTCACTCTCTTCTCTCCCCTCTCTCTCTCCCCCTTTACCTCTCTCTCCCCACGCTCTCTCTTTCACTCTCTTTCTCCCCTCTCTGTCCCTTCACTCTCTTTCTCCCCCTCTCTCTCTCTCCTTTCACTGTCTTTCTCCCACTCTCTCTCTCTCTCCCTTCACTGTCTTTCTCCCACTCTCTCTCTCTCTCTCTCTCCCTTCACTCTGCCCCCCTCCCTCCTTCTCCCATCACTCTATCCCTCTTCTCCCTCTCTCCTTTCAGTCTCTCTCTCTCTCTCTCTCTCTCTCTCTCGCTGAGTGCAGGTGTGTTGGTGCGCGTGCTACACATGTGTAAAACAGCTGGTTTGTATTTATTTATCGTCACGTGTGTTTTGTTTCTGCAGGACAGCCCCCCTCCCCCGGGATGGTGACAGAAAGGAGGCTCGTGCTCTTCAGGTCAAAGATCGTCACCATGGGCGCTGGTACTTTTGCGTGAAGCAGCCTGTTGGAGCCGAAGCTGAGGGGAGGGGATGGAGGAGGGGGTCCGCGCGCCGTGAGCAGGTGGGACGGGGGGGACTCATGAGGATGCACGCGTCCCCGGCGGTGGCGGCGCACGCGGAGGGCGAGGAGATAGCAGTGCTGGAGACGGACATCCTCCCAGCAGCGCCCGAGCAGGTGAGCTCAGCTGATCAAAGAACCCATCCCCGCAAACCCCGCCCCTCTGTGACGTAGCGAGGCTCGTTTACTGTTACTGTGTGTTAGTGTGTGTGTTACTGTGTGTGTTACTGTGTGTGTGTTACTGTGTGTGTTACTGTGTGTGTGTTACTGTGTGTGTAGTGTGTGTGTTACTGTGTGTTAGTGTGTGTGTTACTGTGTGTTAGTGTGTGTGTTACTGTGTGTTAGTGTGTGTTTCTGTGTGTTACTGTGTGTTAGTGTGTGTGTTACTGTGTGTGTGTTACTGTGTGTGTTACTGTGTGTTAGTGTGTGTTACTGTGTGTGTTACTGTGTTTGTTACTGTGTGTTAGTGTGTGTTTCTGTGTGTTAGTGTGTGTTACTGTGTGTTAGTGTGTGTGTTACTGTGTGTGTTACTGTGTGTGTTTCTGTGTGTTACTGTGTGTTAGTGTGTGTTTACTGTGTGTGTGTTACTGTGTGTTAGTGTGTGTGTTACTGTGTGTGTTACTGTGTGTGTTACTGTGTGTGTTACTGTGTGTGTGTTTCTGTGTGTGTTACTGTGTGTACACTGTGTGTACACTGTGTGTGTGTACTGTGTGTTAGTGTGTTACTGTGTACACTGTGTTGTTACTGTGTTAGTGTGTTAGTGTGTGCTTCAGTGTGTTAGTGTGTGTCTGTGTTAGTGTGTGGCTCTGTGTGTTAGTGTGTGTTTCTGTGTGTGTTACTGTGTGTGTTTCTGTGTGTTAGTGTGCCACTTGTGTTAGTGTAAGGTTTCCTGTGTGTTAGTGTGTTTCATCTGTGTTATGTGTGTGTTAGTGTGTGTTAGTGTGTGCTCTCTGTGTTAGTGTGTGTGTGTGTGTGTGTGTGTGTGAGTGTGTGTTACTGTGTGTGTTACTGTTTGTGTTAGTGTGTACACTTGTGTGTGTGTGTGTTAGTGTGTTCTGTGTGTTAGTGTGTGTTACCTGTGTTAGTGTGTGTTAGTGTGTGTTTCTGTGTGTTAGTGTGTGCTCTGTGTGTTAGTGTGTACTTCAGTGTTTCAAAGTAGTGTGTTACTCAGGTTAGTGTGTGTTTCAGCAAATAGTGTGTGTGTTACTGTGTATTAGTGCGTGTTAGAGTGTGTTATTGTGTGTTACTAGTGTTAGTGTGTGTTACTGTGTGTGTTTACTGTGTGTTACTGTGTGCAGTGTGTTACTGTGTGTGTTACTGTGTGTGTTACTGTGTGTCAGTGTGTGTTACTGGTGTGTTTCGTGTGTTTCGTGTGCTTTAGTGTGTAAGCCACTGTGCGTTACTGTGTGTTAGTGTGTGCCACTGTGTGTTAGTGTGTGCTCTGTAAAAGTTAGTGTGTTTCGTGTGTTTCTGTGTACAGTGTGTGTTAGTGTGTACTGTAAGGTTAGTGTTTACTTCTAGCAGTGTGTGCTCTGTGTGTTTCTGTGTGTTTCCTGTGTGTTAGTGTGTGTTAGTGTGTTAATGTGTTACTGTGTGTTAGTGTGTTTCTGTGTGTGTTAGTGTGTGTTAGTGTGTGTTTACTGTGTGTTACTGTGTGTTTCTGTGTGTTACTGTGTGTTACTGTGTGTTACTGTGTGTTAGTGTGTGTTTCTGTGTGTTTCTGTGTGTTAGTGTGCAAGCCACTGTGCAAGCCACTTCTCGTGTGCTCTGTGTTCTGTGTTAGTGTGTGCCACTGTGTACACTGCAATAGTGTGTGTTTCTGTGTGTTAGTGTGCTCTCAGTGCTCTGTGTACAGTGTGTTAGTGTGCTCTGTGTGTTAGGTGTGTGTTACTCTCTGTGTTAGTGTGTGTTCTTGTGTGTTCTGTGTGTTCTGTGTTTTGTGTGTTCTGTGTGTTCTGTGTGTGGTGTGTTCTGTGTGTTAGTGTTAGTGCGTGCTCTGCAAAAGAGCAGGCTCTGTGTGCTAGTGTGCTCTGTGTACAGTGCAGGCTCTCAGTACAGTGCTCTGCCTGTGTTAGTGCACACTGTGCACACTGTGTGCTAGTGTCACTGTGCGTTAGTGCTCTGTGTGTTAGTGTGTACTCAGGTTTCTGTGTGTTAGTGTGTGTTAGTGTGTGTTTCTGTGTGTTAGTGTGTGTTAATTTTGTGTTAGTGTGTGTAAGTATGTGTGTGTTTCAAAGTGTTATGTGTGTTAGTGTGCTCTGTGTGTTATGTGTGTTACTTTGTGTTAGTGTGTGTTAGTGTGTGTGTTCTGTGTGTTAGTGTGTGTTAGTGTGTGTTCTTCTGTGTGTTAGTGTAAAGTTACTTTAAATAGTGTGTGTTTCCAGTGTTAGTGTGTACTTCTGTGTGTTTTCTTGTGTTTCAGTGTTATGTGTGTTTCAAAAGTTAGTGTGCTCTGTGTGTTAGTGTGTTACCTTGTTAGTGTGTAAGGTTAGTGTGTGTGCTCTGTGTGCTGAAGAAGTGCTCTGTGCGTTAGTGTGTGCTCTGCAGGGTTAGTGTGTGTTAGTGTGTGCTCTCTGTGTGTGTTACTGCAAGCCACTGTGTGTGTTTCACTGTGTGTACTCTGCACACTGTGTACAGTGTGTGTGTCTGTGTGTGTTTGTGTGTTAGTGTGCCACTGTGTGTCATGTGTGTTTCTGTGTCACTGTGTGTTATGTGTGTTAGTGTGTGTTTCTGTGTAATACTCTGTGTTACTGTGTGTGTTAGTGTGTGTTTACTGTGTGTTTCTGTGCAATACTGTGTGTTAGTGTGTGTACACTGTGTGTCATGTGTTATGTGCTACTTTGTGTTAGTGTGCTCTGTGTGTTAGTGTGTGTTTATCTGTGTTAGCAAGTAGTGTGTTAGTGTGTGTTTCCTGTAAAAGAAGGTGTGTGTTTGTGTGTTAGTGTGTGTGTTAGTGTGTGTTACTGTGTGTGTTACTGTGTGTTAGTGTGTGTTACTTTGTGTTAGTGTGTGTGTTAGTGTGTGTTACTGTGTGTTGTGTGTGTTTCTGTGTGTTACTGTGTGTTAGTGTGTGTGTTAGTGTGTGTTTCTGTGTGTTACTGTGTGTACAGTGTGTGTTTCTGTGTGTTAGTGTGTGTGCTATCATGTGTGTTTCTGTGTAATACTGTGTGTTAGTGTGTGTGCCACTGTGTGTTTCCTAGTGTTAGTGTGTGTTACTGTGTTAGTGTGGGTGTTTCAGTAAGCCACTGTGCAATAGTGTGTGTTAGTGTGTGTTTCTGTGTGTTACTGTGTTACTGTGTGTGTTAGTGTGTGTGTTACTGTGTGTGTTTCTGTGTATTACTGTGTGTTAGTGTGTGTGTTACTGTGTGTGTTTCTGTGTGTTAGTGTGTGTTACTTTGGGCTAGTGTGTGTTTCTGTGTGTTAGTGTGTGTTACTCTGTGTTAGTGTGTGTTAGTGTGTGTTAGTGTGTGTTTCCTGTGTGTTAGTGTGTGTTTCTGTGTGTTAGTGTGTGTTAGTGTGTGTTACTGTGTGTGTTACTGTGTGTTAGTGTGTGTTACTTTGTGTTAGTGTGTGTGTTAGTGTGTGTTTCTGTGTGTTAGTGTGTGTTACTCTGTGTTAGTGTGTGTGTTAGTGTGTGTGTTAGTGTGTGTGTTAGTGTGTGTTTCTGTGTGTTTCTGTGCGTTAGTGTGTGTTACTTTGTGTTAGTGTGTGTTTCTGTGTGTTAGTGTGTGTGTGTTAGTGTATGTTAGTGTTAGTGTGTGTTACTTTGTGTTAGTGTGTGTGTTACTGTGTGTTTCTGTGTGTGTTACTGTGTGTTAGTGTATGTTAGTGTGTGTTAGTGTTTGTTACTGTGTTTATGTGTTAGTGTGTGTTACTGTGTGTTAGTGTGTGTGTGTTACTGTGTGTTAGTGTATGTTAGTGTGTGTTAGTGTTTGTTACTGTGTTTATGTGTTGGTGTGTGTTACTTTGTGTTAGTGTGTGTGTTACTGTGTGTTTCTGTGTGTGTTACTGTGTGTTAGTGTATGTTAGTGTGTGTTAGTGTTTGTTACTGTGTTTGTGTTAGTGTGTGTTAGTGTATGTTAGTGTGTGTTAGTGTTTGTTACTGTGTTTATGTGTTAGTGTGTGTTACTGTGTGTTAGTGTGTGTTTCTGTGTGTTAGTGTGTGTTTCTGTGTGTTAGTGTGTGTGTTAGTGTATGTTACTGTGTTAGTGTTTGTTAGTGTGTGTTAGTGTTTGTTACTGTGTTTTTGTGTTAGTGTGTGTTACTGTGTTAATTATGTTTTCACTCAGTGTCCACATTATTGGAAACACTCTACAGGTGTACTGAAAGGGTGGGGTTTCTGATAAAGTGGCCAGGTTGTGTTAGTGGAAAACACATTGTAGTAAAAAGTCCAAAGCTGTTCTTCCACCTTTTATTTCATTCCTTCTTTTCTCTCTTTCTCTCTCTCCCTCTGTCTCTCTCCCTCTCTCTCACTCTGTCTGCAGCAGTGGAAGTCTCTGTTTGATAAGGTAGGTGCTCTGTTGATGATGCTGTATCCTTTAACCTGCTTTAACTTGAGCAATGCGTCACAGCCAGGCATGTTGGACAGGAGGACAGGAGGACGTTTTCTCTTTCGCTGACTTGCTGAGTGGAAAACTAACAGCAAATATTAAAACCTGCATGTGGAAAATAATGGGGCGTGTCTGTGATGGTGAACCTGGTGGTGTCGGTGATGGTGCCCCCTGGTAGTGTCGGTGATGGTGACCCTGGTTGCGTCTGTGATGGTGACCCTAGTTGTGTCGGTGATGGGGAACCTGGTGGTGTCAGTGATGGTGACCCTGGTTGTGTCAGTGATGGTGAACCTGGTGGTGTCAGTGATGGTGACCCTGGTGGTGTCAGTGATGGTGACCCTGGTTGTGTCTGTGATGGTGACCCTGGTTGTGTCAGTGATGGTGACCCTGGTTGTGTCAGTGATTGTGACCCTGGTGGTGTCGGTGATGGTGACCCTGGTGGTGTCAGTGATGGAGACCCTGGTGGTGTCAGTGATGGTGACCCAGGTGTTGGTGATGGTGACCCTGGTGGTGTCAGTGATAATGAACCTGGTGGTGTCAGTGATAGTGACTCTGGTGTTGTCAGTAATGGTGAACCTGGTGTTGGTGATGGTGACCCTGGTGGTGTCAGTGATAATGAACCTGGTGGTGTCAGTGATGGTGACCCTGGTGGTGTCGATGATGGTGAACCTGGCGGTGTCAGTTATGGTGACCCTGGTTGTGTCTGTGATGGTGAACCTGGCGGTGTCAGTGATGGTGACCCTGGTTGTGTCTGTGATGGTGAACCTGGTGGTGTTGGTGATGGTGACCCTGGTGGTGTCAGTGATGGTGACCCTGGTGGTGTCGATGATGGTGAACCTGGCGGTGTCAGTGATGGTGACCCTGGTTGTGTCTGTGATGGTGAACCTGGTGGTGTTGGTGATGGTGACCCTGGTGGTGCCAGTGATGGAGACCCTGGTTGTGTCGGTGATGGTGACCCTGGTATTGGTGATGGTGACCCTGGTGGTGTCAATGATGGCGAACCTGGTGGTTTCAGTGATGGTGACCCTGGTGTTGTCAGTAATGGTGAACCTGGTGTCGATGACCATCATCATCATCTACAACGTACTGGTTTAAAGGCGACCTTTGCATCAGTTTCCTATCAATCATTCACACACAAACAGTGGACAATAGGTGAAGTGATAATAAGACATTTTGACGTTGAGGTTTGACTCCATGGTCCCTCTGAAGATGAGCTGTGGTTTGGCCAGCAGATCCTTTAAGTCCTGAAAGTCAGGAGGTGGATCAGACCTCCATGGACCATAGTGGTGGACAGAAGCTAGCATGAACACTCTGCCCGGTCTGCAGCCCCATACGCAGCTGCACTGTATGTTCTGACACCTATCTAGCAGAACCTTTTTAGCAGTTTGTGCTGCAGCGGATCTTCCATGCAGTCAGATGGGTTTGCTTTCACGACATTGTGTCTTGTTTCATCCATGTCCCTGTCACTGGTGCATCAATTGTCCTTCCTTGGAGCACTTTTGGTCAGTACGGTGCACTGCATATTGGTGAACACTCCACAAGCCTGCCATGTTGGTGATGTTCTAACCTAGTTCATCTTGCCATCACAGTTTGTCCCTCAGATCCTCACTCTGTCAATTTTTTGTGATTCCAACATCAAATTCAAGAACTGACTGTTCAAGTACTGATATCTTCATCCACTTACAGGACAACCTGAAACCAGAACATCTTATTCTTATTCACCTAGCAGTGGTTTTAGTGCTCCAGGCTGCAAAGTGTCAAAAGATTCTAGATAGGGTCTAGATAAAGTTGTTCCACACAATAAGTGTTCAGCATCTGCAGTAAAGGAATCACCTGATCATCTGGAGTCATCTGCTCCTGTTTCTTCACTGCTTCATGTCTTAAGTTAGACATTTTGTTCTGCTTGAAGGTTCAGACGTAGATCACTGTGTGGATTAACCAACACAAAACTATCAAGCTGCTCAGGTACAGAGACTGGACTGAAAATGAGAGACAACAACACTGTCCTTCAGGAAGATCTGGAGAATGATTCCTTAACAGCACATATAAAAACTATATATTTACCTTTCTCATTTTTATGCATGTGGATGTTATCTGGCTCTCTCTCCTTCTGCCTACTTTATTCAGGCAGCATCACTTTGGTCTTTGTCCAGGCGGGTCTTTTGCCAGTTGCTGAGGTCATGACCCTGCAAGGCTATAAATCTGCTGCATTGTGGGTATTGTAGTCGAAAGGGACACGTCACTACACCCGGACTAAAGAGCTAATGAAGCAGTTAAATTGCGGGAGGAGCTGGAACAGCAGAAATGTCCATGTTCCATAAATAACACACATACATATTCATCACGCAGACATGAGAGACTGCCGGTGCTGGGCGATTAGCTCCCGCTGCTGCTGCACTCCTGCTCTGACAGATGGCTCTTTATGTCCCGCCTGTTTATGACAACTTCTTAATTGGTTGTGTTTAAAATAAATTAAATAAAGGAGGGAAAAATCTCTCTGCAGCTCTGTCACAGCACAAATTACACCAGAGCAGTGGAATGAAAAAGTGTGAACTTCATAACACACACCACAGCACAGCCTCATTTCTGTGCTCAAGTAACCCATTAGCACCTTTCAGTTAATCAGTCTCACTCGTTTTGTGTAGAAGTGTAGCAAAATGCTAGAAACCATGTCACCCCCTATGCTTCCTTTAGTGTATTACAGTCTGTCAGAGTCACTGTGTGGTTCATACAGACTTTACGGAGATCAGTAGGGTTTTATAGCATAGCATAAGTCTCAATAAACAATGTAAAGGTTTCGTTTAGTGTAAAGTGTGATGAAGAGAGAAGCTGTTCTCAGTAAAATGAAGCAGAACTTCCAGATGTTGAACTGTTTGTAGGTTCTGTTTAAACTGAAGCCTGTTTGAGACGCTGACCGTGTTCAGGTGTTTGAACAGAAAGGTGAGAGTGTGTGGAGTTTGTGTCCTGCCGTCTTGAAAGCAAAGGAACACTGAAGCTCCTGTAGAAACGTAATGCACTGTACTCTTCACCTCTGGTTTAGAATGAAAAACTTGGGATTAAATTTGGAAAAGATTTAAAAGCAAAAGGACTTTTACTCCTCAGACCTCACAGGCATTTTTTCAGGCCGGTCGGTTTGGACCAAGTACGGACTGTACTTTCAGGACTGTAGGTGCTGTTTGACAGTCGGGAAAGTATTTATGGCCTCCAGTGTCCAGTTGTTTAGTGTGAAAGGGGCTGCAGGCGCTGGGCTGCTGGAGTTTTGTGTTGCTGGGGGTGAAAGGGGCAGCTGGGTGGGTCTGTAAATGGACGCTGGGTGGATGAGGATTCTTTTGAGAGGCGTCTGAATCGCTGAGCTGCACTGGGTGTCACTGCGTGGGAGCAGTTCAGTCTGATTGTGGAGAAATGATGTTTCAGCCCTTTTGTTGGGTTACAGTTGCTCCATTGTTGCCTCTTGGTGTTAATGCTGACCTTTGTGCTGCAAATCCTTCCACATTTTTCAGATTTTACTGGAACTCACATGGTTCTTATGGTATTAACACTAACTCTGACACTAAGCGGCCACTGCTACACAGAAAAACATTTGTATAAATGTAATGTGTGTGCGTGTGTGTGTGCGTGCGTGTGTGCATACGTGTGTGTGTGTGTGTGTGTTTTACATGCATGGTCATTATGGTTTAATTTGTTATAATTGAAACATTTTAAGTGGGGTTGCGGTTTGGGGTTTCTCATTTTTGGGCAGCGGTGGTCTAGTGTTTAGGACCTAGGCTCCATCATCAGAAGGTCGTGGGTTCAAATCCCAGACCAGTAGGTTGCCCAGAGGTACCCTTGAGCAAGGTACCGTCCCCATCACTGCCCCCCGGGTGCTTTCAGTAGCTGCCCCGTGCTTGTCGCTCTGTGTGTGAAAAGCAGAGGTTGTATTTCATTGTGTCTCACTGTGTGTTTCACAATGACAATAGTCACTTTCACTTTTTGGCTTTCACTTCCTGAAGAGAGATAAAGGTGTTGGAGTTGAACCGTGTCCAGCAGGGGGCAGTGCAACAGATAAACACCATTTCACCCTGTTTAGATTCTGAGCAGCTCCTGCTGATCTAAAAGACCCACCAGGGTGATGTTCATCATTTCACACATTTTGGCCCCAAAAACATTGAGGGGTTTCTCAACAATGAGTAATTTGTCTTTAGTGCACACAGCGTCCCCAAGATTTATAGTCTGTCGTCCACAGCAGCGCTTTTTT
>CM029366.1:951525-991733 GCA_017165825.1 Hepsetus odoe
TCTTCAGGGTTCGAACCCCTTCCCAATAGGTTGCCCTGAGGTACCCTTGAGCAAGGTGCCGTCCCCATCACTGCTCCCCGGGCGCTTTCAATAGCTGCCCACTGCTGCACGGTGTTTGAGTGTGCATGGGTTAAATGCAGAGGTCCAATTTCGTTGTGGTTCACTGTCTGCTGTGCTTTGACCTCGCAATGACGAGGGTTGTCACAAATAAAAATAAACAAATAAATAAATAATATAATAAATGAGAAAACAAATGCGTTTTAACTGGGATTTCCCAAACTCTGCTCTTCCAGGGAGCGATATTATAAATATCAGTTTAAAATATCACTCAGATCCAAATCTCTTTTTCTCTCTCTGATACTGATGCTATTTTTTCCAATAAATATCGGCCGATACCGGTGTGATCTCGATATCATCGTCCATCCCTACTGTTTAACGTTTGGATGTTTAATGCGTGATTCGGAACGTTTGAAGAGTCCTGCAGACGCTGACCGCTTCTGACCCCACCCGTCCTCCCCCTCCACGAAACTGACACCATTAAGCTCCATAAATCTCTGGGGAGCGTGACCTTTGGGACGGGGGTCACCAGAGGTGGGTCTGAAGGTGGAGCGAGTGAATGTGAGGTTGTGGCGGTGAGAAACGAGGGGTAAAACCAGCAAAATAATAAATGTTGCTCTGTTTTTCATTCTTTCTTTTCTCTCCCTCCTGTGAATTGGATCTGTCTTCCTGTCTTTTCTCCAGAGTCTGGCTCTGGAGGTTTATGGCAAGCGGTGAGGACGGGACGGGGTCAGGATTTTTTTCAGTGCGTGTGTTTGCACGTGTGTGTGTGTGTGGGGGGGGCTCTCTTTCACTCTTTTGTTCTCTCTTTCACTCAAAAGCAAATTAAATTGGTTGTATTGACAATTAACATTTGTTGCCAAAACAGTAATAGAAATGCTCAGCACTAACAGTGCTAATAATACTGTGTGTGTGTGTGTGTGTGTGTGTGTGTGTGTGTGTGTGTGTGTGTGTGTGTGTGTGGAGTTTCTACAATAAAGCCCACTTATTTATAGATATTTTTATTGTACATTTCAGATATTTTTGCTTAATCTGATTATTGTTCACATACCTTTTCCTTTTCCTCCCTTCATTTCATCCCAAGCCTGTTCTTTCTCCTCCTTCATAATCCTTCCTTCAGTCTGAACACGTCTGAGTTGAATCCTCCATTCTTTCTATTTTGCATCACCTTCCCAACATCCAGACCTGGTTCAAATCTTCGTTACCGCTGCCATCAGGGCGCTCCTTCCTTTTCTCTGTTTAAATCTTTATTAAAAGATCAGGATCAGAAGGTTGTTGGTTTGAATCCCAGACCAGTAGGTGGCCCTTGAGCAAGGTACCGCCCCCATCACTGCTCCCCGGGTGCTGGATATGTCTGCCCCCTGCTGGATGGTTGTTAAATACAGAGGATGTGTTTCACAGTCACAAAAGTCATCTTTTTGGTGAAAGTTATAAATGAAACGTGTAATTATTATTTCGAGTAGTGAATTAACTGGTATATTTTATATATCGGTAGAGTATATTTACAGATTTGGTGTAAAAATGGTTCCACCGTGACCATCAGGCCGGTCCGTGATCCACAGACTGCTCTCTTCACGGTTTACCCCCGAGACCTTCGGGCCGTCCAGTGCGGTCAGATGTCCGTCGCTGCTGGTGATGTAAAGCACCCTCGCCAACTTCGATCGGCCCTTTCGTCTGGGGATTACTGGGAGGTGGGAAGTGTCGATAGAAGTGATGGATTGCACGTTGTGATTATTTTTTTTGTTTGTTTTGCTGAGATTTCCTCCGAGATCGTCTTGCCTATCTGAGATTTTTTTGTGTGGGCAGCAGAGCAGATTCCGTATCTCTTACACCGAATCCGTGGCCGGGGCAAAAATCAGATTTTCTCCAGCAGGGGGCACTCAGATCGCTTCGAAGCACAGCGATAGTCGTCAGGGATATCATGTTATACTACATATCGAATATATTTGAGCCAAGAAACCTTGGATTAGTAGTGATTCTGTGTTTGTGCTGACCGCTGAAGCCGTTGGTTAGGGCAATCAGGTTACGTCATTTTGAAGGTTAGTTCTCTAAAAGCACTGTTTTTTTTGTTAGAAATTGTGTTTTACCGCGATCGGCAGACCCTCTGGCCAAAATGAATCTAGATAATCTGAGAGTATCTGTTAAAGAGTCCGTTATTTTGATGAATATATATTCTCATTATTTTTCAGTTGCCTTCCCAAGCTGATTTATTTATTTAAGCTAATTTGAGTTGAAAAAAAGGTGCAAATGTGAATTTTCTGTGAACGCTGAAGCTGCTGAAGCTGCTGAAGCTCTGCTGCACTTGCTTGTATGCGAAGCAGGTCGAGGCTCCACTTCAGCTTGCGGCTTTAAAAGGATTCAGACAACCGTGAGCTCTGAAGTGAAAAATGCCACAAATGCAGATGAAGAAACGAGGGGAGCAAGAGTTCTGCACAGTACAGATACTCCATCAACCTCTTTACTACAAAACAGAAGGAAAAGCGTGATTTAATGGGCCTTTTGATGTGAACTACAAAGAAAAACTCTGGTTTGACCTCCGTTTTCTCAAATGTTTTGAGTATTTCAACACCATTGAATAAACGCTGCAGCAAAGTTCACCTAAAAGCACTTTTTTGTTCGAAATTGATGAGTGTATTCTTATTTCTTGAGCATTTTGCTGATTTTTCAAAAGAGATCGTTCCCCTCCTTTGGTTCTCCCAGGACATTAAAGGGACCCATTTCTATTAGGTTTGCATGAATAACTCTCGTAACATTCATAGTGTCCATGAAAGTGCAACAGAATTAAAAAAAAGAGAAAAAAAAAAGAGATGATAATAAATAAAGATAGTAAATATTCATAATAATACTGTTCTCTTTTATTGTAGCAATTAACAATGAATTTAATTAACAGTTGTTCATGTAAATTGCTTTGTTGAGCTGCGTCTGAATGAAAAGTGCTCTTTAAATGGAACTTATTGTTATTATTATTATTATTATTATTGTTATTATGGTAAATGTGTCGGGCCTTCCAGCTGCCACTCAACAAACCCATCATTTCCATAAGAAAGGAGAGATACAAGCAGGGTGGTAACCTTGACCGTGACCCCATCCTCCAGGGGCCACACCCCGGGGCCCCCCGTCTGAGGACCTGGTGCCGCTTCAATGGTCTCTGATGATACATCTGCTGCAGCTGAAGGGTCGAGGGTACAGTTTAGACCAATCGAATCAGTAGGAGAGCAGAGCTCTTCACCTTCTGTGTTTGGAAGTGACTCATTAATGGTCTCTTTGTGTCCGACACATGTCCCCAATCTCTGGACGCAGCTGTCCACAGCTACTGAAGGGACCGTCCAGGATCTGCTGTTTGGAGTGGGAACCAACCCACCATTTGCTGATCAGAGATCAGAAACCTGTTCATAAACTAATTCAGACAGAAGTTTCGATGTTTTGGTCAGAGCTGGAGCTTGGTAGCTAGTTCCTCAGATTACATTACTTTTACATGTGTTCGTTTATCGGACGCTTTTTATCCGGGGCAGCGGTGGGCTAGTGTTTAGGGACGAGGCCCAAGGTTCAGATGGTTTGAATCCTGGCCCAGTGGGTTACTCTGAGATACCCTTGATCAAGGTACCGTCCCCATCACTGCTCCCCGGCTGCTGGATATGTCTGCCCCCTGCTGGACGGTGTGTTAAATATAGAAGATGTGTTTGGTTGTGATTCGCTGCGTGCTGTGTGTTCACGATAACAAGTAGTCACTTTCACTTCAAAACAACTTACGAGTTTTACAAGAACATTAAACTTCAAGTGAAATAACAAACAATATGACAAAAAATGAAAAACAGTAAAAGTCCAGGACATCAGAGGTTAAAACAATGAATGGTGTAGGTAGTTGTGTTAGATAGTTAGAGGTGTTTGGAGAGGATTTACAGCATTTATCAGATGATCTTATCTGTTCTTCATCTCCATAACAGTTCTTCATCTCCATAACAGTTCTTCATCTCCACATCAGCTCTTCATCTCCACATCAGCTTTTCATCTCCACATGAGTTCTTCATCTGCATATCAGTTCTTCATTCTAGTGATCTGGAAAAGATAAAGAAAGGAAAGATTTTTTTTTGAAGAAGAAGAATTAGAAGAAGAGAAGAAATTCCTCTAGAAATTCCTTGAACAGGTGCGCCTTCTGTACAAGCAGTTCTGACCTCAAGAGCAAGTTCATTCCACCACTGAGGAGCCAGGAATGAGAAAAGTCTCGAAGGTCTTCCTCTTCTCTCGAGGTTCAGAAGAGAGGAGGTTCAAGGCGAGCAGTGCAAAAGGCGGGACATCCTGGACAGGTCGCCAGTCCATCACAGGGCAGACACACAAACACACTCGCACCCAGAGGACAATTTAACCTCTCCGGTCCCTCTCTCTCTTTCTCTCTCTCTCTCTCTCTCTCTCTGTGTCTCTCTCTCTCTCTCTCTCTCTCTCTGTGTCTCTCTCTCTCTCTCTTTCTCTCTCTCTCTCTCTCTCTCTCTCTCTCCTCTCTGTCTGTCTCTCTCTCTCTCTCTCTCTCTCTCTCTCTCTCTCTGTGTCTCTCTCTCTCTCTCTCTCTCTCTCTCTCTCTCTGTGTGTCTTCTCCTCACCCTTACCTCCTGCATATAATATGCGCTTTATATTTCAAAGTCTAGACCACTCTGTCCTTAATTTCCCCCAATCCCTCTCGTCTCTGTCTCTCTCTCTCTCTCTCTCTCTCTCTTTTACTCGTCTCTATTATTTGGGGATTAATTTGGACCTTAGAGGGGCGTGGATTGTTAGAGCTGTGCATGTGTGTGTGTGTGTGTGTGTGTGTGTGTGTGTGAGTGTGTGTGTGTGTGTGGCAGGTGTGTGTATGTGTGTGTGTGTGTGTGTGTGAGTGTGTGTGACCCAGTGTATATGTGTGTGTGTGTGTGTGTGTGTGTGAGAGAGAGAGAGAGTGTGTGCGTGAGTGTGCTTGTGTGTTATTTCATAGTTCACTGAGTCTCACGTTAAAGTGAATGTGCTGAGTAAATGAAACTTTCTATTGAATATTCATACCTACTACACAGCATAGACCATCCTTCAGTGTGAAAGCCATTGTGTGTGGCAGTGCCAATGTGTGTGTGTGTGTGTGTATGAGGGCAGAGAGAGACAGAGAGAGGCTAAAATGCCAAAGGCTCATGGTTGGAGGTGGGTTTTGTTTGAATGAGTGTTTGTGTGTGTGTGTGTGTGTGTGTGTGTGTATATTGAACTGTAAATCCTAATGCGTGGATATTAGTCTTTGTCAGTTGCATTCAGTGTGTGTGTGTGTGTTAGTGTCGCACTCTCCCTCTATCTGTTTCAGTGGTGTCGTGGCAGCAGCAGCATGTGTGTGTGTGCATGTGTGTGCGTGTGTGTGTGTGGCCAGCTGTGTGTGGAGAGAGTGAACAAAATGGCTTTGGAGACACGATTGCTCGGAAGAAGTTGGCCAAAGTTGCTCCAGCAGAAGGAATTTAGAACTGAGAGAAGTGAAGAGAAAAAGAGAAGGTGTGTGTGTGTGTGTGTGTGTTCAGGATTGCTGGAGGTCTCCATTGGGCTGTGTGTGTTTTCTCATTTGGAGCTGTTCTCTTTCAGTTCCTGAGATCAAATGAAGCTGTGTATATTTTATTTGTTCCTTCCATTTGTTGTTATAATAAACACAAACAAACAAACAGGACACAGGAAGGGGGACTTGGGGGGAGGGGTTGTTAGCTGGGGGGCAGATATCCCAGTGAACCTTCTCTGGATAGTTACTGATATTCTCACCTGGAGCTTTTGTTTTGGATGTTAGAATGAAATATGCAAATGAGATGCTGCCTATTGATGGCTCATTTGCATATTATTGGATATTATTACGACCTCTCAGGCTCACTGTGGGCTTTGAATTATGAGGTCCTTACTTAGAGTTCATAGCCCTTATCATTTTGATTTATGTTATTATTATTTATTGTTTATTAGTTTATTGCACATCATTAGCAGATTTCATTACTTTTATTAAACATTTTTATTATCTATTAAATTTTATTTTATTTTATTTATTAAATAAATGATCAATCTAATAATATTAATACTAAGGTTTTTGTTGTTCATAAAATGGAACATTTTTAAACCTTTATCTCCTTCAGTTGCTCATATTAAGATTCTTTTGTAGATCTTGTGTTTCCATGTCTTCCTGTCCTCTGCAGCTTCCTGTCCTCTCTCACCACGTCCATAATCCTCCTCTTTGTCCTTCATCTTCTCCTCTTTCCTGCGTCATCCTGCTTGCTCGATTTCTCCTGATATACTCCTCACCGTGCTCTCCTCTGGTTACTTCCAAACCATCTCGCCTCTCTCACTATGCCTCCAAACTGTCCAACCTGAGCTGTCCCTGCAATAAACTTGTCCCTAATCTTGTCCATCCTCGTCCCTCTCGATGCAAATCTCAGCATTAACTCAGCATTTAATAACCTCCAATTATATATTTTCTTACAAATCACCAACCTGTATAACATAGTTGGTCCTGCAAATCTCCAACCCGTACCATACTGGCTGTTATCACTACAAGTCCTGTAAACCTCCTCTTTCCTCACCTGGTACCGTCAGTCACAGATCCATACCACTCTTCTCCTCCATTAACATACCTCTCTTCTCCTCTCTTCACACTCTTACTTTTAGCATCACCCCAGTATTTAAACTCCTCCCCCTTCACCTCCTCTAATAATTATAGACCCAATATACAGTAGTGTGCAAAAGTTTCAGGCAGGTGTGTAAAATGCTGTAAACAGAACGCTTTCAGAAATGGAAGTGTTGATTATTTGTTTTCATCAATCAGCAAATGCAGTGAATAAGACAAATTAAATCAGATCAATATTTGGTGTAAACCTCACCTTTTATTCAAAGCATCAGTTCTTACATTACTTGCACGTTTTTGAAGACCTGGCCGGTCAGATTCAGTTCCAAACATCTCCAGGAACTGACCTGGAATCTTCTGTGGATGTGGCTCCTCCACATCCTTCTGTCTCTTCATGTGATCCAGCTTTTTACTGGATGATGCTGAATCAAGAGGCTCTGTGAAAGCCAGAAGAGGCTGATGCACTCTGAGAGGTAAAAGTAGAAACTTCAGATATTGATCGATTTAGATTTTCTTTTGTTCCTCACTTTGCATTTGTAAAATTAATTCAAATGCTGACCATCAGTATTGATATTTCTGACTGTTCTGTTAGACATTTTCCTCCTGCCTAAACTTTTTACTTTAGTGCTCAATATATATAATACTTCAATTAAATAAAGTATCGTTTGCTTGATATCTATATATTTCTTTGTATATTATATATATTCTGATGTTATGTATATATGTAGCCTCTCTGCCCAATTATTTAACTGTACAGTTGTCCTTTTCTGTCTAGTGTGCCAATATATAGAGCATTGCAGTGTGTGTATGTGTGTCAATAATGTGTATGTGTCAATTATGAATCACACCATTATAGATGGTTGCAGATGAAAGTTGAGTCAGGAGTATAAGCTGTACCTTTCGGCCTGTGTGTGTAAGAGTATATTTATCTTAGTAGACAGGAGCTCTTGTGTGTGTGTGTGTGTGTGTGTGTGTGTGTGTGTGTGTGTGTGTTGTGTGCACATGCGTGTGGGGCAGAAATCTAATGCCAAGACACATTTAATCATTTGTATAATGAATATTCATGAGGCAGTAATCTCTCCTCTCTGTCTGTGTTGTTTTTATCGCTGCTGGTTTCTGTTTACTGGTTTGGCAGTAACTCATCACATGGCTGTGCTTCACCCCCAATCCCACACTAAACACACCGACTGGTATTAAATATTAATCTCAAAACTGCATAATCTGGACGATCAGCATGTGTGTTACGGACTCTTCTGTCTGAAGGACTTCAGCGCGTCTCCATCAGTCTCAATCAGTCTGTCAGTCTCCATCAGTCTCAATCAGTCTCCATCACTCTCAGTCAGTCTCGATCAGTCTCTGTCCGAGTCTCCATCGGTCTCCATCCAGTCTCAATCAGTCTGGAAGTCAGTCTCCATCGAGTCTCTGTCGATCTCCGATGATCTCGATCAGTCTCAGTCAGTCTTGATCAGTCTCTGTCAGTCTCCATCAGTCTCAATCAGTCTTTGTCAGTCTCCATCAGTCTCAATCAGTCTCGATCAGTCTCAGTCAGTCTCAATCAGTCTCTGTCAGTCTCCATCAGTCTCAATCAGTCTGTCAGTCTTGATCAGTCTCAGTCTCTGTCAGTCTCTGTCAGTCTCTGTCAGTCTCCATCAGTCTCTGTCAGTCTCCATCAGTCTCTGTCTCAATCAGTCTGTCAGTCTTCATCAGTCTCAATCAGTCTGTCAGTCTTCATCAGTCTCTGTCAGTCTCAGTCAGTCTCGATCAGTCTCAATCAGTCTATGTCAGTCTCGATCAGTCTGTCAGTCTCAATCAGTCTGTCAGTCTCGATCAGTCTCAATCAGTCTGTCTGTCTTCATCAGTATCGGTCTCTGTCAGTCTCAGTCAGTCTCGATCAGTCTCAGTCAGTACTGATCAGTTTCTGTCAGTCTCCATCAGTATCAATCTGTCTCATCCCGGTCTCGATCCAGTCTCAATCAGTCTGTCAGTCATCATCAGATCAATCGATCTGTCAGACTCAGACAGTCTCAGTCAGTCTCGATCATCTCTGTCAGTCTCAGTCAGTCTTGATCAGTCTCTGTCAGTCTCCATCAGTCTCTGTCAGTCTCCATCAGTCTCTGTCTCAATCAGTCTGTCAGTCTTCATCAGTCTCAATCAGTCTGTCAGTCTTCATCAGTCTCTGTCAGTCTCAGTCAGTCTCGATCAGTCTCAATCAGTCTCTGTCCCGGTCTAAATTGATCTGTCAGTCTAAATCCGAGTCTACTTCGGTCTCGGTGGTCTCAATCGGTCTGTCGGTGCTTCATCGGTATCGGTCTCCTCGTAGTCTGTTAGTCTTGATCAGTCTCAGTTAGTCTTGATCAGTCTCTGTCAGTCTCCATCAGTATCAATCTGTCTCTGTCAGTCTCTGTCAGTCTCAGTCAGTCTCAATCAGTCTGTCGGTCATCATCGGTATCAATCAGTCTGTCGGGCTCAGACAGTCAGTCAGTCTCGATCGGTCTCTGTGCGATCTCAGTCGGTCTCGATCAGTCTGTCAATCTCAATCAATTATTTCTAATCTCTCTTTCGTGCGGCCGGAGAGTTCAGAAACTGCCAATCTGTGGAGGCGATTCCGGGGCCTGCTGGGCCACGGATCGAGCACCGACCGCTGGCTGGAGGTTCTGCTGGCGCTGGCGGACGGAAACGCAGACGGAAAAATCTGCTACCAGGACTTTGTCAACCTGGTGAGTTTGGATAGACTCGCCCAGCCAGACGTTTGTGCCTTGCAGTGAATGTCATTGCTGTGTGTGTGGCACCAGAACCACACAGTGACCCAAAATGCAAACCCAACAAATCAAAGTCCTTCTCTGTTTCTGTATTTCAACCAATCAAAACCGTCTCTATGCACCTCAGCTCAGTTCCGAGTGCTATTGAGAGACAGAGCTGTTATTTTTACTACCAGAAGGTGATTTTCGTTGTCAGCAAATACATTTGGTTGGTTGGCCTAATGAGTCTTTATTTATTGGAATTTTTAAAAATTTATTGAAATGTAGGATGTATGTCACTCCATCCATCCAACCATTACGGCCCTTACTCTCCGTTCTTCAAATCACACACACACACACACACAAACTCCTATTGTATGTTTGACTGTAGGTCCAAATATTGGTCAATCCAAGGTAGTGTGACTGTTGAGCGTGGGACTGAAAGTGGGACAGGGAAGATCGGGGGGAGCATGGAGCAGTGGTGTGTGTGTGTGTGTGTGTGTGTGTGTGTGTGAGGCAGGGGGTCACTATTGTGCTTCATGGATCCCCTGCTCCGAACACATTTTTGTTTTCACTACAGAAGGAGGAGGGTGGGACGAGGAGAGACAAAGTAGAAGGAGAAAGTGTAGGGAAGAAAAAGAAAGAGAGAAGAAAGGAAGAACATTGCAAGGTAAGTAACGCTAAAGGGGAATGACATGGAGGCTGAGGTGGATAGACAAAGAGAAGAATCAGAAGGTGGGAGAGAGGGAGAAAATGGAGGAGAAAACAGATGTAGAGAGAGAGAGGGAGGGAGATGAGCCAAAGTCAAAGAGAGAGAGAGAGAGAGAGAGAGAGAGAGAGAGAGAAAGACATAGATGAAGAGAGACTAAAAAGCTAGAGAGAGAGAGAGAAATAAGACAGAATGAAAGAGAAAGAAAGAGAGAACAACTTTCACTCCCTCTCTCACTCTTTTTTTCATTCTCTCTCTCTACTCTATTTAATGCGGTGGACTGATGTGGTTGATTTTTCCTAAACTGTTATTTTAACTCCAAATATAATCACAAATTCTCTCTCTCTCTCTTTTTACACACACACATCAGTTTTCACACAGCTGCTCATTGGAGATGTGTGTGGAATCTGTGACAGTTGCTAAGTGACAGGGGCATTCCTCATCACGACGTTGGAGAAAAGGAGGATCACAAGGCAACAAAATCCTGCCTGTTAGAGGACAAAGAGAGGAAGAAAGGAAGAGTGAACGAGAGCAGATGCAGGAGAATCCGCCAAGAATAGAGAGTTCAAACAGAGTTCTTGTAAAAAACTTTCCCAGGAATATAGCATTCCCTGTGATTCCAACCACCCTCCACCCCTCTCCTTTCCATGCGCCCTCACCTCTCATGCCCTTCACCTTGCCTCACCCCTCTCATGCACACACATGCCTCACCCTCTCATGCCTTACACATACCCTCACCTCTCCTTGCACCCTTACATACCCTCCTCTCATACCCGCCCGCACCTCACCTCTCATACCCATACACCCTTCCTCACCTCTCCCTTACCCATACACATACCTCACCCTCTCCTTACCCATACATACCTCACCTCTTATGCCCTTACACGCCCTCACTCTACACCAATACATACCCTCACCCCCTCTCACCAATACACATACCTCACCCTCATACCCAGCACTTACCCTCCCCTCTGTACTTGTACACATACCACTCCACCCCTCTTATGCCGCACATACCCTCCACCCTCTTATGCCCATACACATACCTCACCCGTCCCATAATGCCCATGCCCACCCCCTCTTATACACACATACCTCACCCCTCTCCTTGCCCTTCCACTTACCCTCACCCCTCTTATACCCATACACATACCCTCACCCCTCTTATACCCATACCCTCACCCCTCTCATAATACACATACCCATACGCCTCTTATACCCATACACATACCCTCACCCCTCTCATAATCACATAACCCATACCCCTCTTATACCCCCTTACATACCCTCACCTCTCATACCCCATACCGCCTCACCTCACGCACACATACACATACCCTCACCCCTCTCTGTCCCATACCTCACCCCTCTCATGCACCTCCCTCCTCATGCCCATGCAGCACCTCCCCTCTCATGCCCATACACCATACCACTCACCCCTCTCATGCCATACACATGCCCTCCACCCCCTCTCTCAACACCCATACATACCCTCCTCATGCCCATACACATACCCTCACCCTCTTATGCCATACACATGCCCTCCACCTCACACATACACCTCATACCACGCCCCTCACCCCCCTCTCCCATGCCCATACATGCCCTCACCCCTCTTGTACCATACCGCCTCACCCCTCTCATACCCATACCCTCTCATGCCCATACATACCTCACCCCTCTCTCATACCTTACACGCCACCTCCCCTCTCATGCCACCTTACACATACCCTCCCCTCATTCCCATACCCACTCTTAGCCCCATACACATGTCTCACCTCTCAGCACTATACACATACCCTCCACCCTCTCGTTCACTTCACTCTTATGCCCATACTGCACCTGCCTCCTCATGCCCATGCACATACCTCACCTCTCATACCATACATATACACCTCACCTCTCCTGCATACACATACCCTCACCTCTCATGCCCATACATATACCTCACCTCTCCTGCACGCCCGCCCCTCACCCCTCTATACCCATGCCCCTCTCATACCATACATACCTACCCCTCCCCCTTGCCCCATACACATACCTCACCTCTCATACCCTTACATACCACCCCTCTCATACCCATACATACCCTCACCCCTCTCATACCCATACCCCTCTCCTTCCACACATACCCTCCCCCTCTCATACCCATACACAACCCATACCTCATACGCTGAAGCGCCCTCACCCCTCTCATACCTTCACACCTCACCCCTCTCATGCACCCTGCCTCATACCCCATACACATACCCTTACCCTCTCTGCCCATACCACGTACCCTCACCTCTCATGCCTGCCCCTCCCTTACCCGCCACCGTACCTCACCCCTCTCAACACCCTCACCCCTCTCATACCCATACAAATACCCTCACCCCTCTCATACCCATACACGTACCCCTCACCCCTCTCATACCCATACCCCTTTCATACCCATACCCATACCCCTCTCATACCCATACCACATTTCCCCTCACCCTCTCGCCACCCACTTACCCCTCTTATGCCCCCTTACATACCTCACCTCTCATACCCATACACATACCTCCCCTCTTATGCCCCTTACATACCTCACCCCCTCTCTATAAATACACACGCACCCTCCACCCCTCTCATACCCATACCCCTCTCATACCCATACACATACCCTCATACCCCTCTCATACCCATACACATACCCTCACCCCTCTCATACCCATACACATACCCTCACCCCTCTCGTACCCATACACAACCCCTCCCCCCTCTCATACCCATACACATACCCTCACCCCTCTCATACCCATACACGTACCCTCACCCCTCTCATACCCATACCCCTCTCATACCCATACATACCCTCACCCCTCTCATACCCATACCCCTCTTATACCCATACACATACCCTCACCCCTCTCATACCCATACACCCTCACCCCTCTCATACCCTCACCCCTCTCCTTGCCTTTACATACCTCACCTCTCTGCCTGCACCATACACATACCCTCACCCCTCTCATTCCCATACCCCTCTTATACCCATACACATACTCTCACCCCTCTCATACCCATACATGCCCCTCACCCCTCTCCATTCCCCTTGCCTCTTGTACCATGCATACCCTCACCCCTCTCATACCCATACACATACCCTCACCCCTCTCATACCCCATATACCCTCCCCACCCCTCATGCATGCCCCACCCTCACCTCTCCTTTCCCAACACATATACCCTCACCCCTCTCATACATGCCCACATGCCCCTGCCCTCATACCATGCCCCCCTCTCTTCCCATGTACACATGCCTCACCCCTCTCCTTGCCAGCCACATACCTCACCCCTCTCATCATACACATACCCATACCCCTCTCATACCCATACACATACCCATACCCCTCTCATACCCATACACGTACCCTCACCCCTCTCATACCCTCACCCCTCTCATACCCATACACGTACCCTCACCCCTCTCATACCCTCACCCCTCTCATACCCATACAAATACCCTCACCCCTCTCATACCCATACCCCTCTCATACCCATACCTCTCTCATACCCATACACATACCCATACCCCTCTCATACCCCTCTCATACCCATACCCATACCCCTCTCATACCCGTACACATACCCATACCCCTTTCATACACATACCCATACCCATACCCATACCCCTCTCATACCCATACCCCTTTCATACCCATACCCATACCCCTCTCATACCCATACCCCTCTCATACCCATACACATACCCATACCCCTTACCCTTACCCTTACCCATACCCATTCCTGTTACTATATTTCCTATATTGTACTAAATAAATGAGTATTAATACATATTTTATACTTCACTCCTGCCTTTAAGGTGGAACCTCAGCATTTAAGCTGTCTTCATTACATTAAGGTGGAAAATATGAATCTAAATGGGCAGCATTTATGGTGAACACCAGCACTTAACCTGGCTTTGTTGCTGTATTTCAGATGAAATGTCATCATTGAAGGCTTTTTTGCCATTTTTAAGGTAGAACCTTGGGTTAGGGTGTGCTGCAGCATTGAAGCATCGGTTAGAAGCATCAGTATCCTGGGTTTATCACAGGATGTTTTTACATTTTAGATGCCTTTTGCTCGGTTCTGCACAGAGCCTCTTTGAAATATGTTAGTGTCATGCTTGCAACAAATTATAGTGTGATGTTGGTGGGAACATTAAATATATATTTTTCCTCAGATGAGTAACAAGCGCTCCAACAGCTTCCGGCGTGCAATCCTGCAGGGCAGCCGGCAGCTGAAGACTTCCAGCCTGAGGGAGGAGGTCGGACTGGGCCTGTCCCAGAGACTTGTTCGTCATGTGGCCTATGAGACGCTGCCCAGGGAGGTGGACCGCAAGTGGTACTTCGACAGCTACACCTACTGCCCCCCACCGTGGCTCATCCTGGCCATCACCATTGCTGAGGTGACACAGTAAAATTGTCCAAACCTTAAGAAGTTTTTACTAAATGTTTCTCTCTATGTCCACATGTTAGAGGTGTAACAATTGACAAAATTCTTATTTGGAATGGGTATGGGATTGGGAATGGGAATGGGAATGGGAATGGGAATGGGAATGGTGATGAGTATGGGTATGGGAATGGGAATGGGTATGGGAATGGGAATGGCGATGAGTATGGGTATGGGAATGAGAATGGGTATGAGAATGAGAATGAGTTTGGGAATGCATATAAGAAAATGGTGTGCCCATTTATATTGTAGCCTGTTAGCTACTTATCTTTTATTCTATCTTTATTTATATGTTTAGTTATATATTTAACAAAGCAAGGGCAGGTGAAATAAAACCCAGCCTCTAGGGATGAACAAGCCAGTGTATTTCTAGTTGCCAGTCGCAAGCCTGGATAAATGGAGAAGGTTATGTCAGGAAGGACATCCTGTGTAAAACAGTTGCTAATTATTAATTACCATCAATTAACCCCAAGCATGAAATATTCAGGAGCAAATCAGTCACAGATGCTGAGATTTTCATTGGGTGTGACGAGGATGGACAGGATTAGAAATGGGTATATAAGAGGGACAGCTCAGGTTGGACATTTTGGAGACACCATTAGAGAAGCATGGTAATGTTGATTTGGACATGTCCAGAGGAGAGACAAGGATTATATTTGGAGAAGGATGTTAAAGATGGAGCTGCCAGGAAAGAGGAAAAGAGGAAGACCAAGTCAGTTGGTTCAAATGAGGAAGATGCAGAGGACCAGAAGAAACTGAAATGGTTGATGAGGTTCTGGTGGTAGTCTAGTGGTAGGATGTATAAGAGCATCTGATAAATGCCGTAAATGTAAATGTAAAATGATCAGACAGGCGGTGACCGCGCTCGTTGTTGTTTCAACAAAGGCCTCCAGCTGATAGCTATTCTATGATTGCTCCCTCAGATGGTGGTGTTTGTGTTCTACGGGCTGCAGTTGGACCGCTGGGTGCTGCAGGTGTCCTCTCCGTCCTTCCTAAAGAGTCCTCTACCGTACCACCCACAGCGCAGGGCTCAGGCCTGGAGATACCTCAGCTACATCTTCATGCATGCCGGGTGAGTGCCATACTGGATGAGGAGGACGGGTTCGCTGGATAAAACTGGACCTGGCCAAAATTCACATCCAGGAAATGGTTGAGAGGTGGAGGGTTAATTTAGTTCATTGTTGGTGGTGGGGGGGGGTAAAATAAAAGTTGGGGAATATCATAGTTTTCACACCTTTAAGTACCGCCCATCTGGAGGGCAAATGAAATTTTTTTTTGCCTGTTCTCCAATGCCAGGAGTGCATCCGGGGAGCAGTGTTGAGGGTTGCACTTTGCTTAAGGGTACCTCAGAGTAACCTACAGGACTGGGACTTGAACCCACAACCTTCTGATAATGGGGCTTAGTCCCTAACCACTAGGCCACTGCTGCCTGGAATGGACTCATGGGCATCGGAACTATTTTCAAACATCAGAGAAAGTGAAGGTGTTGGTGGACCTTCATGATGACCACTGCTCTGAAGCAGCTCCAGAAGTCTGAAGCTGCTGGGAAACTAGAAAAACTTGCTCTTTCCTTCTGAGCCTCTCTTCTTCTCCTGCAGGCAGCTGCTAATTAGTTGCATGTTTTTCTTAAGCCAAATGCCAGACTCTTCAGTAACAACTTAATCTTTGACTGGATTTCATCTTGTCGTGGTCAGATGGTGTACCCGTGTGACTGGGTGCCCAGATTATTTGGGAGTTTGTGGTTTTTGCTGGCTCTGCAGGGATATAGTTTGGATAAGCTTTATCTGGCTCAATCTGCTGCGGTTGCCAAGTCTTAGCACCCACCCTGCGGCCTTGTTCAGTGCATTAAAACACAATTGGCCCATTTTTTCTGTAGAAAATAGTTCATATTGGAAGCTCTCCCAGTAGTTAGCTAGTAAGTCTTATGCAAATGATTCATGCTGGGTTCCAGGGTTTCTTTGTTGTCACCTACAACATGAGACTAAAGTTCTCCACTGAAAAACATATAACAACATAAAACAAAGAAAACTATAAAGTACTGTGCAGAAACCTTGAGCCACATCTAATTTATTCACATTCTGCATCCAAAGATCCAGACTATTTAATTAAGTATTAGATATTTTTATGTATTTTTGAGGAACAGTTCTCCAGATCTTCCTGAAGGACAGTGTTGTTGTCTCTCATGTTCAGTCCAGTCTCTGTACCTGAGCAGTTCTTCAGATCTTCCTGAAGGACAGTGTTGTTGTCTCTCATGTTCAGTCCAGTCTCTGTACCTGAGCAGTTCTCCAGATCTTCCTGAAAGACAGTGTTGTTGTCTCTCATTTTCAGTCCAGTCTCTGTACCTGAGCAGTTCTCCAGATCTTCCTGAAGGACAGTGTTGTTGTCTCTCATGTTCAGTCCAGTCTCTGTACCTGAGCAGTTTGATAGTTTTGTGTTGGTTAATCCACACAGTGATCTACGTCTGAACCTTCAAGCAGAACAAAGCGTCTAATTCCAGATGATCAGGTGATTCATTTACTGCTGATGCTGAATATGGTTGTGGTTCATAGTCCTGCACATAAAGAGGTCAGTGAGAGATTATTTCTCCTTTCACACTGAATGCTCAACATTATTACACGATTCATAGCAAGAAAGTAATAAATATAAAGTGAGGTGGACTGGAGTGAACAGCATGACAACTATTTAAGCCTGAGTGAGACGACATGATGTGTAAACGGTTCTGATTCTGATGGTGTGGCGGAGGAGGGTTCTGTGAGTGGTGTTGACGGCAGGATGGATGACCGTGGGTGACCAGACCTCTGTGATCTGGTTGACTTCAGCCTGTTCCTGTATTAATGTTCCCCAGTGTGTAATCTCCTCTAAAGCCCACTGAGCCTGCTTCATTCATGCACAAGCAGGATGCCAGTACTAGAACATACACACACACACACAGACACACACACACACACACACACACACACACATAGATGCACTCCTTGGCTCATGCTAAACAAAGGTCACCAGCTCGGACTCATCAGCACCAGGCTTGTGACTGAAACCTCGTCACTTCCATCTCCATGGCAACGGCAGGTGAAAATTATGATATTTCCCATTTTCTCAAGTTCAAGCACATCTCCACAGCCCTCGCGTACACACACACTGATGAGACAACACACTCCCATTAGTGGTATAGAGTCACAACCCCTCATTTCTTTTTTAAAATTTTATCCTGTTAACTTATTTTTAAAAAAGGCCTTTAGAAGCGATGCTGTGTAACGTTTGTTTATTTGATGTTTACATTTTTAACAAGACCTCTAGAGGGGTCTAGAGAACTTTCAAGTTCTTTGAACAAATACCACATTTACAGACGAAATCATTTGCCAACCATTTTGAGAACATATATCATCATGTTTAAAAGGGAATAAAATCAACCTTTTTAAGGAAGTCAGTCATTTTTCCACTGTTGGATGAATTATCACTCCATCGATGCTCCACTTATTTTTCTCTCCTTCAAATCTCCACACCTCCTCCTGCTCCATATCTTTGCCCTTCACCTGCCTGTATCCTGTTTAAATCACCTGCTCTGCTCTGAAACGTCCCCCTGCAGCAGCAGCGTGAGTCAGAACACCAGTGCTGACAGATCTGGGTGCCGGAGGGTCAATAAAAATCCAGAATTAGCACGTCTCCAGCAAGGCATTCGCCGCAACACCTACACTGACAGCTAACACAACCTGCCGTGTCCCACAGGGAACAAATCAAAGACCAAACCAAATCACAAACAGGACAAGATCAAAACAGTCATCCTGAAACCAGCGAGCAGAACATACTGCAGCAGCCAGACGCTTTTACTGATTGTGTGGTGAATCAATAAAAAGTGTAAAATTGTGTAAAATCAGAGGAAATTGTCTTTCTTTGACACCTGGGCGACGGGTGAGGAACGTTTGTTTATTTGATGTTTAGTCCTTTAGAGGGCGACAGTGAGGAACGTTTGTTTATTTGATGTTTAGTCCTTTAGAGGGCGACGGTGAGGAACGTTTGTTTATTTGATGTTTAGACCTTTAGAGGGCGACGGTGAGTTTGTTGTAATAGTTTTGTAACATTTTATAAATAATTATAGAGCTGGGAACTTTGTACTGATTATTACTATAAATAACTGAACATATGCGTTCTCTCTCTAATAAATAGCGAAGCCGTGAACTGAGTATGATGCTGGGATGGTGATGGTGTGTATGTTCATGTGTGCGTGTGTGTGTTGGTTGGTGAGGATTAACTGTGTAGATGTTTATGGGTAAAGCCTGCTCACAGCACCCAGAGTGGATATTAATCACAGCTCTATTTGGGGCTGGATGAGCTGTGTGTTTGGGTGTGTGTGTGTGTGTGTGTGTGTGTTGTGTGTGCAGGACATTAGTGAGAGGTCTTGACTCGGTTAAGTCCGGTGATAACACACACATGCTGCAGTTTATCTGACTTATCTCTGACTCGTATTGACACTGTGTGTGTGTGCGTGTGTGCGTGTGTGTGTGTGTGTGTTATATGACCTGAATCTGAGAAAACACATCCTTTACATGTTTTGCTTTTTTTGCTTTGACAGAAAACAGTGAGAACTCAGACTCCATACAGATAATAAAATAAAAATCCATTGAAATGGAAACGTTTATTTTTTACGGTTTATAACTAATTTTATCTTCTGCTTTTGATTTCATCACAGTTCTTTGAGCAGCACTGTGCAAAAGTTTCAGGCAGGTGTGTAAAATGCTGTAAACAGACGCTTTCAGAAACGGAAGTGTTGATCATTTATCTTCATCAATCAACAAAATGCAGTGAAAGAACAAAAGAGAATCTAAATCAGATCAATATTTGCTGTGACCACCCTTTGCCTTAAAACAGCATCAGTTCTTCTAGGTACACTCGCACACGGTTCTTGAAGGAACTCGGCCGGTCGGTCGTTCCAAACATCTTGGAGAACTGAGCACAGATCTTCTGTGGATGTAGCTTCCTCACATCCTTCTGTCTCTTCATGTGATCCAGACACACTGGATGATGTGGAGATCAGGGCTCTGTGGGGCCAGAAGAACTGATGCTGCTCTGAAGGTAAAAGGTAGAAACACCAGCTATTGATCTGATTTAGATTTTTCTTTTGTTCCTCACTTTGCATTTTGTAAATTGATCAAAATAAACCATCATTATTGATATTTCTGAAAGCGTTCTGTTTACAGCATTTTTTCACACCTGCCTAAAACTTTTGCACAGCACTGTAGATGGTAAAGAAGTATTTTATTATTTTTATTGCTTTTTTTAAATGGTAAGTAATGAGTTAATTGCTTTATTGTTGTTTTTATTGTGTAGTGGTGGTATTGTTATTGTTTTTAGTCATAATAATAATAATAATAATAATAATAATGCAGTGTGTGTGGTGAGGGGTGTTAATGCACTCTAATGAGCGCCCCCTGCTGGCTGTGTGTGTCAGGATTGAGCACCTGGGTCTGAACATGGCCATGCAGCTGCTGGTGGGCGTCCCGCTGGAAATGGTTCACGGAGCCGCCCGGATCGGCCTTATTTACCTGTGTGGAGTTTTGGCAGGTGAGTCCAGCACCAGGTGTGTGTGCATGTATGTGTTTGTGTATGTGAGAGTGTGTGTGTCTGTGTGCGTGTGAGTGTGTGTGTTCCTCAGGTGGGCCAGCCAGTGACCAGTAAATTTAAACGGTTTAAAATCAGAAAAAACAGGGTGGTCCTCCCTCTCCCCCATCACACAGTGTGATGTAATCAGTTTTTTCCTAGTTGATTTAATTATACTGTTATTATTGGAACTCAATCTTACTCTTTTTTATTAAAACCTCGTTCATAACAATACTAATAAAACTGCAATTTAAAATGATACTTTTAAGCAAAGCACTTTTTAGTCTTTCATTCATTCCCACCATTCTGGAAATAGCAGGTTTTTTCTGGCTTCATTTTATAGATTTATCTGCATCAGGTTTATTTTTCTGTTGATGTTTTAATTGAGCAGTGAATCTGATCAGGACTGAAATTTGCACACAGTTAATATGTAACTGAAATAGTGGATCACTTCCCGTATCTCACATGGATCCTGTTTGAATGTGATTTATTTTGTGTTCTGTTCAGTGCAGCACTTTACTGAGTGTGAAGGACCTTATTTATTATAATAACAGTTTGTTATTATCATTATTATTATTATTATTATCAGTTACGGTGCGATCACACCTTTAACAATTAGGTGTGTCTACATGCAGAGCCAGCAGCTGTGTGTATGTCTGTCTATAGGTGTGCGTGTGTGTGTGTGGGTGGGTGTGTGTGTGTGTGTGTGCGTGTGCGCGCGCATGTGTGTGTGTACCTTCTAATTATGTGTTTTTTCAGACGACAGTAATTACAGGCAGTGTGTTTGCTTTTATCTTCATCCTGATTCTCCCAACTACACTGTTCACACACTGTCACCTCCCAGTCTCACACACTCACAACCATCCATTCATCCATCCGTCCACCCATCTGTCCATCCATCCATCCATCCATCCATCCATCTCCTCATCCATCCATCTCCTCATCCATCCATCCATCCATCCATCCATCCACACATTTAATGATCCATTGACACATTTAGCCTTTCATCCGTCCATCTATTCATTCAAAAGAGCTTCAGTCACCAGTTTGCAGTTTGAAGTGTCTCTTTAGACCAAGGAGGACACTCTGCGTGTTGGACATGGTTACACTTATTGACTGGTAAATAGAAGTGGGAAAAGTGGACGAGACTGGACGAGTCCAGTCATATTGTATTAACATAAGTCTTATCAGAGCGATGCACTGTTTGTCCTCCAGGTTCGCTGGCCGTGTCGGTGGCCGATATGACCGCACCTGTGGTCGGCTCGTCTGGAGGGGTCTACGCGCTGGTCTCTGCCCACCTTGCCAACGTTGTCATGGTAACACACCCACTATAGCTCACTGGTGTAATCTGTATTGTGGCTGTAATCCCCTTAAAGTGAGGCGTGAGTGAAAAATCGACTGTACACAGTGATCCCCTGTGAGTAGGTCACATGTCCGGTGTCTGATTTAAGATCTGAAAAGTCTCAAACTGCACTCATTCCACACATTCCACTGCATTAGCCTTCCAGTCACGTGTGTGTGTGTGTGTGTGTGTGTGTGTGTGTGTGTGTTTTACACATGTATCATGTATCAACATGTATCACTCTTATAATTTTCTTCCGTTTTAAAGGGGTCACATCAAAAATTCAACTGTTTCAACCGTTCTCTCTGCTTCATGCAGTCCATTTAAAAGTTTCCAAGCCAGCCTGTTGTGAACTGTGATGTCACAACCATGAGTTAACATATACAGCACTGTGCAAAAGTTTTAGGCAGGTGTGAAAAAATGCTGTAAACAGAACGCTTTCAGAAATGGAAGTGTTGATCATTTATTTTCATCAATCAACAAAATGCAGTGAATGAACAAAAGAGAATCTAAATCAGATCAATATCTGGTGTGACCACCCTTTGCCTTCAAAACAGCATCAGTTCTTCTAGGTACACTCGCACACGGTTGTTGAAGGAACTCGGCCGGTTGGTTGTTCCAAACATGACTGTGTTTCTCCTCCATGTGACGTTGATGATCATCGGTACCTGTTTGGTAAAACTGGTTGATCAGACACCGACTATAATCCTACAGAATCCCTGACTGTGTGCAAGTGTGCCTAGAAGAACTGATGCTGCTCTGAGTTGGTCACACCAAATATTGATCTGATGTAGATTTTTCTTTTGTTCCTCACTTTGCATTTTGTAAATTGATCAAAATAAACAATCATTATTGATATTTCTGAAAGCGTTCATCGTTTACAGCATTTTTTCACACCTGCCTAAAACTTTTGCACAGCACTGTATAAAGTGGTGCCTTGACTTACGAGTTTAATTCGTTCCGTGACGGAGCTCATAACTCAAATTACTCGTATGTCAAATCAGTCTTCTCCACTGAAATGAACTGAAATGGCATTAATCCGTTCCCAGGCCCCAAAAAAACGCTGCATTTTTTTGTTACGTTTTTAAATAAGACAAATGTGCTTATAAATAATGAATATTGTATAAAAACAATACAATAGAAAGTGCTGCAGTAAACTGGTTTAATTAAGTATAATGTTCAGAATGTGTCTCGGAGATCTGAAGACTTGAAGATGCTGATGAAGGTGGAGAAGAAAGGCTGAAACTGAATCTGATTGGCTGATTTCTGCCTCGTCCTCACTTTCATGGGTGGATTTTATAAAAACCTGTCCAGTGTGTCTCTTTCAGCTGCAGATTGCAGAAGTGCTGCGCTCGTTCTGCTTCTCCAAGTCGACTACATGCACACCTCGGTCATGTGTCTCCATCAGTTTTCTTTGATTCAATGCACATCCTCCTCCTCTTCTTCTCAGCGCTGTCCTCACTCACTCTCTTCGGTCACGTGGTTGGAAAAACGAAGTTTTGTAAAATAAGTTCACAAATGTGAACACAACACCGAGCTTCCACTGCGAGCGAACCGCTTACAGTGAACCAGTGAGACCCGGGATGCTGGGAGGATGTTGTTCACTGCGCCATCTAGCGGCGAGTCTCTGAAGCTGCTCGTAACCCCAATTTTAGCTTCAACTCAAAGGCCGAGAGACGCTCGTATCTCCAAAAACCCGCTAGTTGGGACACTCGTAAGTCAAGGTACCGCTGTGTGTATATATATATATATATATATATATATATATGCACACACACACTTTAATTTTGGAATAAATTAAGCTTCTTTTCTATTTTATAAAGTGAAAGTGAAAGTGACTATTCTTGTCTTCGTGAAACACAGCACAGCACAGAGTGAACCACAACAAAATTACACCTCTGCATTTTACACACACACACACACACACACACACTGCAGCAGGGGGCAGCTATTGAAAGCGTCTGGGGAGCAGTGATGGGGATGGTACCTTGCTCAAGGGTACCTCAGGGCAACCTACTGGTGAGGGAATCGAACCCATGACCTTCTGATCCTGGGGCCTCGTCCCTGAACACTAGACCAGCGTTGCCCCCAAAAAATACTTTAAATATATAGAGAAATTCTATAAACAGAAACGTCTTTGAGGACACACTACCAAGCTGTGCTGGACAGTCTCCTCAGTGCAGGTAATTAATCCTAATTAATCTTTTGAGAGAAAACTAGAGTTCAAAGGTCAGATCACTTCATGGGGCTGTTCAGTTGAAACACCCACTATTAGTCCTCCTCACTGAAAAATTCACTTAAAGGACTGAACGTCATGACTTCACTGCATGCTGCCCCCTACTGGCCACCCAGGACGGAGCCGCCAGAGAGATGTTAAGAGTAATCTTTTATTACAGGGCTCTTATAAAGGTGACAGATGTACAGAAAAGAATAGAAACTGCATCACATCATTAAAGTGTCTGAAAGCACTGAGGCACTGAGACGGAGACGCGACACTGCTCCATTTCCGCACAGTGGAGGTGAACAGAACTGGACGTCCCAAATCTGTGCATTTTCTGTCCCTCAGCGAAGCTCCACATGTCTCCGAGCGCCTCTGTGGGACGGTGTTGATGGTAAAATAGTCATCTTTGTGTCCCTCCACCATGAACAGGTTCAGTTTTAGTCCAGAATCTTCTCCAAACTGAAACATCTCAGACATCAGACAGCATCTCCACCAACAGTTCATGTCTGAGGGACATTCAAACGTCCAGTTCTCCGTTTAATAACCCAAAAATTAAAAATATATTTTATGGTTGAAATGTTTTGTCTGGTGGAAATGCTATTAAATAAATGAAAGTTCACTGAAGTGTTGAACTGTTTAAAACATGGAGGATTTGTCTCCCATCAGAATTTCTGCACCAGTTTAAGCTCCTTTGTAAATTTACACACACACACTCTCTCTCTCTCCCTCTCTTACCTGTAGGCTGCCGCTGTGTCAGTTTAAGGCTAATGATGAAAACCATTCAAGTATCAATAGTTTCAATTTTGACATTTGAGGAACAAAATCTATGACCTGCTCCAAACAGCTGCATTAGTCCGTGATGAAGCTCTTAAACTGGGACACTGGGACAACCAGCTTCCCTCAAACACACCTACTGGACCTGCGGTGCAAAACATTTAACTCCCTTTTCTTTATTTTAAAGCACTAAAACATTCACTTCAGCAGCAAAAGCCTTTCAGGAAGACGCTTCATCCACGAGAAGGATTGAACTTGAAGGAGTTAAAAGCCTCGTTAAGAGGCCACATTCTTAAGGATATAGAATTATTGATTTATAAAAGGGTTTCCCCCCCCCAGACAGAAAAATTATCATTGTTTATATTTAAAATTAAATGACATTTTAGAATTATCATTCCTATTTTGTAAATTTTATAACCAATTTACTAAAATTGCAAATATTAAACTTGTACATAAATCATTTTATTTATTACTACTGCAAAAATATCTATTTATATAAATACACTGTGACTGTCGAAACCGATTTAAATTTAATAATTTTTAAAATCTATATAAATATATATATAATATAATGTATCAAAACAGTTTAATTGAAAAGAACCAAACTGCCCGGTGAATGCACGAGCACACACACACACACACAAAACCAAGAAGAAAAAATGAAATTAAGTATTTTTATTACATGTTCCAAAAAAGAGAAAAAAAAAAAAAAACAAAAAACAAAACTGTCCAAACATTCCCGTTTTAACTGGAATTTAACCCTGAATTAAGGAATGACTCACAAACAGCACTCATGAAGCCCTCGCCAATCACACGATGGGGACAGGAAATCCAACAGCACGGGGACGTGCTGCGAAGGCGTCACACGCGACCCAAAGTAAAACAACATCGTTACAGGGGACTTGCCTGGACGTGCTGCCGGTACTGTTACTGCGGCGGCTTCAGAAGAGCCGTTTAAAACACTAACAACCTGAATAAAGCACAATCAGGAAAAGAAAAAGAAACATGGAAGCTGCTCCGTTTTCATCCCTACTGTGTCGAAACGTCCCGCGTTATTACATCCTCGTTCGCTGCTGCTCGTTTTGGGGATTAAAAAATGTTTTGGCTATGAAAGAGCTCTCTAATCGAGAAAGGGGGCGCGAGGTCACCTCCAGTCCTATCAGGCTGCGGCGCCGGGTCAGTATCGGTTTCCTGGAGACATGACGGACGGTCTCAGGCCCATGGGGGGACCACCCTGGAACGGGGGCATGTGGCCATACGCAGGCATCCCACCGGCCATATAACCCGGCATGGCCTGAGGAGGCGCCCCATACTGACCTGGACAAGAAAGAGAGGGACGGTGAACGCCCAATCAGACGGCTTCTCAGGTTAAACAACCTTTTAGGAAATAAAACTAAAAAGACAAGATAATTATACAACCTAAACAAAAGACAAGATTAAAATTGTGGAAAATTGGACTTACTTAACTAATTTTTTCTCCCCACTTTCTTAAATTTTATATTATAATAACTTTATATAGCAATGAGGATGAATGCAGCTACATGGCCACTTTCCAAATATAAAATATAATTTAAAAAAAAGGTATACATGTCAAATCATAATACAGTATGTATTTTATACTGTTAGTAGAATTTAGAACATGTGAAAAATTGTTCGACTCTCAATTTCTAAAGAATATTAATCACATTAACAATTATATTGTTAAATTATATTAAAAAAAGAATGTTCTATACAAAATATATAAATACAATTATGCAACAATTTACTTTAAAAATATCTAGAATATATTTGTATAATATTAAATAGCAACGTATTTTGCTAAGTATTTGTTTAATAAAATTAAACATGCATATAAAATTGTACAATATAAATATGGTCTCGATATAGTATTTTTAATAGTAATATAATTACATTAAGAAAGTAGTTTTATATAAATAAATGATTGATAATATAAATTATACAAGTTTTATTTATAGTATTGTCAAATATGTTCATAATTTAATGTTTAAACTTTCACAGCTCCATGCTGGGTTGTTGAGGGCTGTGTCAGGTCAATAGGGGTCAAAAGGTCAATCAATGAATGGTTCTCCAAGAACCTAAAAACTCCTACCCATGCTCTCCGACTCACCGTGCATGGGGTGCCTAACCGGCTGCTGCTGGGGGGGCATCGGCCCGCCTGCTGCGTTTGCGCCGAGAGCAGCAGTTTGCCCAGGCCTAGGGATTAATCTCTGATACCTAGGCAGCTGAGCTCGTCTCTCTTCCTGCAGGGACGACAGACAGACACACACCACAATCAGACGACCGCAGACCGGAGCGTGCCCTTCTACTTCAAAACATGGGTGCATTGATGTGGGACAGTGTCATATTCAGACATTCATGATTTTATTTTTTCCATAAAACGAATTCTCAAACATAAGTCCATGTGTTAAGAATAATTTGTATAAAAATATGAATTGTGTTTAAAAATGTAATCGGTTCTGACATTTTCTGACTCTGACTAAAATAAAGCAAATGACTAAAATAAAGCAAATAAAATAAAAGTTTACTCATTTCTCAATAGCTTAGTGGACCATCAAAGTTATGGCTTCTTACTTACTGTCAAAAAAGAGGATAATCACAAAAGCCGCTCAAGCACTTACCAGCGAGATATCCTCATCAGGGTGCATCAACTTACTGGTAGCACTGCCGGTGGACAGCGTGGCTGGTTTGTTGGACACTGTGGCGGGGGGCTTGGCCACAGTGCTGCTGGCAGGGCCAGCGGGGGAGTTGGCGGCAGAGGGCTGGGTGTAGGCCGGGAACGTTGGTTTGGGGGGCTCAGAGCTGGTGGAGGGGGGACCAGACACTGTCTGCTGAGCCTGCAGAAACATTCAAGGCATTTAGAGTCACTAAACACAAAGTGATGTGGATTAAAACATCTGGCAGGGCAGGCCCCTTTCAAAAACAAGCCCTTTATACAGAAACATCAAGGTACAAAGGAGACCTCTGGAAATGTACCTGGACGGAAATAATAAAAGGAACGAAAAGGTCTCAAAAGGTCTGTTACTTTGACACGTTCTTTCTGAAGCTGTGATTTTAGGCCAAAGTAGACATGGAAAGCGCCAAGCTGCCCGAGGTACAATCTGCTCCGGGTGCCCGCGACGTTTGGAGATGCGTTTAAAGAGGGCCCAGCCTGCTTAGCAGGACTTTCCTGGAAACTGTGAAAGCACACCTGCTTAAAACTCCGCCAATAAAAGCATGTTGGTAAAAACACTGGGCAGAGTGGATTCAGGACCGTGAGCAGCTCATGGGGAAGGCATGTGATGATTTTTCACTCCAAATATAGAGGGAAAAGAGAGAGGTCCACTGTGTGTGTCTGCAGGTGGCGGTAAAACGCTGGAGAAACGGATAGAGTTCCACTCTCTGCTCCTTTTCAACGCTGTTCATCATGACTGATGAAAACAAACGTATAGTTTCCTTTCTCTTTCGAGAGCACTTTCCTTTTTTCAGGCAGTAAATTGAACAATCTGGTGCAAGTTGCAAGAAACCTTCAACATTTGAATGACACCGAACGCATAAGCAAACCTGCACAGTTGTTTGACAGCTCAGAGAGCAAAATGATTCATGTGAAGGGAAAAAAAATAAAATAAATAAAGGTCAAGCCTTAAGATGTGTTAGTCATTCCTCCACCTTTTCTGAAAATTCAGGTTTAGAAATAAGTTTTCTAATTCGTGTTTGCTATCCCCGTCTATGCAGTCCGAACATGGAAGGGGGAGGGCTCAAAACCAACACCTCTACATTCAATTTGAGCTACAATACAGGGCCAACCAGAAAAGATATCATTTACATAAATAAATCTCAAAAGTGCCGCATCAGGTCAAAACATCAGAACAGACTGATTCGCTGGAAAATGGTTGGGTAATGAAAGTGAATGTGAAAGTGGCTACCCTCGTCATTGTGAAACGCAGCACAACAACGAAATTCAACCTCTGCGCTGAATTAACAATGATAATAATGATCATTGTTATAAATCACTTTTTAATTTTTTTTTAAATTTGGCAGAAAAATGTAGGAATAGGAGTCCTTTGAAAACACCACGGCAAGTTGGCATATTGAAGGACTTGTCGAGTTACAGGAACACCTCAATACATCAAGACGGCCCGTCACGCCTCACACCTGGAGCTCTGATTGGTCAGGGCCTCCAGCGAGTTCAGTATCGCTGAGGTGGATATTGTGATACCGATTTCCTGATTCTGTACCTGAGCAGCACTCGGGAAGAGGGGTTTAGTGGCAGTAGACTGGACTACAGGTCCAGCCGGTCTGGCCTGCACTCCTGAAGCTGTGACAGGGGCTGCCTGTGCCATCAGGGGCATCGTGGGCCGGGGTACATGTGGGGGCATGCCTGCAGAAACCAAAACACACCTGATTTAACACCAACAAACCTGCTTTTTTTCCCCCCTTTAATAAAGTAGAGTAAGATCACTGCTTAAACAAATCCCGAGCCTTTACCTGGGGGCATGCCTGGCATCACAGGGGGCATTCCAGGCCCAGGGGGCATCATTCCTCCCATGGGCATCATTCTGTTCAACAAAAAAGCCGATGTTTTCCAATTGTTCAATAACTCATTAACTAATAACTGTGTTGATATGAGCTTTCCCAAAGAAGAAACCTACCCTGGTGGCATGCCTGGCATAACCGGTGGCATTCCAGGCATCATTGGAGGCACACCTGGCATCATATGGGGCATACCTGCTGACAAAACAGCCAATGAAACAAGTTCACAAAGCATTGTAGCTTTATGTTTCTCATTGAACAGGCTGGGCCTGGACAAACCAGAATCTGCTTCAGTTTGTTTTTTTGGTTTTTTTTACACATTTGTTTGGAAAATAATATTTATCATCATTCATAAGTGTAAGAATTCACTGAAAAAGGAAAAAAAAAAAAAAAAAAAAAAAAAAAAAAAAAGAGAGTTCAGTTCAACCAGAGCAGCAGTCAGGATTCATCACAGAAGTTCTACCTGAGTAGTTGGCGGGAAGCATGGCAGGCGCTCCGGCTGGTACACCAGGCTGCGCCATCGGGGGCATGTAGGCCGCCTGCGGTTGGGGGGCTGCCGGTTGAAACGTCGAAGGCCCGGCCTCGTCTTCATCATCTTCCTCATCAGAGTCATCTTGGTTCTGCTTTTTCTTCTGGCTTTCTAAAATACAGAAATGAGAAAGAAACTAATTAAAATTACAGAGCAATCACACATCCAGAAGAAATTTACTTTTGGCAAAATGGTTTGGATAAAATCAATTGTATTCCATGTTAAAATGTGTTTTATTCATTTTTTAAACAGGCTCTTTGGTGACATGATGAAGACCAAGATTTTGTTTCAGGGTTTTTTTTTGATGGCGAGCAGTAATTTTACATTTACATCTCAGTTTTTAAGATAGCAATTTAAATTCTATTCACCATTAAACAATATTTAGTTCCAATAGAGGTAAAAATAAATAAATATACTTTTTATTTGGAAAAGTATATCTACTTTTATAGATTTGGAGGAAATAATGGCATTTCAATTGAGATTTTAACAACATCTCACATTTTCTCTAAAACATTTAGCCCAAAGATCATCCACACTTTCATACCTTGAGATTTCTGTTCAAGTACTCGTCTTCGTTCCTGCATGTCTTTTTCAGGAATTCCTTCCATGCCGTAGATTTCCAGTTCGATGTCCGTCCTGCCTGGTATGGCATTCGGGACACCGTCTATTGTTTCTTTGTGCACCTGAACAGAAGTTTTGACCAGTTAGTAAACCAATCAAATCAAATAAACGATGCCCTACGGGGTGACCGTCACTCACCTGCATACAGTGAATTGCTAGTCCAGGTCCCGTGTACAGCTTCTTGTGACAAATGTGACATTTGAAGTGTTTCGCTTTCTGGTGCTGGATGAGAATCTTCTCATCATCAAAGTCTCTGTTGCAGTACCTGGAGCAGAACTGGTCAAGGCTTATAACCAAAAATATTTACAGGTTTTTTTTTTTTTTTTAAATCATGAAGCCTGACTTCAACTAACCTTAAAGCCCTTGAAAAATGAGTTTCACCGAAAAATACGAATGTTACAGAAACATAAAAGATTTTGAGTTGTGAGCTTTTTCCCCCATCTATATTTGTGGAAAATGTCTGTAAACTTTGCCTTTTCTTAGAAATTCTCTTTAAATGATGTTTTCTGTCCTCAGCTCCTGCTGCCTCTACATCTATTTATGGTGAGTCCCTTTAAACTCTTATGGAAAAGAGAGAATTCATTAATAAATTATTCAACTTCTCGCTCCAATTTTGACCAGAAACACCAGAGGATGAGAAATTTCTGCTCCAAATATCCCTCCATTTTTTGCATCATATGAAACATATCTCCTTTCATTAAAAATCACTTACGGGGCATTTTCTCTCTTTATTTTAAATTACGGACTTTTATTATGTACTGGGTTTGTCACTGGTTTTATTCATTTTTACGGGACTTTTATTTTTTTCACTTTAAGCAGCTTTAAAATGTAAAAAAAAAAGGATAAACAACCTTAATTATTACTAATAAACTTTTATAATTTATACCGTATATTTTAAATGTATAATAATAAAGCGATTGTTAAAATATGTATAAAACCCCGAGTTTCACGTGAGTTTTAACGTGTTGTAATTCGCATTTTTCGCAAGTTTGGTAGGTTTTTTAGTAAAATGCCTTTAAAATCTTTTAATTTGTTTTTGTTTGTGTAACATTAGCACGCTAGCCTTATCTAAACAAGCTGGTTAGCATCAGGCGGCTAACTTTTCTAGAAGTTCCCATCAAATTTTAGCCTCAAAAGCCAAAAAACTCTTCGGAATTTAGTTTCAAATATTAAATTGTTGGCTATTTTCTAGAATAAACACGGTTTAAAGCCGCATAGCGTCGTTTATAAGCCACCTCACACCGAGACCTATGTTAGCTTCGCGCTACCGTTCCACCTTAAAAGGCCCCATTCAGTAGAGCGCAGCCCGTCCAGGCGCGAGAGCGGAACTCATGGGAGATTTAAGGTGGACCGGAAAATTTCCAACCAAACGCCGCCTTCAGGCTCGTCGGGCGGCCGCTAATAGTTCAAAGCCCAACAAACCGCATAAAGGATACCAGCACCAGGGTTTCATCTGCTTCTTCTTCTTCCTGCCCATTCTGTGTGTGGTGATTAAACAGTCCGGACGGAGAAAACTCGGCCCAAATTCACAGAAAGACCACGGCACGAGAATAAAAATGGCGCGCGAGGTCCCCTCTCTCTCTCAGTCACAAAGCGGCCTCCGAAGGGGGCGTGTCGATCTGCTCACATCCGCCCTTGCTGCCTAGTACCCAACCAATGGGTGCGTCTCAAAATGTTTCCCACATTCCCTAAGTAGGCGCCCTACTGCAGATACAAACGCCTTCCAACCATTCATGGAAACAACTCGTGATCAGTCCCCCTGAACCTTTTCAAAAACACAGTCCAGCTCGTCCCAGATCAGATTGATCTGGGGACATGGGGAGAACAAGACATCATTCTCAATATGTTCTGCTTTTTTGGAATGGATCTAGTCACTTTGTCCCAAATTTTAAGATGCTTGTGATGCTGTTAATGAATTTTGTCTAATACGTAAACCAGAATGAATTGTGTGGTAAAGAACTGAGAGATCATTTTCTTCAAATCCCTTTCATTTGGACTTCAGTGAAGTCTCCAGATCTCCATCACCAAAAATGTCTCCCGAGTGTCACAATCGTCCTCCATGTTTCCCTGCAGGAACTACACACTCTGTGTCACCCTTTCCCTCTGTCCCACATAAACCATTCACTTTCTGAACACTCCAGTGCTTGTCCCGTTCGTCCCACTGTCATCTCTTTTTATCGTCAAACCACTAAGTGAAGGTTTTCAGCAGCAGCTGGAGTTACATATATGCGTGTGTGTTATTTACTGAAAATAAAATCAGGTAAACAAGCTCCTCTTTAGAGAAAACCAGCATCATTTGTAGTTTAATTGCAGCATCAGCCACAAAGCAGAGCGCATGAAGGCCGCGTTGCTGTTCCACCTGTCCCACAGCAGAGGGCGCTCTCGTCCCTATTAATTCCAAGTGTGAAGGTTGCGCCTTTGTTAGGAAACCCAATGAGGCTTTAATCACAGAGCAGCCCATCATTAATCACAGGCTCTTAAATGTTGTAATAACACTGGCCTGCTTATTATCACAGGCATCAGAAAGGGTTCAGTGCTTTTAATTGCATTTGTAGACAGTTTTGTGCTAAAACTAGACCTCAAAGAGCACTTTTTAAAGTATCTTCTACACCTTCTCTTCCAAAAAACACTCAAATAAGTACACAAATTGCAACAAAGTGGGCCTGCACAGTTCAGCCCAGAGGCCTAAGCAGAAATACGGTTTCTGCACGGTTGCCGTTTTTCATTTTCTGCATAGATTCACTTTTAAAAATAGAAACAGAGGAACCTCTTTTTCTGATGTGTAAGAGGAAAATAAACAGCCCCACTGGAAGGATGAGGGAAGCATTGTCCATCATAAAACTGTTTTAATGTATTTACATATCAAATCTACAAAATATGCACATGTTAAAATATATTCGGTGAGCGTCCCCTCGGCCGCTGCCGCGACAGCCCTTAGTGCACGGGCTCGGGTGCAGCAGGCAGGCCGCTGCTCGCCGTCTCAGTAGATCGGCGTCTCAAAAGTAGCTCAAACACTTAAGGTTAGCGGGTTCGCCCTCTTGCAGGTTGCTTAGCGCAGACAGCAGAGTGACATGAGGTCGGTACGAGAGCTGTTTGCGCTTGAGGTCACCGGGGGTCAGAAAGCGTGGTCCTGCGCCGCTGGGATTTCAGGATGGAGTTGGTTGTGCATAGACCTAGAAGGAGCTGATCTTCACTAAAAGGCATGGAGAGCCAACAACCAGCTCAAACGAACACTAGCACCATCTATACAGGACACACGTATACACACACACACACACACACACACCAACACACACTTCATTAGCAAGGGACTTCACACTCTGACGCGGTCCGTCCGACTACAGCTATAAACACATATATATCCTCTACATTATACTGCCTTCTGCTGTACGGGCGCTGCTGAGCGCATCAAAAGCAAGTATGTTACATTCGCTGACATTAAAGGGCCACTCTGGCTATCGGTTTTGAAAAGACGGGACAATTTTGCACCCCTAAAATACAAAATTAAAGTACCACCCCACTTAACTTCACTGCTTCACTTTCATCCACGTCTCTACTGGTTCTCCCATCACCGACATCACACTCAACACACCCTGAACTCCACCGTCCACTCTCCCTGTCCTCTCTCTCACGGCTCCTTCACTCTGTCCTGCACCGATGGACACTCAGAGGGACGTCTTTTCTGTGTGTTTGTGTCCATTTAGTCAGAAACGGGTCTGGATGTTGAAGGTGATGGGAAAAAAAATTCTCAAATGTTCAGAGTAAAGGAAGGAGTCTGATCTGGCGATGGAAGGAAGGATGGGTTTGGATGTAGGGAGGAAAGGAAAAAAGTACAGAAAAATCCTCAGGAGAAGAACAGATACCTGACAACAAGTACAGTAATTAAGTATTTGATCCTCATTATTTCCCTCCTCGGGCAAAATGCTCTTCTAAATAACCCGAACAAACGGTCACTGTCAAAGGTAATAAATACAGGTGAGCATGATGAGCATCATCAGAAGGGTCTCATTTCACGAATGGGACCACTTAATAAGACCATAAATAAATGGATGTCTTTGGCCATCGTGAATTTGTCCATCTAAGCCAGAATGCCCCTTTAAATGCCGGCAGTACAGCTAGTGATGTCTGCAGCAGATCTTGTTTTACTCAAATTGACCACTGGACTCACAGATCTTTCTAAGACCAGGCTTGAACGCTCCCCTAACACTAAAACTGGAATTTTGTCTTTGCGCGGTTTAAAGTTTTTGGCAAAAATGAAAAAATAAACAGTAGAATTTCAGTCTCATTCCATTTTACATCATAAAAATATAACAGTCGCTATGAAGTCTTCTTAACTGGTTTCATGCTGCCTTCACATGCTGGTTTGATGATGGTTCATCCCCAGTTGTGAAGTTGGAGAATTGCTTCATTGTTGGAATGAAAGGATAAAATGGTGGAGGGTCATTTACATCAACCAGCAAAAAAGTTAAATAAAGTCGCCACAAACATCAGCTGATGTAACATGAACGCAGGCCGATTCATTTAGAGGGATAAATGTTCTGGGTGGAGTTAAGTGCACACAGATTATGGATTAAAATGATGTTCACCAGCAGCAGCGGACAGTAGCTGCACCGTATGTCCACACTGGGAGCAGTGAGAGCGTCAAAGTGCCTGGAAGTCATTCGTTTTCTGCCTCTCTGGGTGCGGCGAGACCTTCAGAATGAAAGTCCAGACCAGTTTATGAAGCAATGACCTTCAGGATCTGTGACAAGTTCGTCTTTAGGAAGTGAAATTGAAAGTAAAATCTGTCACCGTGAACACACAGTGAACAACAAACCAAACACATTCTCTAGATTTAACCCACACACTGTCCAGCGGGGGGCAGACATAACCAGCACCCAGGGAACAGTGATCAGGACGGTACCTTGCTCAAGGGTACCTCAGGGCCAACCTACTGTTCTTGGAATTGAATGGTTGAAATGAGCAGTTTAGATGTGGAAGAGAGGTGAAGAAGAGGCAAGTTGGAATGGGTGGAGAAGAGTGACCGGAGTGATCTGTGACAGTCGGGGACCAGCAAGAGTGAAAGGGAAAGTTTACAGATATTCATGTTAATTCTGCACAAGGTAGGAGCCAAACAAAGTTCAGTGTACTGCCAAAAGCTTTGACCTTTACGTGAACTCTGGGAACTTCCTTATAAGGAGTTGTTTTTAGTTGCCGCCGAGATTTTAACAGATCCGACTGGAGATCTTCTAGAGGATAAAAAAGGTTTTCAAGGTCAGGCCTTCTGAACAAACTGTTCACAGCCTTCAGTAATGTTGCTGGCAAGATGGTCAAAGTGAAATTTGAAGCTCTCGCTGCTCCCAGTGTGAACGTATGGTTAAAAATAAAGAAGTGTTGAACATCTCCTCATGTTCACCACACTGAAAGGTCGCAAACTCAGCTATCAAAATGATGAGTTTTCAGTGGAAATCATGACTTGAGGGTGCGTTCGTGTGCAACTTCCAAATCAGCAACTTCTCATGATTTCCCATAATACCTACAGCACCTGAAGGCAGCATTAATTTACACATCTTTAAATATCTTCCCCTCAGGGTGGGAGGACAACATGCGTTACCTCTCTGAATACTGAACAGCACAGGTCTAACAATAACCCTTCTTCCTTCCTTCTTCTTTCTTTCTTCAGCACGTCAAGTGGAAACATCTGCCCAGAAATCAGGGATAAATACGGCTTGCAGCAGTGCTACCTTGGTTAATAAAATGGCTAATGTGCTTCTTGTTGCTGAGGGGTAGCTTGCCGCCAAGAACAGCCCATCTGAAGCTTCTCTTCATCTTATTTTGTGGTTTTTGGATTTCTCCACATAGCTACATCTCCATCTTGGACAGCACATGACAATGATGCATCTTAGGCACTAACACAGACTTTGCCACAGATCGGAGGAGTGAGGTACTTGGCATTTGGTTCTCCAGCCACCACCAACGACTGGATATGTGGCCACACACACACACACACACACACACACACACACAAACGCACACTCACACACACATATGCCACAGTTTATCTCCTTTTCATGGCGCTGGAGGTAGCTTGACGTCCAGCAGGTTGTAGGCGAAGATGTTCCAGAAGATCCCGCAGAAGACGAAGAGCGCATAGACGCAGAAGAAGATCCAGAAGAGAGACTGCTCCTGGAGCCGCTGCTCATAGTTCTGCAGCACCACCACGCCCAGAGTCAGACCCACCACCACACCCCCAAGATGGGCCACGAAGCTGGGGTTGGGGCAGGGCGGGAAAGCCGGGGGGTAAAACCTCAGCCACACGGCCCGACCGAACTCCACGCTCACTGAGAAGGAGGGATAGCAAGAAAGAGGGTCCGTTAGCGAGAAATTACACAAAAATAAAAGGTTAAGCACCAGAAAGATTAGAAAACATGGCAGCCAGGAGTTTAGGTTTCTGGTGAACACGAGGAAGTATCTCATGAATAAGCAGATGTGTGAAAGTCCACAGAGTGAGTACACTGATTTATTCTGCGCTCAAGATCCTTCCCATGATCTCAAGAAACTTTTGCATACGCAGAAGTACTCACATTATTAGGTCATTACAAGATCTCAAGATGCTTTTGCATAATCTCAAGATACTTTGATGTACTCCTGGGTAATAAGCACATTAAGCGAGTACGGAGATTTGTATGATCTCCGTGCATGATCTTTTGGGTACTCATGAGTTCTCACAAGATAATGAATTATTAATGAAAATATTTCAAGACTTTTGCTTGACCTCAGTATATTTTTGGAGACTCATGTGTACTCTGTAAACTATCTCAAGATAAAAGAAACTAAATCATTTTAAAGTAATTAAAAGGTCTCAGAATGCTTTGGCATGATCTGAGGATACTTTGGGGTACTCATAAGAACTCAAATTATTGAGTTAATACAAGATCTCAAGATACTTCTCCTGACACATTCTTACCAGGAGGATCCTCCCACCAGTCTGTCTGTTCTACAACATACTGTCCCCAAAACACACACTAGGAGTGAATATACAGACTTACTGCAGACCAGAGCCATGGCCATCCGGAAGAGCTTAAACTGACACTTCATCCCTGACCAGTTCTGGAGAAAGAGAGCAAGCGAGCGAGAGAGAGAGAGAGAGAGAGAGAGAGAGAGAGAGATTGTGTTATGTCAGCCTGCAGTATTATGTCAGTCTGTCATAACACAACAAAGCGATGCCTTTCAGGGAAAGTGATCTGCTCCACATCTGAGCTCCCTGTTCAGCAGTTTATTTATAGTGCTCTACAGCATTAAGCATGAGAGAATGTTACAGCATTATGAAGTATTATAACGTTGTTATAGAACATTATAAATCATTATAGGGGATAATAGTGACACAGTATTTGTCATGGTTTGCCCGACTGGGCAGGCCTGGCACCTCGTTAGGTTTAGTCTGAAGGTATAATAGATCCCAGTGAGTCAGAGCAGAGCGTCGGTCACTGCTCGTCTGCAAATGTTCATGTTCATCCTGCGTGTTGTTGATAGTTTACTTGAGTATTGTGTTTAGCTTCTGCTTGTGAGTCAACATGGTTACATTCACGTTTAATAAACCCGTTCCAGAATCCTGACTCCGCATTTACGTCCGGTCCACCCGCCACACCGTGGCAGCATTATTGTCTTGTAGATCATTATAGCGTTGTAGCATTACAGTGTTTATGTATAGTGTTATACATGGGGTGGCAGTTAGGGTGGCAGTGGTCTAGTGGTGGGTACTTGTCTATGGACCTGTGGCTCAAGAGGTCCCAGGTTGGAATCCCACCTCCAGCACTACCACCACTGGGTCCCGGAGCAAGACCCTGAACCCTGAGTGTCTCCAGGGGGGACTGTCCCTGCAATCAGGACATGGACGTTGCTCTTGATAAGAGTGTCCGCTGATTTAATCAGTTAATTACCACTGCAATTACTTACTATTTATTACTTGTATTTATTTTTTGTTGCACTCGCACTTTAACCAAACCACTCCTGCTCCATCACACTGCCAACAACGTGCTGCCTTGTTGTGCAACACTGCAGCTATCTGTCGGATGATTGCACTGTATGTTCTGTCTACTGTTCTCTCTGCTGTTGTCTGCACTTGTCTGTCTATCGTCTGTTTGTCTTGTCTTGTGTCTTATGTCGTGTCTTATGTCGTCTTATGTGTAGCACCAGGGTCCTGGAGGAACGTTATTTCGTTTCACTATGGACTGTGTATGTGGATGAAATGACAATAAAAACCTACTTGATTTGACTTGAAATGCTACAAATGTAAATGTAAATACATCATTATAAACATTATGATGTTTATACAACATTATAGCATTAAAGAGCATTATACAGCGTGAAAGTGTTATAGAGCATTATGTTATTCAGCATTGTGTGGCACTGTATTTGGGGGCAGTGGTGGCCTAGTGGTTAGGGAGTTGCCCCGCATCGGAAGATTGTGGGTTCGATTCCCTCACAAGTAGGTTGCCCTGAGGTACCCCTGAGCAAGGTACCGTCCCCGTCACTGCTCCCCGGGCGCTTTCAATAGCTGCAATTGCTTTCAATAGCAATCCACTGCTGCACGGTGTTTGTGTGCATGGGTTAAAAGCACAGGTCCAATTTCGTTGTGGTTCACGCTTGCTGTGCTGTGACCTTGCAATGACAATGGTTGTCACTTTCACTTTCACTTTTTATAGCGCACTAGTGCTATATAGCCACATCGCCCCCTACACTTCCTGTTCTGCATTACACTCTGTCATACAGATTTTTTGTGCGTTTTAAGTAAATAAGGACTTTTTACCACAACGAAACCCGTCAGCAGCCCGACTCTGCAGCTCTTCTGTTCTGAACTGATTGTAGCGCAGTTTTGGAGACCTGGTGGTACAAGTGTGTAACCCGAGCCCAGATCACACAGTGCTGCTGACACACACACCCGGAGTCTCGGGAATCGCTGAGCAGGGAGGGCACTGAGAGAGGGCAGCGCTTTCTGAATGAGTGTGTTAATATTTGATGATGTGAGAGAGATATTACAGTCCACCACTCATACAGGGGTCGTCCAAGGTCGCAAGGCCAGGGACGTCGTGGGAAAGTGGGGAAGACCTCTGAAGGACAGCGGGACTGAAATAAAGATGCTTTTGTGTTGTACACTGAAGCTGCTGGTGAGGGACAGATGGTCTGCTGTCTGTCTAATCAGAAGCTGTCAGGTTGTGCGTAATTAAAGGACCCACAGCTTTTCTTGTACCTAGTTGAATTTCTCTGGGGCTTGGTAAGATATAGATGACCATTTTCCTAAACATTCTTTATCTTTATTCATTAAACTGTTTGGTTGGGACTAAAATTCTCAGAGCGGCGAGGAAAAACAAGCTGCAGCGTCTTCCTTTAGGGAGGTGTGGATCCTTTGAAAGGCTGCAGTGATCCGTACTTTTTCCCCAAATGCCAGAAACAGCAAAACTTTTTTACATTTTTCAGCACCTTCCTCTGCAGTAGACCCTCAGCAGGAACAACACTCAGCTTTACTTTACTGAGAATGGGAGGGGCCTGAATGGGTTAAACTCCTGCAGGTTAACCGGGAGGCTGTCAAATGTAGTTCTCTGAATGGGTGGAGCTAAATAGATATGGGTGTAAAAGGGTGGAGCTGAACTGTTCATTATATACATTTCTGTGCACAAGTTTTAGGCAGGTGTGAAAAAAAGCTCTAAACAGAACGCTTTCAGAAATAGAAATAATGATTGTTTATTTTGATCAAATTACAAAATGCAAAGTGAGGAACAAAAGAAAAATCTAAATCAGATCAATATCTGGTGTTACTACCTTTTACCTTCAGAGCAGCATCAGTTCTTCTAGGAACACTCGCACACAGTCAGGGATTCTGTAGGATTATAGTCGGTGTCTGATCAACCAGTTTTACCAAACAGGTACCGATGATCATCAACGTCACACGGAGGAGAAACACAGTCATGTTTGGAACGACCGACCGAGTTCCTTCAACAACCGTGTGCGAGTGTACCTAGAAGAACTGATGCTGTTTTGAAGGC
>CM029366.1:1001660-1159160 GCA_017165825.1 Hepsetus odoe
TCTTTTGTTCATTCACTGCATTTTGTTGATTGATGAAAATAAATGATCAACACTTCCATTTCTGAAAGCGTTCTGTTTACAGCATTTCCACACCTGCCTCAAACTTCTGCACAGGACTGTGTATATATATATATATATATATATATATATATATATATATATATATATATATATATATATATATATATATATATTTATTTATATATACTTATTTATATATGTTGATATATAAACAGCATTGTTGTACTTTTGAAGTACTGGGTGAGGAAAAAAGGAAGTAAGATGATTTTCTTTATTTTCAGAATATTCTCTGAAATTCACCAACACGTGTTGACCGCCTGCTGTAGGCCGGTGTTCCTCAACCCTGCATCTGTGAATTTGGACTCAGTCTTGGCTTTGTGGGGATTTCCACACATGGTCCATACGTGGTCGCAGACCGTCCGAAACCTGATCAGTGTCTTACAGAGACGACATGGTGATCAGGCGATGCGTGACAGAAGCTTTTCTGTCTCAGGAAGTATTTCTTCTGTTTCACTCTTTAGACCCCTTGCGAGCCGAGGCACCAGGTTAAAAGGTTAAAGCCATTTTTCGGTCTGACTGCACCGTGTTTCACTCTCCAAATTACTCACCACTGACCTTCTTTAAGAAAACCATTCTCTCTTCACAGGGGAGGCTTTCACTGCCATTAAATAAAGAACAAAATGATTAATCCAGGAAAGATTAGGGATTTTCTTGTTTTAATATAACACAAAGAAGCCATTAATGCTCAAAACACCTTCTAACATAAAGATCGGTAATTGAATAGTAATTGATTAATTGAATTTTTCAGTAAAAATGTGGACTGTAAGTGGGTGGAAAAAGGAAAAGGGCACACTGCTTCCTCAACACTTTTAACAGTGATGAATTTTGAGGGACAGCGCTATAAGGGACAGGGCCTGGTACCAGGTGCCGGGCTGTACCGGGACAGTGGATCCAGTAATCATCTACAGAAGAATTACAGGGGCTCTTCAAGCATGGAGCTAAAAGCCCGACCCAGTTCTGTGCATGAACACCACTGAACCAGCAGGGGGCAGCATAACAGATAAACACCATTTCACCCTGTTTAGATTCTCTGCAGCTCTTGCTGATCTGAAGACCCCCCCAAGGTGATGTTCATCATTTCACAAATTTAGGGCCCAAAAATGGATGGAATGGATGAACTTCTTGGGAGATTCAGCTCCCACAGTGAACTGTTTTTGTGTGCACTGTACACACATACCTGCACCTCAGATCAAAGTCTTTCTGTTTGTTTCTTGAGCAGAAAGCCAACCCAGAGGAGAAAAACCAAAAGCACATCCGCCATGACATCAGGCCACCCCTCTCAGCTTCAGCCCACCAAAACCCAGCTTCAACACAAGAGAACTTCACATCGAGCTGCACAGACTCCAGTTACGTGTTTTTTGGTGTAGTTACAGAGAACATCTTCAGTGCCTGAAAACAACCTTTTTTTTTTTTTTTTTTTTTCCAAAATGTAGTAATTCAGATCCAATGCATCCCCATTTCATTGCTTTTCCTGCTCACATGACAACGGCATGTCCTCCACACAGTTCATCTCAGGTTCTGTGTGTTGAAATAAAGCAAGATGTCAAAACAGTTTTTCACAATATTTTGCAGGACCTACTGAAAGAAACCTACTAGGATTTCCTGTTTCGGTAGGTTGCTAGTGGGCCCCACCTCACACCCTAAAGCAGGAGCTACTCCTCATATCCTCTTTTCGCTCTCTCTCTCTCACTCTCTCTCTCTCTCTCTCGCTCTCTCTCCCTCCAGCAGCCTCACTCTTGTATTACCGCTGGGTGCCTTACATCATTCGGCCGATGCTGGAGGTCCCACAAATGAAAACCAGCCATGAGGAACCTACTTGTGATCATTTGGCTGGTCATCATCTCTTCAGCTACTGGTAGGGTTATTTTATTATTCGTTTGTTTTTTTCTTTCTTTTATCAATTAATTTCTGTACCAATTGCAACATCCATGTGTCCTAATTACCCCCTTCAGATCAGAGCAATTTGTTGGGCACTTCCAGTGAGTGATTGACTGAATTAGACACCTAATCACTATTTATCAAACCTCCTGTATTCAGAGGCTGCAGGGGTACAAATACTTCTGCAAGAAGTTCTGATTTAATTACATTACTCAGTTCAAGTGAAAAAGTACAGGAATGTACAGCGAGTGTAAAATACAGTACAGGAATGTACTGAGAGTGTAAAGTAAAAGTACAGGAATGTACTGAGAGTGTAAAATAAAAAGTACAAGAGTGTACTGAGAGTGTAGAGTGAGACGTGTCTCCTCTGAAGGACGTCTGGAGCGTCTGTCTGTGCTGAAAGTGAACTGAATCTCACTCCATATTAATAGAATTAAAGACTATTAAAGCCTCAAACTTTAACTCCAATAAAAATATTACAGCCCAAAATCAGGAAAAGATGGGATAGTATGGAAAATGCAAATAATAAAAACATATAAAACATATCTAATGATTCATAAATTTACTTTGAGTAGAAAGTAGGTTTTGGGTTAAGAAGTAAAGAGTAAAAGGAGAAAATCAGAGAAACGCTGAAGTAAAGTACAAACACGAACAGATTGAGTTCATTACTTCTCACCTCTGCGTGTATCCCAGAGCACTCATTCTGGCTTTTTCCTCCAGGGTTTGGAGAAACGGTTTATCTCCACAAGCTGAGGAACTCCTCTGTGGAGTTCACCTGCCTTTCCAGGAACCAGAACAAAACGCCCTTTGCGTTTTCTCTGAATCGTGTAATAGTGAAGCCGGAGTCTGTTCTGTATTTCTTATTCGGGAGCGTCCCTACCATTTTTATTGAGGCCGACAAGCATCAGATCTCTGTGCAGAGCCACATGGGACGTCAAAAAGTCAATGTGAGCATCGCACACCTGCTGGGACGCCACACTGACCTGTACCGCTGTGTTTTCCACTACCATCAGAATCACATATTTGAGAATGAGCCTGCCAAGACAGATTTTTTTCTCTACGTCAGAGATAACAGTAAGTCAAGCAGATCTATTTCCTTTTGAAAATACACAGAATAAAACCTCCTTCTCTTCAACCCTGTCCACTTCTTTACCACCTTTATCTAATCACCCAAAAATACTATTTCCTGCCTGTCAGACTGTCCAATCTTTGGCAAATTGAGAAGATTAGATGCAATAATTGATGTTTTAGTGCTCCAGGCTGCCAAGTGCCTAAAGGTTCTAGATAAAGGGGTTCCAACCACTCAGCGTTCATCAGTAAACCAATCACCTGATCATCTGGAATCATCTGCACCTGTTTCTTCACTGCTTCATGTCTTAAGTTAGACGCTTTGTTCTGCTTGAAGGTTCAGACGTAGATCACTGTGTGGATTAACCAACACAGAACTATCAAACTGCTCAGGTACAGAGACTGGACTGAACATGAGAGACAACAACACTGTCCTTCAGGAAGATCTGGAGAACTGATCCTCAATAAGACATTACAAGGAAGCACAAGATGAAGACATGAAGGGCTCAGGCAGAGGGACAGGACTGAAAAGTCCAGGCAGTCGGGAGAACTGTTTCCTCCTTGGTTTGGTGAACGTGTCTGGAGGACCTCACCTTTATTCTTTAGTGAGTGTGTTCAAACACGGATCTGGGCACCTCTGCTTCTTGCAGTCATGTGGAAATCCTTCCTGGAGTGTTGTAAACCTGTTCTACACCCCTTCCTTCCTCAAAAGGTGCCACCGGTGGCGTTTGTCTTTCACGGAAGTGGTTTCTTTTGTAAAAGCACTTCTGCAGCTTTGTTGTGTTTGTTTTATTTTGTTGTGTTTTGTCCTCTTTAGGCTGTGTGGAATCACAAACAGTATCATTTACCACTCCGGTCCTCAGAGAACGTTCTCTTCCTCTTTCTACAACTTGATGAGATACACATGAGCGACTTTCATTATTATGACAGTCTGTTGTGTGGTCTGACTTCCTTCCAGACAGACACTCTTACAGACACTGTACTGCTTTATTTACATTTACATTCACTTTATCCAACTTACTAGTAAGGAGCAGCAGTAACTAGTAAGCTACAAAGCAGTAAGAGAGAGTTTGTTCATCCATCCATCTTCTGCCGCTTGTCCCAAACGGGGTCGCGGGGGGTGCTGGTGTCCAAGCCAGCGCACACAGGGCGAGGACGGGGGACGCACCCTGGACAGGTCGCAAGCCCATCGCAGGGAGGAGCGGGACGGGGATGGCACCTTGCTCAAGGGTACCTCAGGGCAACCCACCGGGAAGGGGTAGAGTTTGTTCATTATATAGTACATTTCTTCGACCTCTAGTGCTCTTTTTGATTTTTATTAAATACAAAGTTATATATAAATATATATACGTTTAAGATCAGAAGGAAAGGGGCAGCGGTGGTCTGGTGTTTAGGAACGAGGCCCCAGGATCAGGATCAGAAGGTCATGGATTCAAATCCCAGTCCAGCAGGTAACCCCGAGTTACCCTTGAGCATGGTAGCGTCCTCGTCACTATGTGTGTATATATATATATATCTATATATATATATATATATATATCCACACCTGCCTAAAACTTTTGCACAGTACTGTGAACAAAAGAACAAAAGAACAAAAGAAAAATCTAAATCAGGTCAATATCTGGTGTTTCTACCTTTTGCCTTCAAACCAGCATCAGTTCTTCTGGCCCCACAGAGCCCTGATCTCCACATCATCCAGTGTGTCTGGATCACATGAAGAGACAGAAGGATGTGAGGAAGCTACATCCACAGAAGATCTGGGGTCAGTTCTCCATGACGTTTGGAATGACCGACCGGCCAAGTTCCTTCAAAAACCGTGCGCGAGTGTACCTAGAAGAACTGATTGATGAAGATGATCAACACTTCCATTTCTGAAAGCGTTCTGTTTACAGCATTTTTTCACACCTGCTCAAAACTTTTGCACAGGACTGTATAACCTCCACAGCTCTACCAGTGTCAGACTGTCCAGAGACTCAGTAAAACTATAAATACAATTAAAGAAATACTGGATTTGGCCAAAACTGCAGATGATCTTAAAAGAGTTAATGAAGTTTGTAAAACAGGATGTATAATGGAATATTAGATAAATTAATTAAATGAAAGTTAAACTGAAACTTTTGTTCACAAAATTCTTAAAATATTGAAGAAGACATTCAAAAATTCACATTATAATCCATATTTACTGGTTAATATGGTGAAGTATGGTGGTGGGAGCATGGAAACTTGCAGAAAACCCAATAAAGATTAAAACTGCACACTGATCATGTGATTGCCGCTTGCCTGGAGACACTTCAGAAAAAGAAAATGAAACAGATGGACAGTAACGGAACACAGTAGGGAAAGGGAAGCCGGTTCCGCTGTAGAGACACTGGGAACTCCGGCGGGGGTTCTGCTGTTTATTTGAAGTTTATTTTTATCATTCTGAGCTGCAGGGCACGTTTGGCCCATTTCTGCCTTCTTTGTGCTCCAGAAATAAAAGGGTTACGTCTAAACTGTTCCATAATTTGACCCAAAATTCAATAGAGATGGAGTGATAGATAGACAGACAGAAAGACAGATACATAGATGGACAGATTTTGGATGTCCGATGAAACAAAAGAATTAAGAGAGTGACCGGCTCTGAGTGAAGGTTTCAGAGTAACTTTAGAGAAAAGAAGAGGCCGGAGGGAGGCGAGTGATTTCCTGCTGACAGTGATGGTGGCTTTGGGTTTTTCTGAGTATCTGTGTTGGGGAGGGGGGTCTGACCTGGGGTGGACTGTGTGGTTGCACTTCATGTGTTTATTCACTTCTGAATACCTCTTTTTCTCTCGCTGACATGTTTAAAATCTCTCTCTGTGTGTGTGTGAACAAAACCCAAACCAGCAACGAAGATTTCATCAAAGAAAACCCGCCATCTCTAAAACAGAAACAGAGAAGAGAAACTCATTAAACCATCCACAAAACAGATCAGATTTTACAGATCTGAGTTAACACAGACAGACAGACAGACAGACAGACAGCTTGATAGATAGATAGATAGATAGATAGATAAATATATAGACAGACTGAGACAAATGGATAGATTTTTTTGGACAGATGGACGTGTGAATGTGGCAGAAGTGACTTCCTGCCTTTGATGTATTAATAAGATGGAATAAATGAAACACTGATAATACTGAAAGTGTGTGACAGTAGTTGTGAAATTGTTCTGATTGGTTGATTGTGATTTTGTGCTGCAGTTCCAGAGGACTGCAGCTGCTCCAGTTACCAGCTGTTACTCTACGCTCTGTCAGCCGCCGCCGTCCTGCTGTTCGTCTGTGTGCTGATCCTCGCAGGAGTTCACGTTGTGAGTAACTGTGTGTGTGTGTGTGTGTGTGTGTGTGTGTGTGTGTGATATTGTTTGGGATGCATAACTGAGTCATTAAAGTAAAATATCATCAGACAGATGATTTGAATGGACAAATTGAAATGTAACAGATTTATGAAACTCTGATATTTAAGAACACCGTATTTCTAACTGTTCTGTTTGTAGAGGAACAGAACTGTGAGTTTGCTTGGAATCCAACTAAAATATCTTTAAATCTTCTTGCCTTGTTGGTGAAGCCCGAAGGCACGTGGTATGCATGTTGTTTTCTGTAATTTGATCCAGTTTTCGGCTCTAAATGAAACTCTTGGCAGGAAGTCAGTCAGATGTGTTAAGTGTGATTTACCCACGAGCAGGGTGTGTTCAACACATCTGTTGAGGTTTGGTGAGGCGGTTGGTTTATTTACACCTTCTGTGAGAGCCCCACCCTAACGCTGTCTCCTCTCCTGCTCTCAGAGGAGGCCCTCCGTTCAGCAGAAACCACTGGCAGTTCCCATCTACGAGGAGATGAAGGGGGTGACAACGGCCAGCAGGAAGGGAGGCAGCTGTCACCTGGACTTGTACCCCGTCGAGGTGGAAATGCAAACCTATGTCCGGCCGTGCCGAGAAAATCCTTATGACCCCTCACCTGGGAACGACCCCTACAGCTTATAAGATCACTCAGCGCTTCTTCAGGCCTGCAGAAAGGTCGTGTTTCTAGGCCTTTCTCTGGCGGTTGGGGGCACATTGGGCGCCACATGGTTGTTTCAAGGTCCAGATGCTCCTTCAGATCCCAAAGCATCATCACATGTCCGAAAACGGCAAACCCTAATCTCTCTTTCCGCCATTTCCTTACTTTAAGCCAGGCTGAAGTTAGCTTCACATTGTGGCTTCCACCTTAAATTGTGCCACTTCTGGTGGCCAATTTAAGGTGGAGAAGAGAAATTCAGACTTTCAATGGTGCAGTTTATTAAACGCAAATAAAAAACACTCTGGTCAGAAATAGCTGTAAGTGAAAATGAACACAAAAAATCAGAATGTTTGTACTGTGTTTGATTACCAGGCAGGACGGTCCAGGCCCTTTCAGTGTGGACATGTTGTCCCCATGTCTGTGCGTTTCCTCCAGGAGCTCCAGTTTCCTCCCACCATCCAAAGACCTGCAGGTGGATTGGAGATACAAAATTGTCCCAATAGGTGTAGGTATCTGTGTGTCTGTCTTAAGATGGACTGGTGACCTGTCCAGGGTGAGTCCCCACCTTTTGCCCTGTTAGAACTGGGATAGACTCCAGCACCGTCGCCTTATTCAGGACAAGTGGCTCAGAAAAAGAGTGAACGAGTTTTAGGTGCTCAGGGATGCTTCGACAAGCCTGTTAAGTGCCACATCAGAAGTTGTGTTTTCTGAGATTAAGTTGCACAAGAAGACGCTCAGCCACCTTCACCAACCTCATGTGACGTTTGCAGGAACTGTTGCAAAGCTGGTTTTTGAGAGCAGAGTGAGAACAGCAGCGTCTGTCGCATAAGGCCAGACAGCAGGACCACATGAGAAACTTTACAAACCGGCAGCTCTGAGGGAACGAAGAGTCCTTTACTCACTAAAATATCACTGGCGTTGCATTAAAAAGGTCAAATTTTACAGGATGTAATAAAAGCTGTGCTCACTGTAAATATTCTTTTTAAACGCATATTAACACTGGAAGATTCAACAACTATTTTCCTCTTCCTTCTCTTTTTGAAAATTTTTGTAGCATATAATGCAGAATCATGCATTGGCTTCTGCTTCTTGTGCATTTGGATTAATAAAAATTGTAACGTGAATAAAATGAATTGTGTTTTAATGCATCTTTAATTCTCCGCTCATGCTCAGTGCTGAGGAATCTAATCGGTAACATTGTGAAAGGATTCGGTGCAAGACCTGAGAAAGGACAGAAAGGATTAGATGGAGGACAGACATTTATATGGAACGAATGACAACAAAGGTTGCAGGACACCTTTATTTAAAACTTTGGAAAAGCAAGGTCTTGAAGGAGTGTTTGCGCTGAACCTTCCCACATCGGCACCACGTGGCTTTGGGATTTAAATGAAGAGCTTGGCGAACAGTTACAGCTTAAACCCCATTAAAGCCAACTTTTATAACATTTTTGTCCAGTTAAGTGTTCTCCAGTTCCACCCCATCACTAGAACTCAACAGACCCAACGCTTGGAAGGTGAAGCCGAGCAGGTTCTTCTCCTGAGACACATGAAGCGCCAAACTTCCTCAAATGGCCTAAAACCCAACGGACAGCCCAGCATGACTGGAGGAGACGCTGTGTCCCTTTCACACCTGCAATGCCTCCCCGAGCTGTTTTAGGGAAGACTGTGTGTTTGGACACGTCCAAATAAATCAGACGTTAAACACACTTCAGCCCCAGTACAGTCAGAGTGACGTCCAACTGTCTCACCAGGAGATGCTGGAACTTTTCAGGTTGATGCGGAAATCTTCGTAATTAGCCAATGCGGAAGACCCTTCGAGTCCTACCTCCTGCACAGTCTACCCATGTGCCAACCCTCACCTACACCACACAGAGTATTTCTAGCAACTGAAAATCTGATCCTGAGCTCCAGTTCTGGACCTGATTCTGAGTTAAAACAGCTTCAGGTGGAGGATCTGCTCAGGAACCAGCCACGGTTGTGGTTACAGGCAAGTTGTTTGAGTGGAGGAGCATGAAATGTGATCTTTCATTTCTAGCCTCCTAAACTTCAAACCGCTAAGATATCACCTACACTTTGGACAGAGAACTGGGTTAGTTTTAATTTCCCTAACCTGACCTAAACTGAGCTGTGATCTACAGGTGGTTTTAAAAACAGTGCAAAATGCCTTTTAGATCTCCAAATACATTAATAAATCCATTCATCAGGAGATATTTCTGTTAGCTCCAGCTTTACTGCTACTGTAAACGGAAAAACAAACATCATGAAACTGTCCTGTTGCTTATTAGCAAAACCAGTTTGTTCTCTTTTTTGAAAAAATAACCCTCATAAATAGCCTTTTATACACATGATCATATTTACAGTTTGGTCATTTTCCTCCTAATTGTGCAACGCTCCCTCTCAACAAACTCTGGAGCTTCCTACCCACAACAGGATGTGATGTCACGCTTTGACAGAATGGGGTGAATCATGAAAAATAAGAAAGAGGCAGGAACGCCTGAAACACCAACAGCTGCAGCGAGGAGTTAGAGAGACAGTTTGGCCTAAAATGGGGACAAAATGGAGACGAGCCAAGGGACGTCCGGTGTCCGAATCCTTCCGCAGTCCCCTCAAAGCGTGCGGTGTTGAGGGATCTCTGCTACCGTGACTCAGGGACCTACAGATACACAAACACACATTGCATAGCTGTTAACTTCAGCAGCCGTCCCGAAGCCTTGGCCTGTTTTACGCAGTCCAGGATTTTCCCTCTCGGTAAAATATTCGCAAACACCAAACATGTCTTGGCTGATGGACTGATGGACTGATCTGGGCGGCGGGAGAAAGTGGGCGGAGAAATTTGGTGACGGGTCGGGGAAATGGGCCACTGGGTCAGCGAGGTCGGAGCAGCAGGCGGCACATCGTGAAGCCCAACACGGCGAACACGGCAGCTCCCAGACTGAACCTCAACCACACAGAGGAACCTTTCAGATCCACCTGAGACATGTGCCTGATGGAGAGAGAGACAGGAAAAAAGAAATAGATCAAAAGAGATGGAACAAGAGTGAAGAGAGACTTTCCTGTACATCAAACAACAAAACGAAAACTGGTAAAAAAAAAAAAAGAATAAAAAAAAATCAAAATCAATAAATAATCAATAAAGGAAGCTGCGACTTGCTGAGCTTCCTCAAAATAAACTGAAATTAAAGCCACAACACACGTCTGCAGACAGACGGCCAGACGGAAGATGAACGGATGACGGAGGTGTGGATAAGATCAGGCTCGAATCAAGAAAGCAAATGAGATAAGAAAAATAAAAATATTGGAGAGAGAGAAATATATACAATATATGGAGAAAGAAAGAAACAAAAAGTGAGAGAAAGAAAGAGCAAAATAGATATATTAAGAAAGAAAGAAAGAGTGAAAAGAGCAAAAAACAAGAAATAAGAGGCTGCGATGACAAGAAAGAGAGCAAGAAAAAGAGAAGTGAAAGAGTGGCGATGAAGAAACGAGACGGACGGAGAAATGTAAAGAGAAAGATTGAGAGCAAGAAGAGAGAAATACAGCGAGAAGAAAAAACAAACAGAGGTGTGAGTGAGATCATGTTTCCATGAAACCAGATGAGACGAAGAAGAGATGAGAGACGATCTGCTGCTAATGAGGAACAGAAAGATGAAATTCCAGAAGAACGAGTAGTGAAGAACCACAGAGGAGACACGAGAACAACAGGCTGATTAAGGTCACGGGAGACTTTTATTCTTCCATCATGAAGGATCACATGTTGGAGGCTGAGGATGAGTAATCAGGAGGAAGAACGTTTCCACACCTCACCCACGGCAGGACCGCTGCACACCAGAGACATACTTTGCTGCCCAGAAGGGGGCGCTGTTTTCCAACGAGGGGCCAATCACAGCGTCTCAACAGCATCAGGGGTTTGGAGATGAAACCCAAGTTGATCCTAGAGTTATTGACCCACTACCTGGAAACGCTGATGCCTTAGCTTCAGTCTGTCAACCAATCAGAGGCTCTGTTTCTGACAGGGTGCGTCTCTGAACTTTGGGTCAAGTGTGTGGACCAATCAGAGGCTGTGCTCCCAACTAGGAGTGGCTCTTATTTTGGGCCTTTGTGTGGACCAATCAGAGGCTCGGTTTCAGATTAGACATGGCTTCATTGTAGAGTTCTAACCAGCTTTAAAGTCAATAATATTCACCACCACCCCCATTATCCATCAGCACAGCCTCAACTCTCTTAGACTCTCTAAACTCTCTTAAGTCATCTTCAGGAGTACCTCTCCAGGCTTCTTGGACGTTGCTGCCTTTTGTGTTCTCTGTGGAGATGATCTCGCACTGCTTCAGAAACTGCTCAGGTACAGAGACTGGACTGAAAATGAGACTCCCTGTCCTTCAGCAAGGTCTGGAGAACTGCTCCTCAACAGGACATTAAAAAGAAGTCTGGATCTTTGCCAGCAAAATATGAAGAAATGAGGGTCTCAGGACTTTTGCACAGAACTTCAAGAGATGAATGGCAGCTTGCCTGATAATCGGTCCCTCAAAATAAGCCCGTCCGTCGGTTTGAAGGACATAACGAGTTCTCAGGAACCAGATTAACTTCACACACTTCCGTCCGGCCAGAAAGGAGCCCAGGAAATGAAAGCTGGTCCAAACTGCTGAGCTCAGGTCAGCGACGGGCTCGACTTTGGATGATGATCTGATTTGATTGTGACTCGAACTGAAGCAGGACTGAACGATAAACGACAAAATATCGGTCCTGAAATTTCACTCCCATGTAATGTGACGCCTTTCCGTTCCAAAAGCTTACATCCATTTTCTGGAATTTAAACAGTTAGAAGTATTTAGGTCATTAAAAATGTAAAATTCAAGGCAGCCAATCAGAAGAGAGAACACTTCCAAATCAGCTTTAAAGGAACAAAAATAAAAACAGCCTGTTTGATCCAAATAAACAGTTCATACAGAAAGTACCCGGACCGGACCATCCCGTCCCGGGAATCGAACCCAGGACCTTTTTGCTGTGAGGTGAGAGCGCCACCCACTGGGCTGCCCCGCTGCAGATCCATCACCACACGGTTTTGAGCTTCTTGCTTTTCGGTTATTTCTTTTTTTAATTTTTTTAAAATAAAGAAACATTAAAAAGTATATTAGAATAAAAGAGAACATGCAGAAGTGGAGCAGGAAGATGACCGAAAAGATGAGCAAAGAAGCAGCAGAAAGGTGCACGTGGGATGGAGGGATGGAGGGATGTGGAGGAATCTGAGAAGGGTGGAAAAGGAACCTGCTGGAGATGACGGTGTAGAGTTTGGCCTTAACCGTGTGCAGAAGCTCGGAGTTGAGAAAATTCTGACAGAGGCAGAAGGTGCACCTGTTACAGGTACACATACAGCGCAGACGAGCGTGACTGCAGAGAGAAACACACACACACACACACACACACACACACACACACACACACACACACACACACAGTTGAACTGTAGAGGTTTCCTCAGGAACTATGCAGTAAAGACCAACATCAAGACAGACAGATAAAAGCTACAGATAAGCAGAGACGCTTCACCTGCAGAGAGAAACAGTTGCAGACCATCATGCAAACTCTGCAGCACTTTTACTTCATATCACCCAATCACAGGCCAAGGGTTCACAGGCAGCATGCTGTGCAAAAGTCCTCAGCCCCCCGTTTCTTTGTAAACCGAGACAGCAGGTCAGTGTTTTGTGTACAAACTCCAGTAACTCCAGTCTAAACACAGAGAGCTTCATTCTAACCAGCATTGAAGTCAATATTCACCACCGTTATTCTTCAGCACAGCCTCAACTCTCTTAGACCAGCTCCTTTCTTTAAGTCAGGAACACTTCTCCAGGCTTCTTGAAGGACGTCCCAAAGCTCTTCATTGGAAGTCAACTGTCTTTTCCGCTCTCTGTGGAGATGATTCCACACTGCTTCTGAAACTGCTCAGGTACAGAGACTGTGCTTCCACAATGTCCTGCTTTTGTAAATAAAGCTGTAAACGAATGCCAGTACTGAGAGTTAAATGTGGTCCAACGAGCTGCTTCCTCTGTTTTTAATGCAACTTTTTTTAAAGAAGCTTCCTTTTTGTCAAAACAATAAAAACGGGTCAAAACTTAAAAACGAAGAAACTAATCCAGGAGAAGAGGGAGCTGTTAAAAAAAAAAAAAAAAGTACAGGAGTGTCCTGAGAGTGTAAAGTGAGACGTGTCTCCTCTGAAGGACGTCTGGACCGTCTGTCTGTGCTGAAAGTGAACTGAATCTCACTCCATATTAATAGAATTAAAGACTATTAAAGCCTCAAACTTCAACTCCAATAAAAACAATCTACTGAAAATAATCCACATTAAGACACTCGAGCAAACTGGATTTTTTGCAGCAGAAAGATTCACTGCTCAAACAAAGCTCTTTACACATGAACCCGAGAGCTTCAGCACTTCAGCTCTTTTCTTCTTCATTAAAGACCTGGGGATTTGCTGGGGATTTGCTGGGGAAGCTCTCCTGTCTGGCTCACCAAAGACTTACTGTGAAGCTCCTCTGTGGTGAGGAGCTGTGGTCTAACACAAACAGGACAAACAGCAGACAAATGAAGTGAAGGTCTTCTCAGCTCAGCACGACACTCTGTTGATTCTGACCTAGTTTTATTGTTTTTTTTTTTTTGTTATTTAGGTTCCATGTCATTAGGCAAAGCTGACATTGATGTGCATCAGCCTGAGAGCCACAAGAAGACTACACAGTAGTTTCAGAATGACTACAGGGGAGATAACCACAGTGTAACTATCATCAGATAAACCAGTCTTGAGATCAGTGTCATGAAGACTCACTCGACTGTTGAGCTTTAAGTTTCTGAGAAGGACACTTTGTCCAAGTACGGCACCAGGATGCACTAAGGGAAGTGTGAAGTCCTGGACAATAATCTGCTGGGTAACCTTGGGTCTTGCATGCATGTGGATGTTACTTTGACACCTAAACGTCGCTGCAGACCAAGTTCCTCCTTTGTGGTGATGGTGTCCCCTAATGGCAGTGTCTTCTTTAAGCAGCCATAAAATGAATCCTGCTGACAGTGAGGTGAACGCTGACGTTCTGGTTCCAGGTTCTCCTGTCAGTGGGTGGAGAAATCAGAGTTCTTGAAGTCGATGCTGGAAGGAGGAAAAATGGACAAGTGTGAGGATCTGAAGGATAAACTGTGATGCTGAGACAAACTGGGTCAGAACATCTCCAACATGGCAGGTCTCGTGGTGTGTTCCTGGTGTGTGGTGATCATTTTTGGCCAAAAGTGCTTCAAAGAAGAACGAAAGGTGAACCTGCAAAGGGTCATGGACAAACAGGTCTCACTAACACAAAGGTTACACGGAACCCATGTCAAAGGTTCCTGTCCATCACACGGAAGAGCATAAACTGCTGAGAGTTCTGGTTCGGAAAGATGTCAGAACATACAGTGCAGGGGTGTATGGGACTGCAGACCAGTCAGAGTGTCCATGCTGTCCACCACTGAAACAATGACCTGTACCATGGAGTGAAGGAAGAAGGTGGGCTGGTTCTGATGGATCACTTTCTCCTTTCCATCATGTGGACAGACGAGATGTGTCCTTAAGACACGACGGAAGACACGTCAGGATCCTTGGAAGCAAGTGTAGGGAAAGGGTGATGCTCTGGACAATGATCTGCAGGAAAACCTTGGGTCCTGCATTCATGTGGACGATACTTCGACAACTAAACAATGAGACCAGTGTCCATGGTGACAGCGTCCCCTAACAGCAGTGTCCTCTTTCAGCAGGACAGCACTGAAGAGATGATGAAAAGCTGCTCTCCTCTCTTAAAAATCTAAAGAATCTCAAATCTTGTCTTCTCCACAGGCTTAAAAATGTCTCTTATTAATTTTTTATTAATTTGTTCCTTGTTTGTTTAGTTTTATAATGAACTGGCCACTAAAAATGTGCTCTTCCTTAAAAATGACGATGAATTTGGAAACATTCCTGGATTTTTTTAGCTCTTGAAGCAGCGATGCTTTCACTAAAGAAAGCCACAGAAACCAGGGCGACCTCGCAGCTGCCCACAGAGGAACCGAATCCAGACAGGTCAGAGACGAAGGTGTCCTTCTGTCCGACTCTCGAGTGAGAAAAAAGAAATCCTCCCCAAAAGTTTAGCTCGTCTTTAGAGGAGCCGTGTGAAAAGGGTTCGTTTTTCATCGAAGGAACGTCCTCCAGGGCCCGAAGAGCAGCTTTTAATAATAAAGATCCATTTCTGTTCCAAACGGAGCTGAAAAGCTCACACTGATCGCCTGAAGATTGAGTTCTGACATCAAAGCGAGTGGGCGTGGCCTTTGGCTTTATTCACAAGCTAGTAATGGTTATAGTCATGAGTGAAATATTAATTATTAGACTTTTTGCAAAAACAGCAATACAACCATTATCCATTACCACTGAGTTAACGTGTGTGTGTGTGTGTGTGTGTGTGATCACTCACGGGTACGTGGCCATGGTGGCGAGTTTGACGAAGACGTCCTTGCTGGGTGTCCCGGCAGTGTTGCAGGTGAAGGTCTGAGGGGGGGGCAGGCGGTGTGTCCTGCAGAACTCCAGCGGGTTCGGGTCGGACTGCTGCCGAACCTCAGGCAGGTCCGATTTCACCGCCACCAGCATGCAGGGAACCCTGCTGTCCACAAAATACTGCTGCAGAAAAAAACCAGCAGCGAAAATCAGAACGAAAGCGTTTCAGGATCCAAACTTCCTTTAAATCTGGAACTTCTCTTACCTGCGTTTCTCATTAAAGGAATAATTATTTTACAAACCAGATCAGAAAAGCTCCACATGTGTGGTTTCTGGATCTCACAGCGTCATTTAAATCTGGAAATTTGGTTTGAGTGTGAAAGTCTGCGAATGTTAAACTCACCGCAAAGATCTGAGCGCAGTACTCAAACGAGCAGGGGTTACTGACATCATAGATCAGACACGCCACATCGCAGGACAGATCGGACTCGGACAGGAAGTCGAAATCCGGGAAGACTTCGTGGAGCTGTGGAGAAAGGAGGTTTTATAAGCACCAGCATTACTCCTGTCAAATGAACACATCCAGTGTTGAAACACCAGTCCACCCTGCGGATCCAAGTTATTAATTCACACTCTGAACAGGACATGCCGGAAAGTGAAGCACTGACCCCTGAAATCATCTACTGAATAATACTCAGTGAACACTGATTCATTCGCAGTGAACACTGATTCATTCGCAGTGAACACTGATTCATTCACAGTGAACACTGATTCATTCGCAGTGGATACAGAAAAACAAGTCATATTGGACACTAATGAATTTATAGAAGATGCTTCATTCACACCGGACACTGCATTTCTATACAAAGTAAAGAAAAAGTTCTTCACCAGCAGATATTTCTCCTGACCATACACATGCGCAGTGCTGATCGAGTAGTACGACTTGTGTTCTTCTCGAATCGTCTTCTGACACTGCAAGAGACACAGACACTAAACAACAACACCAACAACACCACAGAAATGCTCTGAACAGATTAAACATAAACGTCATCGTAACGACGCTTGTGTTTCTAAAACGCAGTTTCATACAACGATTAAAGAAGTTCTTTATATTTGCTGGATCTTTTCTGTAACAGCAGAGAGGTTACTCTCAGCAGTAATAGTCCGGTCCCCACAGATGGTCCCCGCTGCTTACAGCAGGGTCTCCAGCGGAGAGGACTGCTATTGAATTCCTGCTCAGACACACCTGTTCAGCTCACCTGCACACCTCCAGGAGCGAATCACAGATCCCCGTTTACGAGTTCAACAAACTGAAAAACTCATTTTTCATTTAAGTAATTTATCGTGTGTGTGTGTGTGTGTGTGTGTGTGTGTGTGTGTGCGTGCTGACCATGAGGTTGCGCCCAAGGAACGCCTGCAGGAATCCGCTCTTCCCGCTGCCAGGACCCCCAAACACTTTACAGAGGAACACACTGCGCTGAGTTTGCTTCTTCTGCAGGTCCAGCTTCTTATCCCGCGTTACTGACACACACACACACACACACAGTTACATCGCTCAGGCAGATCCAAACACTTCATTAAAACGTTCCATTCTGCCAGTCCTCTCCTCTGAAGCTTCACACTCTCTTTTTGTTGTTCAGTTCTTATACGTTGGTCCCACAGCACCACCTCATGGCATCGCATCCAAACCTTTTCTTCTCCTCAGGTGAAAGGTGTGTTTCTATGGCAACAGGCTCACCTGTGATAGCAGAAGCCTGGGACTCCTGCTCAGCGATGATGGAGTAACCAAGATAACCCAGGTACTCCAGACAACGCTGGACATCCAGATACGTGGTTAACCTGCAAACACACACAGTATGCACTCAGTGGCCACTTTATTAGAAACACCTGCCTTCCAGGTCCACTATACAGGCGTGGATGACTGTGGGTCACCTGTTGCAGTCCAGATTTTTAGCCCCCAACACTGACTCAAAAACTCCTAACTCCACGGCCCCTCCCTCACTCACATCAGGCAGTGTTACACTCTGCTCTCACGCTGGACACACACTGTCCAGGTTTAACTCACGTCCACTGTGAGAGGAAGCCCTGGTAGGTGATCCAGCCCTTCTCATTGGTGCACACCGTGTTGTTGACGTCTGGACCCCAGGGCATGTAGGGAAAGACATCAAAAAGGTCCTTCAGCTCCTCAGGGGACAGAGCACAGTCTCGGTCCTAAAAGACAAAACAAAAAGAAGACATTAATCACACACACCAACCCAACTGTGTCGTTTACACGTCTATACAAGTCCAACCTGCAGCGAAAACCATCCCGAATCTGCACAACAGTGTAAATTAATAATGAATACAATATTAAAGATTCAGCAGAACAGAGGAAATAATGCAGTTAGAATAAAATGAATCTGTGCACACACTTACTATAAAATACGCAAACATGCTAAAATATACACAATAGAATGATCTACTGTGAAAAACTGAAAATGTTTTACTTTTCAGTTTTTCTCCAGTTTAATATATTTTCTCTATATATAATACAGAGAAAAAAACTGAAAATATGTAAATACGCATGTAAGTATATCATTTATGCAAATAAATATGGATTGCAGAGGAGCCTGTCGTGCAGAGAAATAGATAAATACACAGAAATATCTAGAAACATAAAAGAAACCAAGCAGTGGCGATGGGCAAATAACATATTAGATCATTTTATAAATGAACACACACATTATATTATCAGTGAAGTGTTCCTGATAAAATGACCAATAACTGATGGTGTGATGTGGCTGCTTCTAATAAAATGGTCCCTCAAACGTGTGTGTGTGTGTGTGTGTGTGTGTGTGTGTGTGTGTGTGTGTGTGAGACACACCTTGTCGTGTTTATCGAAGACACTCTGCAGGAAGAGGGAAGCGTTGTGGTTGAGCTCTGTGCTGCAGTCAGGAGGTATTTTTAACCTGAAGGGACACAAACACAGATTAGCAGATTAGATCAGAATAGCAGGATTATGGAGGGTCCCTGCTGAGGAGATGAAGACAGACAGCAGACAGGCTTGTTATTTAATAAAGCAGAACTGAAAGCAGGAAGTCTGCAGTGTTTACGACACATCGGACTCCCCTGGGACTGGCTGAAGTGAAGGTGAAAGTGACTTAGTATTCGTGAACACAGTGAACCACAAACTAATACATCCTCTGTATTTAACACACTGTCCAGCAGGGGGCAGATATATCCAGCACCCGTAAGCAGTGATGGGGATGGTACCTTGCTCAAGGCAACCTACTGGTGTGGGATTCGAACCCATTGCCTTCTGATCCTGGAGCCTCATCCCTGAACACTAGACCACCGCTGTTTTTGGGGATTATTAATAAGGATAAAGATATTTACTGGGAAAAAATAACAATGTATTTTATTGCAATGATAAAAACAAAAATCCAAAATAATCAAATTACATCATTCTTCAAATTCAGCTTTACCCTTTACAAACAGATCCTTAAAGATCACCATAAAAAAAAAATTATATATATATATATATATAAAACCAACAAGAACTTTATTAGAGGCTATGAGAGACAACAACACTGTCCTTCAGGAGGAGATATATTATATATATATATATACACACACACACACACACACAACATACATATATACACACACACACACACACACACACACACACAACACACACACACACACACACACACATACATACACACACACACACACATTAATACATTACACACATTATGATAATAATGACACACACACTTTCAGTCCAATCTCTATACCTGAGCAGTTTGATTGCTTTGTTGGTTAATCCACACAGTGATCCATGTCTGAACCTTCAAGCCTCTAATAAAGTTCTTGTTGGTTCAATTCAATTCAATTTAATTCAATTTATTCTTGTATAGCGCCTTTTACAACAAAGTTGCCCCAAGGCACTTTTACATTGAAAGCCTGCATTAATTCTTATCAGCGATTCAAGAAATAACCCAATAAAAGGTAGTTTTTCAGAAACCCAGGTCTGAGCCACAGGGTAAGAAAAATCTCCCTCTGAGAAAGAAGGAGAAACTAGAGAGGAACCAAGATGCCAAAGGAGAACCCATTCTGGAGATCAAACCAACACCAAACACCAGCAATCATTTCTGGATTAATTCTCATTGTGTTTGACTCATTTTAAGGTCCAGTCCTATTTCTTATTTTCACCTCTCCCCCTTGTTTTCAAGGGTCCCTTTGTCTAAAAACATCCTCTATGAAATGGGAGAACCTTTCAAGAACCTGTAAACATCAGAAATGGTTGTTGGCCTTGACAAACAGATGGAGCTTTGAATGAGCTGCAGAACCGCGGTGCTCTAAGATCAACGTCTGCACTGATGAGTTTTTGTGAAGTTCTTGAGACTGATGCGAATGGAAACGGTTGTGGAAGTGGGACTCAGATGTGAAGAGGTAATCCTGATGAAAGCTCCAGGTCAGTCAGTCAGAATCGGTTTACTTACACCGCCCCACGTGGTTCTACGCCACTGCACAAAGAGCGTGTGCAGAAAGAGGAAACCTGGGAGAGTAAAACGAGAAGAAACAGAGGAACTGAATCATCAGTCGTGTGGCAGCTTCATGTGAGACGCTGTATGAATAAGGCTTCAGGGAAAACGTTAAACCCTTTAAAACTCCTTCATCTATTCACAAGAAAAGTGAATGTCATGGTCATTGTGAGTACACGGCACAGCACACCGTGAACAACAACGAAATTGGTCCTCTGCATTTAACCCATGCACACAAACACACCGGTACAGCTGCGCTGCAAAGCGCCCGGGAGCAGTGACAGGGACGGTACCTTGCTCAAGGGTAACAACCTACTGGTGAGGGGTTTGAACCGACAATCTATGGTCGACTCATGTTCGCACGTCATGTTCGTCGAGAGGAAATGGTACTTAGTGGCTTTTATGACTGTGATGAAATTCTGCTGTAACGATGTAACATGAACTCCCTACAGAACACATTTCTAGGCTCGATTTGAATATAAAATATAACCATTACTGTGATTTCTAAATCTCATAACGATACCTGCCACTGCCCGTGATTCGCAAAGCATTTTGGGAAATTTGTCCCGACCCTGAGTTTAGAGGGTTCCTGTGAAAAAGCTTCGCTCTATCCCAAACGGGAACTGGTACACCACTAGACGTGAGAGGTATTGCTGAGGGGTGAAATGGGACGAACCAGGAGTGTGTGTTTGAGGACCCCTCACCCTTCAGCGTCAGGCCGTCCTCACACACTCCGTCCGCCGTGTTCTTCCTCACCACGTTCTTCACGTCCTCCAGAGCTTGAGGGGGCAGCGGCGTGTTGAAACACGTTCTCTGGAGACGTGGAGCCAATCAGGCAGTCAGTAAACGGATTCATTATCTCATCCACGAGCAACAAAAAGGCGTCGCTCCACCGTTTCTCACCTGGAAGAAGTTGAGCTCGTTGTCGTTGAGGATCCCATCGTTGTCCAGATCGGACACCTTGAAGATGCGAGTGAGCGCTCTCACACAGGCGGCCTTCATCTGTGGAGAGAACACACTGCTACATCAACAAAACATCTTCACCCTTCAACTTGAAAGTGATCTAAGCACTGTGTCCCGATTAATTTACAAAAAAATTAATAAATTCAAATAAAGTGAAACGTCAGTACCTCCTTCTGCTCGGGACAGTACAGCGGGCCTGTGGGTGCAGGACCGCTTTCTGGGCATAATAAAAGAGCTCCGAGATGTTCTTCAGGTTCTTCGCTGAGCACTGGAACATGGAAGGGTAAAGAGAACGTAGTGTACATAACGTAGTGAATTTGACGGAGACACTACAGGAGAACAGTTCAACAGAGGACAGATGAATTTTTGTGACCTGATCAATGATATTCGCTCAAATATTTTTGATTTTGTTTCATAAAATCCAACATGCAAATCAGAAGCTGAACCTTCATATAGTTGCCTAATTTTAATAACTACTCCAGCATTAGATGATGTTAAAACCGTTCTTTCATAATTGCTGCAAAATGTAAAGCTCTTTCAGCTGCATCTGAACACATTCTCCAAAAATAAAGTCTAATATCACCATTAATATTGTAAAGACGCTCTAGAGAGAGGATTCGGCGATAACAGATATATTAATGATATGCAGCATTTCAGTCTAAAGTGATCAGAAACGCTGCTGTGAAAGATCTATGAGGATCTCCTTCAGAAATTGCTCAGAAAAGAAGGTGTGATGAATTTGTAAAACCCGTGTTCTGGTTCTGAAAGTGGAGAAAAGCTGATTTAGAGATGAACATTATGAAGATGGAGCCTCAGAGCTGCAGAACCCTGTGGAGAACCAACTTATTTTTGGTAACATTCAAAACCAACCTACTAATGAGATTCTTCAGTAAACCAACTCAGATAACACACCTCATGAAAATGGGCGGAGCTAAAGATTAATTTCAAGGGTTTGGGGAACAAGGCAGCGATTAGAGATTTATGATCTACCTGTTTAAACTATAGCAGAAGGTCAGGTCCTCAGGAAGTGATAAAGAATCCGATTGCTCATCTTTATCGGTGAAGATCTCAAACAGAAGCTCCATTAATCTAATCACTAGTAACAGACCTCCCTGCTGCTTTACAGTTACAGATCATGGTTTAGGGTTTAGCCTAAACCAATCAGGATTAAACGACTCCACCCCAACCGCCTGCAGGGAGCCACTCAGAGAGAAACAGTCCACCACGCCACACGATTTTAAACGAAAGCTTAAAGACTGAGATACTGACCTGAGGCTCTGTGCCTTTGAGTGGGTATTGATATTTGGGAATCGTTCCTAACAAACAGATCTGAGAGCAACACTAAACTGCAGAAGGTTACAGAATCCTGTCCAAACACATTAGTGAGCGAATAACTCCCTAAAACTGGAACAAGATCCTCGGGAGGAACAAAGACTCCTCCTCTGGTCCACAACAGATCATCAAGAAGGAAAAACATGGCGTCACTAAAAATAAGTACAATTGTATAATATTAAGAGATTAAACAGATTTAAGCACCGATGGGAAAAACAGACTGCTGAGTAGAAATTTATTTCCATTACAGACTGGGTTCATTAAAAGGTTCTAAGATGAAAGTCAAGTCTGTAGTTGGAGTTCACTAAAAAGTTTGAAGCTGATAGTAGAGTCTGTAGTTGATCATTAAAAAGTTTGAAGCTGATAGTGCAGAGCTCCTAAATGATCATTAAAAGGTTTGAAGCTGATAGTAGAGTCTGTAGTTGATCATTAAAAGGTTTAAAGCTGATAGTAGAGTCTGTAGTTGTTCATTAAAAGGTTTGAAGCTGATAGTAGAGTCTGTAGTTGTTCATTAATAGGTTTGAAGCTGATAGTAGAGTCTGTAGTCGGTCATTAAAAGGTTTGAAGCTGATAGTAGAGTCTGTAGTTGATCATTAAAAGGTTTGAAGCTGATAGTAGAGTCTGTAGATAAAAGGCTGTAGCTGATAGAGTCTGTGGTTGGAGTTCATTAAAAGGTTTGAAGCTGATAGTAGAGTCTGTAGTTGATCATTAAAAGGTTTGAAGCTGATAGTAGAGTCTGTAGCTGGGTCATTAAAAGGTTTGGAAGCTGATAGAGTCTGTAGTTGGATCATTAAAAGGTTTGAAGCTGATAGAAAGTCTAGGTTATTATTAAAAGGTTTGAAGCTGATAGTAGAGTCTGTAGTTGATCATTAAAAGGTTTGAAGCTGATAGTAGAGTCTGTAGTTGATCATTAAAAGGTTTGAAGCTGACTGCAGAGTCTGTAGTTGATCATTAAAAGGTTTGGAAGCCGAGGTAGAGTCTGGTAGTTGATCATTAAAAGGTTTGAAGCTGATAGTAGAGTCTGTAGATGTTCATTAAAAGGTTTAAGCTGATAGTAGAGTCTATATTTGGTCATTAAAAGGTTTGAAGCTGATCGTAGCAGGGCTGTTTAGTCACTCGAGCGGGGTTGTGTTAAATGATGTAGTGATGAACTCATGAGTGTGTATATAAATTCACTAGAAGTAAGAAGTGTGCTTGGAACGGCAGAGTTTACAAAGTGCAGTAACAACTTCACACCTAATTATTATTAACACAGTGACTCATACAGTGTCAGAACCCACATGAGCAAGCCTGTTTGCATGTGACTGGCAGAGAACAGGCTTCCATCACCTGTTAGCCTATCATTTTTGGCAAAAAGAAGGGAAATCTGGATTTCTAGACATTTACAACCAAAACCTGATCCTGTGCTGGTTGTTCCTTTAAGAATGTGAAGTGCGTGATCCTGATCCAGATGAAGGAGACCCTAAATGCACTTTATGGAGGGAAAGAAAGGCTGAGCTGCTAATCTCCGCCTCGTATCACTGTTCCTGGACTGGATGGAGGAGGTTTGAGCCGAGTGGCTGAATTACAAAGATCTGCTTTAATCATTAGCCTGTCTGAGACAGCCAAGAGACGAGGACAAGTCCTCATCACGCAACCATGTTTACCAGCTTCAGTCAGTAGTGAGCGTGAGACAGAGCAGTAGTGAGAGCATGACGGGTCAGTAGAGAGCGTGTGACGGGTCAGTAGTGAGATGTGTCAGTAAAAATCAGGTGGGAGGTGAGTAACCAGACGAGTTCAGAGGGACTGCAGGATGGGTGAGTAGTGATAATGGTCAGTAGAGCGTGTGACGGGTCAGTAGTGACCGTGTGATGGGTCAGAAGTGATATGGGTCAGGAGAGCTTGTGACGGGTCAGTAGAGCGTGTGACGGGTCAGTAGTGAGATGTGTCAGAAGTGACCGTATGATGGGTGAATAACCAGACGAGTTCAGAGTGACTCGGTGATGGGGTGGAAAGGGGATATGGTCAGGAGAGCGTGATTTGGCCAGTAGTGAGATGTGCTGCAGTGACCGTGATGGTGAATAACCAGACGCAGTTCAGAGGACCGTGAGGATGGGTGAGTAGTGATACGGTCAGTAGAGTGTGACGGGTCAGTAGTGAGATGTCAGTAGACCGCGTGATAGTCAGTAGAGCGCGATTTATTGTAGTGATGTCAGGAGCAAATCAGACTGAGCCCAGAGTGACCGGTGATGGGTGAGAAGTATAATATCAGTAGGTGAGCATGACGGTCAGTAGTGAGATGTAACAGTAGTGACCGTGGTGATGGGGCGAAAGTAGTGATACTGGTCAGCAGAGAGCGTGTGACGGGTCAGTAGTGAGCGTGTGACGGGTCAGTAGTGATACAGGTCAGTAGTGAGCATGTGACGGGTCAGTAGTGATACAGGTCAGTAGTGAGCGTATGACGGGTCAGTAGTGAGATGTGTCAGTAGTGACCGTGTGACGGGTCAGTAGTGAGATGTGCTGCAGTGACCGTAGGATGGTGAGTAAATTGTGACGAAGTTCGTGAGGACCGTGGTAATGGCGAGTAGTGATACCGGCCGCAGAGAGCCTGTGACGGGTCAGTAGAGAGCGTGTGACGGGTCAGTAGTGATACGAGTCAGTAGTGAACATGTGATGGGTCAGTAGTGAGCGTATGATGGGTCAGAAGTGACACGGGTCAGTAGTGAGCGTGTGACGGGTCAGAAGTGACACGGGTCAGTAGTGAGCGTGTGACGGGTCAGTAGTGACACGGTCAGCAGTGAGCGTGTGACGGGTCAGTAGTGAGCGTGTGACGGGTCAGTAGTGAGCGTATGACGGGTCAGTAGTGACACGGGTCAGTAGTGAGCGTGTGACGGGTCAGTAGTGAGCGTATGACGGGTCAGTAGTGACACGGGTCAGTAGTGAGCGTGTGATGGGTCAGTAGTGACACGGGTCAGTAGTGAGCGTGTGACGGGTCAGTAGTGAGCGTGTGATGGGCGAGTAATGATACGGGTCAGTAGTGAGACGGGTCAGTAGTGAGCGTGAGACGGGTCAGTAGTGAGCGTGAGACGGGTCAGTAGTGAGCGTGTGATGGGCGAGTAATGATACGGGTCAGTAGTGAGACGGGTCAGTAGTGAGCGTGAGACGGGTCAGTAGTGAGCGTGAGATGGGTCAGTAGTGAGCGTGAGATGGGCGAGTAATGATACGGCCGCAGTAGGACGGGCCGCAGTGAGCGCGGAGATGGGTCAGTAGTGAGCGTGTGATGGGCGAGTAGTGATACGGGTCAGTAGTGAGACGGGTCAGTAGTGAGCGTGAGACGGGTCAGTAGTGAGCGTGTGATGGGCGAGTAGTGATACGGGTCAGTAGTGAGACGGGTCAGTAGTGAGCGTGAGACGGGTCATCCACCGCTGAACATCACACTCTGACCGTTTCAGAAGATCCTTCGATCTTCATCATCTGAACCGCCTCAGTCGAACGAGCCGCTGTCTTTTTTTTTGCTCCTCCAAACACACACAGACCTGGATTGAGACGTAGTTTAGTATCACAGACGTGGTTTAGTATCTACAGCTGGAGAATTCTGGAACGGTATCGTCAGATTGTCCAGCCCTGGTTGTCAGCTAATATTCTTACCTCCACACGCGTCTCAATCTCCGTGTATTTGTTCATGATGGGCAGGATGGTCTCCATGCTGCTGTGCTCCACCAGATCCGACTTGTTCCCCACCAAGATCAGAGGCACCCTTCGCACACGGAGAGAGAGAAAGACAACATCAAATGTCTCCATTTCACGTTCCAGGTGCTTCATAATGAAGGGAATTCAAAATGATAACCGTGATAAAGGGTCTGCTGTACGAAAAAACAGCTGATGCTTCATGTTCACTGTGGCTGAAAGGAAATACAAATGAGCAATAGGAAAGTAAAAAGGAATTAATGAACTGAGCAGAGACAGAGAGAGAGAGAGAGAGAGAGAGAGAGAGGAGAGAGAGAGAGAGAGAGAGAGAGAGAGAGAGAGACAGAGAGACAGAGAGAGACAGAGACAGAGAGACAGAGACAGAGACAGAGACAGAGACAGAGACAGAGACAGAGACAGAGACAGAGACAGAGACAGAGACAGAGACAGGTATGAAGGACAGGGCATGTGGATGTGGTTCAGTATGATGTTGTCCTTCACTGACCTGCTGTCTTTATCCGTCCTCTCGTTAATGAGGGGGATCCAGTGGCTGGTCACCTGCAGGAACAAACGACAGGTTTACCTGAAATCACTTCCCATTTTATCACCGTCTGGAAACAGAACCTGCTGCCCCAACGTGGACCGGATTTAAAGCAGCGAACCAGTTCACCCAGTAGAACAGAGCTTAAAAACAATAATTAATAAAGAATTAATACATCAAACAGCGCATCTCGCAAAAAACAGACGCCTGGGTTTATTGTTGCTGCAAAATATAGTTGTTTCGGGGAAATTAATAGCCTCGCCATGACTTCCTGTCCATCTTCCACTTTCACCACGTCCATAAACCTGCTCTCTGGCAGCTCCATCCTCAACCAATACTGATTTAAAAAACACACAACAACAACAACAAATCCCACAAACGACCAGCACTCACCTTCTCGATGGACTTCTTGTTGTTGACGGAGTAAACGATGCAGATGACGTTCGCCTACGATGACAAACAGGTATAAAAACAGGAATCGAGTAGTTTCAGAAACAGTGTGAGATCATCTCCACAGAGAACGGAGAACAAAAGACACCGATGTCCAAAGAAGAGCTTGGGACGTCCTTCACGAAGCCTGGAGAAGTGTTCCTGACTTAAAGAAAGGAGCTGGTCTAAGAGAGTTGAGGCGCTGAAGTGATTAACGGTGGTGGTGGTGGTGAATATTGACTTTAGAGCCAGTTATTATTTTGCCCAGCGCTGTAGTTTAATATAATAATATTATATAATAGTGATGCTCAGGAGCCACATTTACGCTTGGTTAAAGGAACCAGACGGATGATTCAGAAAACGGATGTCCCATAAAAGTCCATGAAGATGAAATAAAAGATCCAGATTTAGTGACGTTACCTTTGAGATCTCCTGATAGAGCTGTTCGTCCGTCTGTTCTGCTTCTGTTTGGATTTAAAACCACATAAACGTCACTTTTTGACCCAAAGAGCCACTAAAGATATTTCTGGGCTCCTGAGGGGTCGATAAGAGTTCCTGATCCGTTACCTGAATAATCCACTATGTGTGTAGGAACTCGTTCAGGAGTGACGTCAGCTGGAATGGTGATCTCTTCAGCCTTGTAGGGAACCTACACACACACACACACACACACACACAGTACTAGGGAGTCACCGTAGGACAATCAGGCTAAAATAAAATTCCACTGCAAATGAAAATGCAGTTGTTCCCCTACCACATCTGGAAACTCCTCACTGACCAGAGACATGATCAGGGACGTCTTCCCAACTTTGGCTGTTTAAAACACACACACACACACACACACACACACACACACCATTCATATTTCTGATCAGCTCTAGCAGGAGTCTACTAAAATAAACTAAATAAAATTAGCTAAAATACAAAAAATTCAATTATAATTTGAGTCTATGATGTTATGTATGTATTAAAAACAAAACAATTACAGAATAAAATAAGTACATTAAAATAACAAAAAAATAGATTTAAATTAAACACTAAAACTCACAAATTAATAACTAATATAATAAGATGAGAATATATTCAAAATAAAAAAGGAAATCAAACCAAATTTGAAGGAATCGCTTTACAAGAACAATTTAAGCATGAGAATATAAGCAATTAAAATGAATCGGGATAAGGTGCAGCTTCAGGAAGGAAACACAGTCAGTATCATTAAGCTGGACTGAAAACAGGAAGTATTTAAGTCTGGATTTAAAGGTGTTTAGTGTTGGAGCTCTGCCTGAGACTTCCATCAGCTGGTTCCTCTTTAGAGCAGCGTAACTGCAGGACCTTATCAAACCACCTTCGTCTTAATCTACATCCACACCCTTCTGGATAACGAGGCAGAAAAACAAACTCTTGCAGCGCGATGATTGTTCCTCCAGCAAACAAGTCTCACAGCGAATGTATTCATCACAGACAAACGCAACCTAACCCTGTATGAAAGTGAAAGTGACAACCCATCATTGCGAGGTCACAGCACAGCACACAGTGAACCACAACAAAATCGGACCTCTGCCTTTAACCCATGCAAACACTGTGCAGTGTGGGCAGCTATTGAAAGCTACCGGGAGCATTGATAGGACGGTATCTGCTCGGGGCGCAATTCCTCAGGTACCTACTGGTATGGGTTTGAACCCACAATCTTTCTGATCCTGTGGTCAATTTAACTCCTTAACCCTCAATCCTTTTTCAGTCTGCAGTAGGAGCAATGGATGCATTTAAAGTAGAGGTGGGAATCACGTCAAGTTCCATGCTGAGCCCGGTCTTGTTTGCAATGGTGATGGGCCATTGAAATTAGACAGGAGGCAGAGCTGGAGGTTAAAGATGCTGATATTTGCATCGGGTGGGAGGAGGATGGACAGGATGAGGAACGAGATATTAGGAGGGACAGCTCAGGTTGGACGGTTTGGAGACAAAGTGAGAGAAGCGAGAGGGTTTGGACATGTCCAGAGGAGAGACGAGGAGTCTGTCAGGAGAAGGATGTTGAGGATGGAGCCGTCAGGAAAGAGGAGAAGAGGAAGAACAAAGAGGAGGTTTATGGATGTGATGAGAGAATGTGAGGAAGATACAGAGGACAGGAAGATCAGGAGCAGCTGAAAGAAGATTTAGGAGATCTGCTGATACTGATATCATCTTTCATCCCTAGAAAACTGACTCTCCAGTCCATGCCACTTCCAAACAGTACTGGAAGCCAATCAGAACAGAGCTCATTTGCATAGATCGACCTTAAAGGGACAGTCACCTAAAGATATTTATGGATTTTTGGACATGAATGTCAGAGTTTGAGGAAAAATAGATGAAAAGCAGGATATGGGCTGCTACACAGCTCACAACACCCTGCACCAGTGCAATCAGTATGAGGACCTGTCTAAAAAGAAGCAGGTTCCCCAGAGAAAGAGCTCACTCCACTTTCTCGCCCCTGCCTCGCACCCTGTTACACACCGCCCGGGATTCACCCGTAACGCAAATTATTCAGTCATTTGATTTGTAATTTAAAAATCATCTCTGCTTAGACCTGCAGCTAGCAGCATGCATGAATGCATGTGTGCACAAAGCCCCCAAATATTAATCCACCAGATTATTCATAGATTATTCTCCAAAATGAAGCTTTCGAGATGTGCAGCGTGAGTGGAGCCAGGCGTCCGAGGACACGAGACGTAGTTTTAGGAGAGTTTGGAGAAGGGATTTAGCTCGGATCCACTGTTTCACCATCACCACCACTGGAGACGTCTGGTTCCATTCACCACCATTGTATCCACATCTGACCTGTAAGTGGTTTCTGTTTGTTATTACATTAATATGCACACTCGGATCCTCCCTCTCAATCAGCTGGTTTGGGATTCATGCAGGAAGGTCGTGGTACCCAAGGAGGCAGAAAGCAGAAGGACATTTGAACAGAGATGCTGCTCCATCATAGTCTAGAACACTAGGTTTGCTGATGGTGCACAAAGCACGTATACACAATATGATGGACAACTGTGGCCAGTGCGAACTCATGTGCAAAACGATCGGAGGTTTAGAAGAAGATTCCCAGATTTATTGGAATAACAGCGAAGCTAATGGAGCTTAGGCGCTCCATTGGAAACTGCAGCAACATTTAAGGTGGAACGGAAAATTCCAATAAAATGCCAAATTCGGAGGATTTCCTAGACTTTATTAACAATACAGGAGGTAGAAAGGTAGAAACACAGATTTACGCATCACTTACGTTCTCCCACCAGCAGAATCCTGACGTCTTTGCGCATTTTGTCCAGATTTAATGTCGTTTTGGGGGAAATTAGAGCCTCATTAGCCAAAAAAGCGCCGAAATAAGCGTGATCAGAGTGAGAGCTGTTAAAAGGCTCCGATCGAGCTCATGTCCTGCGTGGTCCTCCTCCTGCAGGACATCGCAACACCTGCTAGTGTCCTCCAACATGTCTACGGGTCCCTGGAGGGGACACGCGAAACGCCAAACTTGAACGTAGTGTTTATAGAATCTGATCCACTTTACATACAATATAATCCAATTAACCAATTAAGAATATTGTATATAAAATATATAATGAGAGTAGTAATAGTTAATAATTATATTAATAATTAAATGCAATGCATTCTAGGAATGAAAATTTTTTTTTACATTTTTTAAAATAAATTTAGGTATAGAAAGTTGAATAGAATAAAATGAAATATAGTAAGTTATTTATTATGTAGATTTTTAAAGGATTCTTTTTCCTTTAAAGCATCGTTTTCCGCTTCATTTATAGTTTTATTTTTAGTACACAAAAATAAAATAAATATTTAAAATAATTATTAAAAATATATATATATATATTTATAGTGGATCTGAGCGCAACTCTTCTTCCAACTTCCTAAAAATATATATATATATATATTTTCCCTTTCTGCAAATGTATATCAGGAACATTTTTCCTGTTTTTGCTATTTATTTTTATTATTAAAGTTTAAATAAAATAAAAATTGTGTTAAAATAAATAAATTTTAATAGTAGAAAAAAATTTCCATTTTAAACATTAACAGTTTAATGTATGGTTTAATGTATTTTTAAGAGAAGAAAATATGTATTTTTTGAAGTAATTTAAACATTTTAAAAATCATTCTTAATAGTAAATGCAATATAGGTTATGGTTTATCTTTTTAAACTTTATTGTCACTATTGTCAATGCTATTGTTTCACATTAATTTATATTTTAATGTACAGATCTATAAAATAAAAATGAGCTACAGAATATTTATATAATTCATGTAAACTTTCATCTGTAGTTAGGCCTAATAATGGCAACATTACATTTGAAAAAGACATATAATAATAAAAACAATAATAATACTAATAATTACACCAACGAGGCAGTAGTGGCCTAGTGGTTTGGGCGTCGGCCACCTGATCGGAGGATCGGGGTTCAAACCTCCTGGCCAGGTTGCCCTGAGGTACCCTTTGAGCAAGGTGCCGCTCACGCCTCTCTCGCGATGGGTTGGCGCACCTGTCCAGGTGCGCCCCCGCCCCGCCCTGTGTGAGCTGGTTTGGACTCCAGCGCGACCCTGTTTGGGACAAGCGGCAGGAAATGGATGGATGGATAATTACACCCCCACACATCCAAGCCCGTGTCTCTTTATTTAGGCTCCACTGATTGTCCCTAGCTGATCATTCAAAATGACATAATTCAGTTTTGAAAAAGTAAACAAAGTCCTCTGGAGTAGGTTTGGTATAAAATGGATCCAACTTTACGGTGGTAAATGGAACCAGATGTCTCCAACACAAAAGTCAAATGTCTGCATGTGTCCCTCCACCATGTATCGGTTCAATTTTAGTCCAAAATCTTGTCCAAACTCGGGTAACCAACATCTCAGTGTCTTCACGCTCATTTCAGACGTCCAGTTCCATTCATACGCACTGGGAACAGCTCTGATTGGTTAAGTTTCAGGAGCGTTTCACATGGGAATCAATCTAAATGGTTTTATTGACACATAACTTTGAAGTCAGTTTAAAAAGTCGGTCCATTTAAAGACAAAACAGCACAATAAAGAGACGTTAAAGAATAAATATTCTGCAGTTCTGATGTTCAGTCACTTTAGTACAGGAAAGGTCAGAGCGTGTGTCTGCTGCGTCCCAAACAACCAGAAGACGGGACTGACCGGGCCACAGAAATGTGCCTGGACGCTGTACAGCTCTTCCTGTCTGCCTATCAGGCTCCAGAAGGACAGAAGGCCGCTGTCCATGTCCAGCAGAACCCTGATGATGTCGGGGCAGTCCTGCTTGAGCGGGGTCTCTGCACTGTCACAGGCTTCAGCCCCTACTGGTTCGTCACAATTCTGCGACGAGGAGCTCCTGCCTGCTTCTGGTCTTCCACCAGGCTCTGATACGCCACCCACGCCCAGCCAGACAGCATGAGGCCTCACATCCCAGCACACTTCCCTGCCAAAAACTGCTGATCCAGCCATCCACTGCAGGTCTAAAGAGCACCTGGGCTTATCATGAGCGTGGACGAGCTACATGAATCTTCCGCTCCGGGACGACGCAGACGCCTGTGACCCAGCGTGGAGGAGAATAATGTTAAAGACCTTAACTCTGTGGGGACAGTTCAGAAAACCTCACAGCAAAAGTCTTGAACTACAGCCTATTTCTATAATACACATTTATTTTTCATGCACAACAAAACTGAGAGACAACAACACTGTCTCTGTAAAGATTCTGAGAACTGTGTTCTGTGGTATGGATGACTGACCTAAACATATGAGATAATAATACTGTCTCAGGAAGGATTCTGAGAACCAAGCTCGTGCAAGAGACTGAATCTGAACTAGTGAGAGACAACAACACTGTCCTCTTTCAGAAGATTTGAGAACTGCGTTTAGTACAGAGACTGACTGAACATGAGAGACAACAACACTGTCCTTCAGGAAGATCTGGAGAACCAGAGACTGGACTGAACATGAGAGACAACAACACTGTCCTTCAGGAAGATCTGGACATTAAAAGTACAAGAAAGATTTGCTTTCTTCAGCAGAATATGAAGAAATGAAGGGCGTGGAGGTTAAAGATGAACACTTTACGATGCTTTACAAGGGCGACACCTAGTGGTGTCAGGGGAGGGATCACACCAAACTTCTCACTCACTGGGGTCTTTCCCAGCTCTCACAGGGACAGGGAAAAGACAGGTCTGGACACCCTAGACAGGTCACGAGTCCATTACAGGGCAGACAGACAGACACACTCACAGGGGACAATTTAGTGTCTCCAGTCCACCTGCATGTCTTTGGATGGTGAGAGGAAACCGGTGCTTCTGGTGGTAACACACACAGACATGGAGAGAACATGTCCACTCCTCAAAGAAAGGACCCAGACTGTCCCACCTGGGAACGAAAGCAGAACCTTCTCATTGTGAGGCGTCACTGTGCTGCTACTCTACAGACTTGCATCCCAAAAAAGTCAATCAGACCTTCTCTGGCCACTTTATGGGAAACTCTCCAGTGTATGGACACTATGGTCCATCTGTGGATGCAGTGTGTGTGGACCTTCATATTCAGAAAAGCAGTGCCGTCAGAATTAGTCCGGTTTGGTGACGCTTTTGTTTTGCTGTTGTCTGGCTGATTTTAGTCCCTGATATTTGTTTATTTTTCTGATTATGGTTTTAGTTTTGTGCTTTATTTAAATATTGATCTGTTTCCAACTCGTGCCCACATCCTGCCTCCAGGCTCCATCAGAAAAAATGGATTACCTGCAGAATCACTGGTCACTGCACAATCAAACACAGCTTCTGCTCCTCTGTCCTCCTGCGGGACGTCCCCGATCTCCTCTGGGTCACAGTCTGGATGCAGCAACATGCCCTCGGGCTGGAGGAAAATCCAAAAAATGAAAGATATAAAACATTTACAGAAATTTTAAGCATTGTCCTGCTCGTCTGTCTTGATGAAAATGAAGGAGAATAAATTAGATTAAATGAGACTGAAGAAGAATTAATAAGACTACAGGAGAAAAAAGAGAATAAATGAGACTAAATGACAAAATATGAGATTAAGGGAGAATAGGAACTGATTCTGAAGGAAAATAAATGAGAATGAATGAGATTAAATGAGCATAAATGAGACTTGCAAACTGAATTTTTTTAAAAGAAAAGAAAGCAGGTATTTTACGGGAACTTCAAGTAAAGCTCAAGCTCCACGAGGAGATTCACATCATGAATGAAGTGAAAAGTCCTGCTGGTGAAATGAGAAGCCTGTAGAAGTGTGTGAGGGCTGAAGGTGCACCTGCTCTACTGGTGAAAGATGGTCTGGGTCTTCTGGTTCTGAAAGGAAACTGGATGAGCTGCTGGCAGCACCCTGACTTCCTCCCATACTGTCCAGCGACTGACTGGAGCTTTCGGCCATCTGAATGTCCTCACTGGGACAGGAGTCCTCCTGAGTGACACAGAGAACCTGAGATGGGCAGGTGTGCTTTATATAAAGATACGGGACCCCTCTGTGTCACCCCCTACCTGCTCACAGGGGTGGAGTTCAGCCAGGAGTGTTTCTATCTTTTTAATCTCCTCCCTCAATATCTCCAGTCTTCTCAACAAAGCTTCCTGAGAAAAAGAAATTATAATCACATAATAAACACATTACAATAAGCCTTCTAAAATACAATCACATTAAAATAAACATTTATAACACAATAATAAACATCTTATACATCACTAACTGCAGATACACACATTCATTACTGGGTTAATATTTATACAGGACTAAAAGAGAATAAAGAAGACTACAGGAGAATAAATGAGATTGGAGGAGAATAAAGGAGACAGAAGAAGAATAAATGAGCCTGGAGGAGAATAATGGAGAGTGGGTGATAAATTGAAAGTGAAAGTGAAAGCGACGACCATCGTCATTGCGAGGTCACAGCACAGCACAGCACACAGTGCACCACAACGAAATTGGACCTCTGCATTTAACCCATGCACTCAAACACCGTGCAGCAGGGGGTAGCTATGAAAGCACCCGGGGAGCAGTGATGGGGATGGCACCTTGCTCAAGGGTAGCTCAGGGCAACCTACTGGTGAGGGAATCAAACCCACAATCTTCAGATGTGAGAGCAACTTGCTAACCACTAGACCACCACTAAAGGAGGCTGGAGGAGAATAAAGGAGAATGGAGGAGAATAAAGGAGAGTGGAGGAGAATAAAGGAGAATGGAGGAGAATAAAGGAGAGTGGAGGAGAATAAAGGAGAGTGGAGGAGAATAAAGGAGAATGAAGGAGAATAAAGGAGGCTACAGGAGAGTAAATGAGACTAAGGAAAAATGAATGAGACTACAGGGGATTCATTCATTACTGGGTTAATATTTATACAGGACTAAAAGTGAATAAAGGCGGTTACAGGAGAATAAATGAGTCTAACGGAAAATAAAGAAGATTCAATGAGACGAAATGAGACTGACACGAATAGATAAGACTAAAAAGCATAAATGAGCCTGGGGGGAAATAGATTAGATGAAAGTGGAATATGTGAGACCATGGGGAAATATCTGAGACTTAAAGATAAAAAATGAAACTGAAGGAGATTTAATGAGACTGAAGGAGAATGTATGAGACTCAGGGAGTCTTAATAAGAAAAAATGAGACTGGAGGGGACTCACCTCTGTCAGTCTGTGTGGTTCTATCACTGTGCACACTTGGTTCCACATCTGTCGGCCACCGGCCTCCTGCAGGTCCAGGATGTTGGAGAGGGTGACGCTCTTCCTGAGCTGGGGATGTTCTGGGAGCTGGAACCTGCAGTTGGGACAGGTTCTCCTGGCCCGGTCCAGGTGGGTCTGAATGCAGCTCCGGCAGTACGAGTGACCGCATTCTAAAGTCACCGGCTCCACGAACAACTCCAAACAAATGGAGCACTTCAGGTGGTGGGCCACCAGCTTCACTGTGTGCTCTTGTGCTGCAGACATTCTGGAAGAGTCCCAAAACTTCGGGATTAGGAACCGAAAGTAAAAACAAGACAGGAACTTTCCTCTGGCGGAACGAACAATATGCGGCGCCTGTTTCCCGCCCGGACGATAAACACCGAACAGTGAAGGACAGACCGGGACAGGCTCAGAGATTTAAACTGTATTTTTTTTGGATTGAAATGATCAATAATGTTGATCTGTACCAGGCTTCTGTCTTCCCTCCTCCTCAGAGGTAATGTGGGATTTATTAAGGGGTTGAAATGATGGTGTGGAGTCACGATAAATGCAGTAAAACACGCCAGAGATGGAGATAAGAGGAGCAGCTCTGTTAATGATAAACAGTGGATTTCTACATAAAATTAAATAATTTAGCTTCATTAAAGCTTGTTTATCTAAATCTGTAATGTTTTCAAATCATAATATATATTATGTAACAATAATGTAGATTTCAGCGTCAGAGAAGGACTTTTATAAAAGTCCTCAATATGTCGCCAATATTTTAAATATTCGTGTTTACTAAAACATGCCTATAAAAGTCCCTTTTGAATAATAATAATAATTTACACATACTTAGTGATTTCTCTGAATGAATTTTAAGATTTGAATGGGTTAAAATGATTTTCGTAGATTAACTAAAATGATGTGTTCCTGCAGCATCTCTATAAAAATCTAAAAGTGCAAAACAAACAGGTAAATAAATCATTCCATTCTGTATTATTAAAAATAATTTAACACATATGTATAGTTTTATCTCTCCATGTTTGTAGAACTTCACTCAAATAGGTTTTGTCATTTTCAACCAGATAAACATTTCTTTAATTACTGATGACATCACAGTCCTCAGGAAAGAATGGCTGTAATTTATCACAATAATGATACAAATTGCCCAGCTCTCAGAATAGAGTGAAACAAAGAAGACTCAGTACAACACAACATGCAGCAGAGAGTAGGGACAGTATTGCGTCTAAATAAAGTATTACAACGTGAAACCGATGTCTGTGTTGTCCAGGTCGTCCTGGTGTGAGGTCCCATCTGAAACTCTGTCCCCTGTACTGCACATGCTGCCGCAGGGCGGTTCAGATCCCGGCTGCGGGTTTGGAGTCGTTCTGTGCCGGAGCTCCGGAGATCACTGGGGAAATTAAACCGCTGGACACGTTCTACACCCCAGAACAGCAGGCGGCAATCTTGAAGCTCCTCAACACGGGGTCAGAGAGCCAACTGTCTGGGGTGAAGCTGCTCAGAGGGCAAAAACTGGTCAATATATTGGAGTACAGGACCAGACACGGACCCTTTAAAGATCTGGAAAGTGTTGTAAACGTGCCTCTGCTGAAGCACAAGAGCGCCGTCATCGTCTTCAACTCCATCCTGAACCCGGCAGAGAGGAGGGAGAAAAGGAAGGCCAAACTCCAGCTCGCCAAGTTCATCAGACCGCTAGTGGACAAAGCGCATTTAGAGGTCCAAATGATCCAACCTCTGTTTTAAAGCCTAAAATTCAGATAACGTGGCAAAAATAAAACTTTCACAAAATATTTCACAGTATCTTTTTTTCTGAATTGTCATAAAAAAGTCTGTCAAACACAATTCAACTCGTTTAAAAATATTTAATTTTTTATTTAATAAAGTTGAAAAAACAAGACGATGCTCTCTACACTGCACATTTCTAAAAATGTACTATTAATAATACAGTTCCCACCAAAAGTACTGCAACAGCAAGGTCCTTTCACTTGTTTTTGCACTGATGACATTTGGGTTTGAGATTAGAAGGTGAATGAGATGAGAGATTTTCAGCTTTAATTTCCAGGTTTTTAAATCTAGAGATGTTCAGTCACACACAACACAGCGTAGTTTGTATCTGACCACCCAGTTTCTCAGCAAAAAAAAAAATAGTAAAAGAAACTCCTTGCTCCTTGTATCCGATAACTGCACCAAAACTGTGACCCACTAACTTCAGTGTCTTATTTTAGTTTTCCAGGTTTCTGTTCTTCAGGAGATGGACTGCAGGTTCAGTTGGGTTTAGAACTGGTGATTAATTGGGCCAAAACTTTTTCTCCCCTAGTTAAGAACTTTGTTCATCTCTGAGCCAAAATGTCTTCAGTGCAAAATCCCATGAATAACCTTGCTGTTCCAATACTTTTGGAAGGAACAGAGTTTGTCTAGTGGAGATTTCAGGTGCAGGAGAAAGAGATGAGGATTAAAAGTGAAAGGCACTTTCAGAACCGACTGTCTGTTTATTAAGATTCAGTTCTCCTCTTCTGTTATTTCACAGGCTGCCTGTTCCATCGTCTCCATCGTGTGTGGCACAAATAAAATAGCCTGGACACACATGGACCGGGCCAAGACGGTGTTGGACTGGAAGCAGGAAGAGTGCCGCAGTTTCATGAACGGGACATACATGGCGTCCAGTTATTTGGAAGATGTAAGTCTGGGACAGTCAGGCCTCCTGCAGTTTTCAGAAGTAATGAATACATATCATATATTGTACACTATATACACTGTCTTTATATACACTATATAAACTGTCACATTTTATTTATATATATATATAAAATATATATATAAAATATACACACACACACACACACACACACATACAGCACTGTGCAAAAGTTTTATGCAGGTGTGAAAAAATGCTGCAACCAGCATTGTGGATGATCCCTCCCACCCATCCCACACTCTCTTCTCCCTCCTGCCGTCCGGGAAAAGGTTCCGCAGCATACGGGCCTCCACTTCCAGGATGGGAAATAAGTTTCTTCCCCCTGGCCATCAGACTCTTGAACTCCTAAACCACCAATATCTTGAACTCTTAAACTCAGTCCACTTTCCATCCCGCATTTATTTATTTATGTCATGTTGCACTTTAAATTCAGTAACGCTGCTCCACCACACTGATACACTATTATCTACCTGGGCTGCTTTGTTCCACAACACTGCAGCCCTCTACGGATGAATGTACTGTCTGTCGTGCCGTCTGTTGTTGTCTGTCTTGTCTTGCACTTGTTGCCCCGTGTTGTGTCTTATGTTGTCTTGTGTCTTGTCTTGTGTGTAGCACCAGGGTCCTGGAGGAACGTTATTTCATTTCACTGTGTACTGTGTATATGGCTGAAATGACAATAAAATCCTACTTGACTTGACTTGAAACGCTGTAAACAGACGCTTTCAGAAATGGAAGTGTTCATCATTTATCTTCCTCAATCAACAAAATGCAGTGAATGAACAAAAGAGAATCTAAATCAGATCAATATTTGGTGTGACCACCCTTTGCCTTCAAAACAGCATCAGTTCTTCTAGGTACACTCGCACACGGTTTTGAAGGAACTCGGCTGGTCGGTTGTTCCAAACATGACTGTGTTTCTCCTCCGTGTAACATTGATGATCATCAGTACCTGTTTGGTAAAACTGGTTGATCAGACACCGACTATAATCCTACAGAATCACTGACTGTGTGCAAGTGTACCTAGAAGAACTGATGCTGCTCTGAAGGTAAAAGGTAGTAACACTAAATATTGATCTGATTTAGATTTTTCTTTTGTTCCTCACTTTGCATTTTGTAAATTGATCAAAATAAACAATCATTATTTATATTTCTGAAAGCGTTCTGTTTACAGCATTTTTTCCACACCTGCCTAAAACTTTTGCACAGTACTGTATATACTGTATACACACACACACACACACACACTCTATATACTGTGTTGAAGTTCTTTTCTGCCGCAGATCTCCGCTGTGGTGGAGAACCTGCCCCCTGCTGATCTGTTTGTGGTGGAGAAGCCGGGCGTGTCTCTCCAGAACACCACGCTGTTCCCGGTCATGGCGCACCTGCGGACGGTGGAGGCCATGCTGTTTGCGCTGCTCAGCCTGCAGAGAGAACCGGGTTCTGGGCCGAAGGTTCTGAACATGATGCGCAGCACCGTGGGCCGCCATTTCCACCTGATGGTGGGTGACAGTCGCACCAGCGGCGCTCAGGCAGTCCGGCAGATGATGAGCGACTCGGTGACGAAGAAGTCTCCGCGGGTGACGTTCCCCAGAGAGCTGCTGATGAGGTATCAGGGGGCGTTCAGGATGAGCAGCAGGAACAGGGGCGAGGAGCTGTGCGACGCCCTGCTGCAGGCAGTCACCTTCTACGAGCTGCTGACGGAGTGAAGGATGCGGTAGTGGAACCAACGTGTTTTCTCACAGGCTTTTCAGTCAGACACCATTGATGGAAAGGATGCATTGCTGTAACACCAGAGACTGCAAAACCATCACTCACACTCTCAAAAAGAATTTTGAAAAAAATTCTGTATTTTAAAGCACATTTAAATCTGTCCACTCTTTTAGAAGACTGTACTGGCATTTTTTTCTACAATAAAGGTGGTATTTATCCACATGCTGCTTCTTGCAGCTTTAAACTCAGACTGATCATCTTCCACCTTCAGTCTCGTTCAAGCTTCCTGTCTGTGTTGCCTTCATGGAGTTTCTAAATGCACACAAACAAAGCCATGGCAAAATACTTTCACCTCATTCAGAAATCACAGATTTATTGTCTGAAGTTAAAAACCCAAGTTGAAGGACCAATCCTAGCTCACAATTCTTCCAATAAATCTATAAACGAAAGTACGGTTGGTTGTACGATCAGTTTCAGATGAACCGGTTGATCCGCAACTGGAGGAAGAGGCTGAGCGTCAGCACAGATCCAAAGTCAGGACTTTCAGAACACTTTTGGGGAGTGAGAGGTCAATCCTGCTGAGGTAGTGAGAAGATCTGAAGAACACAAACAGAAACTATTCTGAGTAACAAATAAAAACCCAACAAATCCCTGTCTGCAGTCCCTCAGCGTTTCCTCTCCAAACCACCCGATTCAGCAAAAACTCACAAGTATTTATATCTATCTATCTATCTATCTATCTATCCCTGTGGCAGCACTTTCTCAGCTGCGAGTGTCTTTCTGTCATAAAAACGAGTCAAAGCACACATGCAAAGAAAACACACACACACACACACACACACACACACAACTACTGAGCAAAAGTTTTACCCAAAAAAAACTTTAAAAAATGACTTACTCCAATAAAACCCAAATAACCAATAAACCCAAATAATAAATGAAAAGGGGTTTAAGAATGTGTGTTTGGAAGTAGTTTTATCTTCTGATCTGGTTTAAAGAAGAGGTTTAACCCCAGATTCCACACAGTGCAGTGTTCACTCCCATCAGCAGCTCCTGAACGAACTTAATAAAGCATCCATTAAAGCAGGTATTAAACAGAAACCGCTGGTTATACTGGGATTTCCTGAACAGAGACTAAATACATTCAGTCACTGCTTGTGGTGTAGATCTGTATTTTTATATGTTGGTCTATTTTTCTCAGGTGCCAGGACTTTTGCACACTGCTGTATGTCTGGAAAGAGTAACGATGAAACTCTTTGCTGAAAACGTCTCTATTAAACGGCACAGCTCACCTGGATTCGTTTCGCTGCTTCACTCTTTCCGCCCTGCAGATGAAGCGAAGGGTGGGCAGGTAGTCCATGGCGAGTGTCTTCACATCTCCATGTAAACGGAAAGCTTTGGTATTCATTACTTTTCTTATGACATCTCTGCTGCTGTGGACATCACTGGACGGGGAGAAGGACAGAAAGACAGTAAAGTAGCGTTCATGTTTTGAGGGCGTGAAACATTGTTCCTAGAGACCCTTGAAAGATGCAGGACATGAAGGACAAGTTCAGCTAACGAGTGATGGAGGTTTAGTGGTAGGACTCCTCCATGGGCCAAGAGGTCGCAGGTTCAAATCCACCTCCAGCACCAACAGGTTTGTCGTCGTGTGTATGAAGATCCCTTCATACGTCATCTGGATGAAGGGAAGGAACGTGTGGAACCTTGAATCATTTCCAAAATATTTCTTTATGCTGCCTTGAAGCGCCTCACGGACGATCCTACAGACGTTGTGAAGCTGGAATTACGATCAAGTGTTTTGAAATGAAATGAAACTGTAACATCCATCACTGAACCAGTCCTCTGTCCATCTGCACCATGTCCAAAAAGGTCAGAAACTCTGGAAATAGTTACATTTTCCAGTGGAAATCCTGACTTGAAGGAACTCACCTGCGTTTATTCTTCTGAGGGATGGAAGCCCCTTCCATGAGACGTTCCACCTCCTCAGCTTTTCTCTGGTTCTCCCACAGCTGCGCCCTGCACTGCTGGAACCCCAGAGCCTCCAGCGCAGCCAGGATCCCATAAGAGAACTCTGAGTGTGGATTCACCTCCTCCTCCCTCAGTTCGTCCACTAAACTGTCCGTCAGTCTGGCCCCCATCCATCGGCCAGCGCAGCACCGTCCTGGAACCTGCACAGACGGGCGATATGGGGCAGACAGAAGACATTCGTTTCATTTTATATAGTTTATATAGAATATAGTGTATATATAGTAGTAGTAAATATAGTAGTTTTTGATATTTAATTTATTTACATTTTTTATGGGTATTCTTTTTTTCAATGTCCCCTTCAATAAAGTTTTTCTGAATCTGAAAAATCACAGTAACAACAACATAATGTCCTGCTGTCCTCTCCTACCTGCAGCTGCTGCTTGTAAATACAGGAGTCCAGGAAAGACATGGTGTCAAAAAAGTGTGCCAGTGTGTCCAGGCAGCCAAACTCGAGCTTCGACAGTCTCTTCTTGTTGGAGAAACGTTCTGGAATGGCCTTTTCTTTTGCAGAAGAGGGGAGTTTGTTAAATCCATCCAGATGGAGATGTTCTGAGCAGGAGTTTGAAGGGATTTTGATTTCATCTCCTGAAGGCTTGTGCTTCTTCTCTCTCCATTCTGGTCTCGGCTTTGTCAGAGCGACGCTGGATGAAGCTTCTTTTTGCCGTTCTCTTCCAAACGCTCCGCTTACTGCCTCAAAATGGTCATTTTGTGAAGATAAGAATGAAGGAGGAGTGAAAAGGTGCTCCAGGTTGGAGTAGAAGAAACCCTGTCCCGTCCTCCAGCTCTCAACCACGACATCCAGACACCCCCTGCTCTCCAGCTCAACATACGAGCCGCACTAGAACAGCCGGACAAAACAGAGAATTTACTCTTTATTCACTAAAAGGAATCATCTGGGAAATCTTTGTGGTTTCCACACCTTTAGTTGCACCTAATGTTCCTAACAATTAATGGAAGCCAAGGATGGCGCCACCTGCAGGCCTACATCAGAACACACTGTGTTTGGAGGTGTTCAGTGACGTAGAATAGACAGGAAGTGAAACTTATTTATAATTTGCTGAAAAATAAAAAGAGAGATCAAATACATGTAAAATTAAATATATAAATTATAAATATATATATACTAAACATTATATATATTAAATATATATATTTAAAATGACATTATAATATACAGAAATTAAAATGAAATAAAATATAAAAATATGAATACAAAAAATTGTGAACTATATTTTTATATTTTGTATATTTTTATTATTTATATGTATATTTTATTTATTAATATTTTATTATTAGCATTACTTATTTACTATGACTCATTTGTTATTTTTATTATTATTATTACACTTATATTTATGTATTTATAATTTATATATTATTTACTATTATTATTATATACTTACTGTGTATATGGTTAGGTATATATATATATGGTTACTGTGTATCTTTCCTGTCTTTATATTCTTTATTTCTTTGTTAATTGCCCTGTAAATATGTGTATTTATAGCTATATAGCTCTGTATATGGATGTCTTTCCTTGTTCTCTATATTTTTTATTTTCTCTCTTTTTTTTTCTTGTTCTTTCTTGTTAAAGAGCCCTGTAACACCCGAATCTCTCATTCGTGGGATAATAAAGGATTATTTTATTCTATTCTATTTATTGCACAGAAATGTATTCTATTGCACAGTGTTTATTACACAGAAATTAAAATGAAATAAAATAACATATAATGATATAATAAAATAAACACTAGCATAAGATCCTCAAAGGCTTGTATATGAAGCTTTAGGGACTAGGCCCTAATTTCGTAAGGTTGTGGGTTTGAATCCCAGTGCAGTAGGTTACCCTAAGGTTCCTTTGGTCAAGGTACCGTCCCCATTACTGCTCCCCAGGCCCTGGATATATTAGAAGGACAGCTCAGGTGGGACAGTTTATAGAGATGGGTTGGACATGTCCAGAGGAGAGACGAGGAGTATATCAGGAGAAGGATGTTGAGGATGGAGCTGGAAGAGGAGAAGGGGAAGGACGAAGAGGAGGTTTATGGATCCGGTGAGAGAGGATGATGCAGAGGACAGGAAGACATGGAGACAGACAATCTGACCCCTAAAGCAGGAGAAAGAAGGAGGAGAGAGGATGTGCAGCTGAAGGTGAGTTGAGATCAGACTCACGTTCAGAATGTTCTGAACATGTCGACGTGCGTTTCCTCCTCCACTGCGTGTCCACAGCTCCACCTCCAACACACTTCTCCTCATGTCCCCTTTGCACGCGGTCAACAAAAAGCCGATGTCCTCCGAGTCCAGCCACACACCCTCCACCACACACACACACTGCAGGTAGCTTCTGGTGGTTTCCTTAAAGAGGGGCAGAAGAACAGAACCAGAATTTCCATACAAGTTATATCTGACAAGATCATGTGTTTCCTCCTCGAAATCCTGTAACGTTCCTCCAGTTCCACCAAATACTCACTGTACTGTTTACTTTATACACTCAGTACGTTCCTTTACTTTTTACTTTATACACTCAGTACGTTCCTTTACTTTTTACTTTATACACTCAGTACGTTCCTGTACTTTTTACTTTATATACTCAGTACATTCCTGTACTTTTTACTCTCAGTATGTTCCTGTACTTTTTACTTTTTACTCTCAGTACATTCCTGTACTTTTTACTTTATACTCTCAGCACATTCCTGTACTTTTTACTCAGTACATTCCTTTAGTTTTTACTTTTTACTCTCAGTACATTCCTGTACTTTTTACTTTACATTCCAGATTCTTACTGTCTAGTTGGCTTTGAGTAAAACTGAAAGCCTGGACTTACCACTGCAGGAGTTTTAAAACGTATCTCCTCAAAACAGCCACCCAAAGTGTTTCTGAACGATGGATCTGTGTTCAAAAAAAAAAAAAAAAAAGGAAAAACTGAAAGTGACTAGCCGTCATTGTGAAACACAACGAAATAACACCTCTGCATTTAACCCACACACACACGTGCAGCAGGGGGCGGCTATTGAAAGCATTCGGGGAGCGGTGATGGGGACGGTACCTTGCTCAAAGGTACCTCAGGGCATTCTACTGGTCAGGGATTCAAACCCACAATCTTCCGATCCCGGGGCCTCGTCCCTGAACACTAGACCAGCACTGCCCCTCAAAACAACCCTCAAAGTCTGAGGGAAATCTGAACTAATCTTCTGATGGACCTCACCGCTGGTGGTCAGAACGATGGGTCTCTTGGTGCTGGTTCTTAAGGTCTTAATGGCTGTGAGAAAGCCCACGTCCTCATCGAAGACAATGTCAACCTGGAGACATGTTGGTGTAGAAATAAAAGGGTCGATATTGTTTAATGTCGCCGCAGAGTCAGTGGGTAACAATTAGAAAACAGGACTGTAAATCGAGTGTTGAGCCATATTTAGTGCTGGTTTGATACAAACAGCTCTTTAAAATGGCAATTTCTGCAGTGAAGCAACTTATTTAAGAAAATAAATACATAAAAGTACAATTCATTGCTACATAAAATTAATTCTAACATATAAAGCAAAAGCCACGGACGGACAGTCTGACTGCGTATCGGACTGTAATTCAGAGCTGAGGAGTGATGGTGGATCAAATCCTTTACCTCCTCAAACAGAATCAGAGACATGGGAGGTGTCTGCTTCTTCCTGGTCCCCCCTGGATCCTCACTGTCTAGTAAGTGTCCTTTACTGGAGTCTTCAGCTTTTAAGCCAGACGCGAAGGTCATGTCTGGTCTAAACCCATCGGGATCTTGTGGCTCTTGAGGAGAATCTGTGCTTTTGTCCGAAACCCCGTCCAACTTCTTAAAGAAGTGCGTGATGTTCAACGTTGCTGGAGCAGTGCTTTTCTGACGGTGCTTGACCGAGGCTTTTCTGGAGGAGGCGAGGAGCTTTCTGGAAGAGTCTTTTCCTGAAATAACGTAAAAGTGCATTTTGGAAAGAAGTCCCTAAAAGAGTCTCAAATGAAAGTGCATTTTCACTTAACGTTTATGAATAAACATCCAAAAAAGTGCTCCTAGTGCTTCCATTTTCTTCTGCTTTTTACACATGAACTGTTCGGCTGCTGCAGAGACTCACTAGATGGCGCTGTGGGTGGAGTGGGTGTGGCCGGGTCGGTGCTGACGCAGCACTGGAGTTTTTTGGAGTCGGACCGCAGTGACCCCACCTGGTGAGACTGAGTGGCTTCTCTGAGCTGAGAGAGGACAATCTGAGAACTACGTAGAGAAGAGCTGTTCACCTCGAAGACCTGCAGGAGAGCAAGGGGGGGCTGTGTTACAGACGGCTCAAAAATGTTTAGAACTGGGTTTAAATGAAACCGATCAACATTAAAGGTCCAGTTTCTTGCTTTTTGAAATAAGTGTATAAGTGTTTACACTCCATTTAGAATTGATTTCACAAAAAAACTAGTCCAGCAGTTTAGCGGCTGAAGTGATGCGCAGTGTTGTTCCTGCATAGTTATTGGAGTAAGACGATGGGCTGTCCCTGGCTTTTGGGGTGCAAATGGATCGTTGTCACCAAAATAATCCATATTGATTTTTACAAACTTCCATGATTTACATGCTTACCAGTCTGCTCCACTTTTCAGCCCTACCTGCTTTCTTAAGGAGGCAGAACACATGAGAGCCAATCAAAACAGAGCTCATTTACAAATATCAGGCTTACTAAATGAGACTGGGTCTTGTAATGGTGGAGAAAAACATCATGCAAATGTTCTACGTTGAAGAAAAGGAAACGAACACGTGGGGCTTTAACTGTATCTATGAAGTCGTCATGCATGTTTAACATTGCTGAACTGCATCAGAGTACCGCAGGGCATAATCCACCAATCACAACGCAGCATAAATAACAGGACAGACAATCTCGGTCTGAATACTTTGTATCCAAGCTCTTGGGCGCAGGCGTACACCGCTGCCGTCTTCCCCGTCCCTCCAGGTCCCTGAATCAGCACAGTGTTACACAGCACATCCTCAAACTCCGCCGTCTCAGATTCACCCTGGAAATCGCCACAGTCCCACGACTCTGAGAACAGAAATGTGAGAACGTAAACGAAATTAGCGACATGCAGGCGGGATTCAGCATTCAGTAAAAACGATGATCTGTTTCTAACTCTCTCGCCCATTCATTTTCTGAGCCGCCTGTCCCAATTAGGGTGGTGCTGGGGTCTATCCCAGCTCTCACAGGGCAAAAGGTGGGGACACACCCTGGACATGTCGCCAGTCCATCACAGGGCAGACACACTCACATCGAGGGGACAATTTAGCATCTCCAGTCTACCTGCAGGTCTTTGGACGATGGAAGTAAACGGTAACTCCCGGAGGAGACACACACAGACACGTGGAGGACATGTCCACTCCACACAGAAAGGACCCAGGGTGGTACCGGCTACTACTCACAGCGAGAGCTTGCCATGCACAATAAAATAATGGATCGTGCTGCTGTGTTTATTGTACCTTTGCGCTCCTCTTGAATCCTCCGTCGTTCCTCTCGTCTCCTCCTTCGCTCCTCCACATCTGCTCTCATCCTCCACGCCTTCAGCCAGCTGTTACAAAGAAAAGAGAAGTGGTGACAACAATTTTGACTTCCGGCCATCAGTGAGCATTTCAACACAATAGGAGACAAAATGATTTTATAAACTATTAATTGACTATACTGATATTTTTAACTAAATAAGGCACCTATATATGGATCCACAAACCTCTGTCCACATTGTTTGTTATTTGAAATTAATATATATGTGTGTGTGTGTGTGTGTGGGGGGGTGAAATAAACAATGGACAAAGTTTGTGAATCCATTTACTTCATCACTGTGCAACAAGTACACTTTAAACAACTTAGCAACCTCTTGAAACCCTTAGCAACATTCCTAACAGCCACTTTGGATATCTTCAAAAAAGAAAACAGCTATATCTAGCAAAATACCAAAAACAGCTTAGTAACACCTTGGCAGGCCCTTTTGGATATCTCCATAACTGCTTGGCAACACCCTAGCAACCACTTAATACAAGAGCCTATGGACGCCTAGAGCCACCTTGGATATCTAACTGCTTAGTAACAACTAGCAACCACTAAATACACCAGAAAGAGATAGCCTAGAGATTTACCAACCACCTTGGATATATCTTCTTAGCAACACTACCCTAACAGCAATCTTATCATCTCAAAATCTCCAGTAACACTATAAATTGCCTGCAAAGCCCTAGCAACCACCCCACAGTTTTCACCACTGGTTGATTACACCTGCACACCACACCCCACCTGTGCAGTTTCCTCACCCGAGCCGAATTCCCGATCACTTCGCTGGAGCACCGAGGCCGATATTTCTCCGTCCACAGCTCATCGTCCTCTCCCATCACACACTCCGGCGGGACGTCCCGTCCTGCAGCCTCGGCACTCTGAGCCACCTGAGTGTTCTGCTCCTTTTTCCGTCGACTCACGCTCAGCCGGTTCCTACTGCTGGATCTGAGGGGAGGACGGGGTGAGTCTCTGTTCTCTCGTTTCGTGGGCTGGTCATCATGGAGACACCCTGGATCCCTCTTCCTTTTCCCAGGGACAAGTGTGGTGCAGGTGTCCATCCTAACACCAGGGAGGAGCAAACAGACAGGATCTTTAAAATGTATATTTATACTTTGCTTTTTAATTGGTGGTCAGTTTTAACTCCTTCATAAGCTGAAATGGGGGGTGTTCTAGAGCAGTCCTGCACCTGACGTGCAGGACTAGGCGCTGCAGGACCACCAGAGAGATCAAAGATTAGGAAACAAAGGAAAAAAGGTTAAAAATCATCATTAATCTGATGCTGATCCGGTCGCAGTGGGCTGATTTCTCACCCGTCTCGTCTTTTCTCGACTGGATCCGTCGATTCAGCAGCAGGGAGAAGAAACGGTGGACCGGAAAGCGTTGGTCCTGAGTTTGAATCTGTTCCTTGGCTCACGAGTTTTCATCCGAAAACTTCGGCCTCTTAAAAAGAAAATTGGATAAACATTTTGGATTTTTAAAATTCATTTTATTTATTTATTTAAGTTATTTTTAACTCCTTGAAAAGGTTCTGTGTGATTTTACTGAAGACTCAGCTTTAAAATTGATTTTGTAAGTGCTGGTGGTCTAGTGGTAGGATACGTGACTATGGACCAAGCGGTCACAGGGTCGAATCCTGCCTCTAGCACAACCACCATTGAGCTCCTGAGCAGAACCCTGAGTGTCTCCAGAGAGACTGTCCCTGCAGTCAGGACATGGAGGTCGCTCTGGAAAAGGGCGTCTGCTTAATGCTGCATTTCAGTCCTTTTTCTTCTGCAAACTTCTCTTTTCATCTGAAAAGTGTGGATGAGCTCTGATTTTACAATTTGATTTGATCTTTTTCCTCCAACATTTATTTCAACTTGTTACATTTTCCTCAAAATTAACCTGATAAGGCTTTAAATGGAAATTCTAGAATTCCCTTTTTGTAAACTTGTCCAGAGCGAGTTATTTGTGAAATGGAACCGGACATCCCGAATCTGTGTATTTCCTGTCCCCCAGTGAGGCCCCACGTGTCTCTAAAGTTTCCCTCTCAGACTGTCTGATCTTTTAGGATTGAGGATTAAATGAAAAAACTGGAACAAATGTTTTAGTGTGACAGGCTATAATGACTAAAGAAACAATGTTCTAGATAAAGGGGTTCCACCCACTCATCGTTCAGCATCTGCAGTAAAGGAATCACCTGATCATCTGGAGTCATCTGCACCTGTTTCTTCACTGCTTCATGTCTGAAGTTAGACGCTTTGTTCTGCTTGAAGGTTCAGACGTAGATCACTGTGTGGATTAACCAACACAGAACTATCAAACTGCTCAGGTACAGAGGCTGGACTGAACATGAGAGACAACAACACTGTCCTTCAGGAAGATCTGGAGAACTGCTCGGAATTTTTTTGAGACTGGACTGAAAATGAGGAACAACAACACTGTCCTTCAGGAGAGATCTGGAGAACTGCTCCAGGTACAGAGACTGGACCCTGAACATGAGAGACAACAACACTGTCTTCAGGAAGATCCTGGAGAACTGCTCAGGTACAGAGACTGGATGAACGCAGAGACAACAACACTGTCCTTCAGGAAGATCCACGGAGGGAACTGCTCAGTACAGAACTGGACCTGAGCATGAGAATTCTTTAACACTGTCCTTCAGGAAAGTCCAGAGGGGAGCTGCTCAGGTACAGGAGCTGGACTGAACATGAGAGACAACAACACTGTCCTTCAGGAAGATCTGGAGAACTGCTCCAGGAACAGGGCTGGACTGAAAATGAGGAACAACAACACTGTCCTTCAGGAAGATCTGGAGAAGCGGCTCAGGTACATGAGAGACAACAACACTGTCCTTCAGGAAGATCTGGAGAACTGCTCAGGAACAGAGACTGGACTGAAAATGAGAGACAACAACACTGTCCTTCAGGAAGATCTGGAGAACGGCTCAGGTACAGAGACTGGACTGAAAGATCTGGACAACGGCTCAGGTACAGAGACTGGACTGAAAGATCTGGAGAACTGCTCAGGTACAGAGACTGGACTGAACATGAGAGACAACAACACTGTCCTTCAGGACGATCTGGAGAACTCTTCCTCAACAATACATTAAACATACAAGGAAGTCTGGAAGAGAAAGATGAAGAAATGATGGGATGGGGTATGATGCTGAAGATCTCACCATGTCATGTCTTTGAGTAACAGCATCAGCTGACAGAAGTGGCTGGATACAGTTGCTTGTCCCAAAAACATCCTTCTTTGAGACTTGTGGTGGGTCAGTACAGAGTCTGGCTTCTTTGAAGGGTCCTGCTGTTACTACGGAAACATGCTCACAGTCCTCTTCATCTCCATATAGGTCAATTATCCCTGAGTCAGCAATACTCGAACTCTGGGCACCATCACTGCATTTCGTCACCTTTAATTCACGCTCACTTCGTTTCAGGGACCTCTCCGATGGCGACGTCTCACGTTTGGGTGCAGGACAGCGTCCACTGATGTCCGTCAGACTCCTCTCGTCTACGCCGTGGGTGGACGTGGGCATCTTTTCACCATCACCCGTGACCCGTGAGCAGATTTCGTCGCCGTTGATCAATAACACACGACATGAGGTCTCAGCGGCGGAAAGGGTTCGTCCTGCCGTCTTCTTCGGTCGTCTCAGTTTGTTGACCTTTGGTCGAGGTCGGATCTCCTCACGCGTGTCTCGTTTGGGCAGGAGCAGCTTTTCATCTCGCTGATCCATCTGAAGGACAAATCCAGCAGCTGAGGATCCACGAACATTATTCTCACACGTTCTGCACGAAGCACAAGACAAGAGTGTTAAACTGTCACAAGATGTAGAAATAAATGAAGAATTGTCTAGTGTCTATCCATGGTCTAGTGTTTAGGGACTAGGTCCCGGGATCGGAGGGTCGTGGGATTGTATCCCAGACCAGTAGGTTACCCCAACGTTCCCTTAAGCAAGGTACCGTCCCCATCACTGCTCCCCAGGTGATGGATATGTCCGTTCCCTGCTGGACGGTGTGTGTGCGTTAAATACAGAGGATGTGTTTGGTTGTGTTTCACAAGGACTAATGGTCACGTTCACAATAGAATATAAATGAAATGAAATGTCAAATAAACCAACAAACTAATGTACAATAATTAAAAATATATATAGATTTTTTGCCTTTAAGAGGATGAAAACTAGAACCCAGTGCCTTTAGACCTGTTTGACCATAGAGCTACTCTGGATATATGCTCCAAAAGTATTGGGACAGCAAGACCAATGTGTTTTTTGTGCTGAAGACATTAGTTAGTGAGATCAACAGATGAACATGAAACTCAACATCCTGGGTCATCAGTGGGACACAGGCTTGATGCAAGCAGGGAATATGCAATCAAGTGTTAAGTGTTAAGGTGTTAAGTACTTTCATTTACTTTAACCATTTCCGTTCCGATACTTTTGCTCTTGAAAAGAGATACAAAAGGTGCCACCAGGAAATAAAGCTGACAAGTCTCACATTCACATCTCAAATCCAGATGTCTTCAGTCCAGAAACAGCACACTGGCCTTGCTGTTCCAAAACTTTTGGACTGGGACTGCATTACAGTGACGTCCCAGAAACCCTCCTGCGCCACCAGCGGGTCATGTGTTCCACGGTTCACCTGGAGGGTGGAGCCAGGATGTGGGCGTGGCTTATTTACACCTGATCATTTACACCTTAAATCTTCCTGTTCAGCCTGATTGGACTAGACTGCTGATTGTGTTATTGATCACTATTGATCATCAGCTTGTCACTGCATTAATCACACACAATAGATTTGCTGTGACTTGACTGTTGGTGAGATTATTCCATTAAAATGCAGTTCTTGGTCAACAAAATGTTGCATGTTTTATGTTATTAATAGATCATTTTTCTTTTTATAGTATATTAAATTATATTTTAGTGATAAAACAGTTCCCCATGGATATATTTGAACTGAAACACAAGAAAACGCATCGAGAGGTGTAAAATACATATATAAAATACAAATAAAATACAAATAAAATACATAACGTTAATATTCTGAGTTTTATTAAAAGCCCAGTTCAGATTTTTCTTACCCGGAAGTGTCAAACTCGCAGTGACGTGATAAATGATAAACTCCGGAACGATGTGCACATTAACTCGAATTATTGTTTCATTATCTGTGCTAAATCCGAACAAAAAAAAAAAAAAAAAAAAAATGTGGAAAACCCGCGATTTTTCTGTTTTGCTTCCTCTCCGGACAACTGTTCTTCATTTGGCGCGAAAATGACGACACACTTATCTACCAATCAGAATGCGGATCAGCGATGACGCATCCGGAAGCTGGTAAAATACCCGGTCATACGGTAGTTTTATTTCTTTTTATAATGTGCCAGAAACCCTGATTTTCAGTGATAAATTAAAATAAAAGTTATATTTTGCTGTTTCACACCATCATACCATACCTATTTTCTTTTAATGAGATATTTATTTAAGAAGTGATTTTTCTCTTTATTTGTTAAGTAACAATGAGATTAATCAGAGAAATTGACTTTTTGTTGAGGTAGTTTAAATTTTTTTTTTTTAAATTGCAGTTTTGCGGGGCAGTTCAGCCTTTCTGAATTTTATTTAAAAAAAAAAAACAAATTCTTAAAATTTTATTTAAAATTTCAGGACTTTTCTTTACCTTAAAAATAAGAATTATCTTTTAATTTTATTAATAAAAACACCCGATAGGTTCATTTCATGAGCAGCCCGTCTCACCATCAGGGGAGATACGCAACAGTTTACTGTTAATTTTTATAACGACTTGCTCGGTTTACAGTTTGGTGAAGTTTTATTGTTCTTTTAATGTTAATGTTTCACTGTTTTCAATGTTTTACACTTTGTTTTATATTTGGGCGGTGCAGCATAGCTCTGTCTCCTCACAGCGAGAAGGTCCTGGGTTCAGTTTCTAGGCAGGATGGTCCAGATCCTTTCTGCGCGGAGTGGACATGTCCATGTCTGGGGGGGGTGGGGGTGTGTGTGTGTGTCTGTCTGTCCTGCGACAGACTGCTGACCTATGCGGAGTGTCCACCCCTCTGCCCTGTGAGAGCTGGGATAGACTCCAGCACCATGAGCTTATTCAGGACAAGCAGCTCAGAAATCGAGCTGAGCTGAGTTATAGTGAACTATTTTACACTGTATTGTGTTTTAAATGTTTGATGCAGTTATGCTATACAGAACGTTTAATATCAACAAAATAAATAAAAATCAGCCCAAAAAAGCTCCTGAACTTTTCTCAGGCCCAGCCCTTTGATGAGGGGTGTGTCTACAACATAAGCCCCACCTCTCATCACCAGTTTTTAATCGGATTTGCTGCAACCAGACTAGTTTTAACCTTTGAATGTGATTCTTTGGAGTTTTATATTTCTGTAGTTTCATAGGAAGCAACCGGAGTCTCCAATGTAAGTTAAAAATAAACCTGAGCCTGCTGGACCAGCAGTAGTGTTTTTTTTTCTACATTTAAAACAATTATTTTCCCTAAATTAATCAAGATTTTAATTTGTCATATATTTCCACGTTACAGGGAAACCTACGCAACGCTGCAAAGTGAACGAACGGACATGTACAGACAGGCAAGGAGGGGGTTCCGTCAAACACTTTGGCATTTCGAGCGCTAGGACATGTTTACCATAGTCTTTTATACACAATATCAAAATCGCAATTCCCAGCTTGGCGAAAAAGATCCTACTGTTGAGTTCGGTTCCACCAGAGGGATCTTCAACGGTCCCTCTGTACGTTCACCCGTTCGTTCGTTCATTCATTCATTCATTCATTCATTTTCAAAAGCAGTCCAACGTTGCTTCAAAGCGACAAATCAAGTGCACCTTTATCCTACAATAAAGTCCAAAAAGAAAATAAAATCCTGACAGAAAGAGAGCTCATTTCATGAAGGCGTGTAATATTGCTTAACAATAATTGGAGCAAACGTGGGAAAGGTGCCAAAAAAGCAAAGTCATTAAAAGTCCACATCCGGAAGTTTTGAAAGGTCAGCTGTCAGCGAACGAACGCAGTTCTCAAAAAAAAAAAAAAAAACAAACAAAAAACCAAGAAGAATAAAAGCAACCAATGGCCGATCCAAACAGATAAAGTATGACGCACAAAAGAAAAATCAGATCCTGAAACAAGTGCTAACCTGCTAAACGACCACTGAGCCCACTGAGAAAGAAATGATTAAATGCATAAAAATCATATCTCCACTCCTGTTACTCGTGTGGAGAAACTGGGGACCCGCAGTCAATCAACGGGATCGGAGAAAAAAAACAAAAAAAAACAACAATCTTTAAAAAAAAAAATTAAATAAAAAATGCAGCATCCATCCATGAGAGCGGAGCTCAGCCGAGTCAAAAACGCAGCCGTGACGGTTCTTCCTACCAAACCGGATCTAAAACTCCACTCTGGAGCTAAAGCCTCCTGTCTCGGTCCCACGTCCTCGGGCCGGCAATTCTCGAACTCAGAGCAACGTACAGTTTTGTTGTGCATTGTGAAACATTTGCTTATGAATCCTAGAATCATAAAAAGAAGTCAGTTTCTATGAGTTCAAGATTCAGAAAAGAACTTAAGAGCCAAAAGCCGTTTCTGTTTAGTCTTGATTGACAAAAAAAAAAAAAAGGTATGAATTCAGGAAACAGCACGGGTTTGTGTGAATTCCAGAAGTCCAGCAGTGTTTTGGTCAGTTCTTGAAGCACCACAGAGTTGATTCCAGAGACCGCAGAGTCCTGTGGGAACGTGGAGGTACACGTCCGGTTCCGGCCGTCAGTCCGAGACGGCGCTCTTGGTGCGTTTGCCGTGTAGAGAAAACCCTGAGGAGACGGCATGGCCGTTGCAGGCATCACTTGTGCCCTCCTGTCCTTCCTCCAGCTCCGGAAGCTCCCCCTGGATCTCTTGCAGACGCGTCATCGCCCGGTCAATGGTCGCCGTGGTGACCAGGTTGAAGTCATGCATGCTGACCAGGTGCAGCAAGAAGTTGCGGCACAGGTTCCTGCGAGCAATGTGTGGACCGCAGTTCTCCACGAACAGCATGATGGCCTGGTTCATCTGGTTGTCGGCAATAAACCTGGAATCAGAAATCTCAGGTGAACGACCAGCAAAAAAATGCACTGAGTACATTCTTGTACTTTTTACTTTACACTCTCAGTACATTAACAGTATCTGTACTTGTTACTAGTTTACTAAACAAAGTGGGCTTTTTGTCCATATTCTTAGAAAGATGAAAATAAAACATACCCATTTTTCATCACATGGAGATTCCAAAGCTTCATAACCTCCTTCTCTCCCTCATTCACGTCAGTGAACTCTTCAATTTGCTGCGAATCACAAATCAGCCTTTTACTGATACAGAACCTGAACACAGTATTGACTGCTGTGCAAAACTGGATCTCTTGTAAACTTCAGAGCAGAGACTTAGTCCAAAGTGTTAACGAATGTTACTGGGGGGACGAAACATGAAAGGTTCTCTCACCGTGGTCGTTTTTTCTCGGAGCCATTCTGGGTCCCTCTCGTCTTCGCTGTCCACGTCCATCTCCTGTGGGCGGAGCGGCATGCAGCTGTCGCTGTGGAAGTAGAGGCGGTTGTGACCGCTCACGTACGTCCTTTGCTGCTCTGGCTCCCCGTCCTCTGACTCCAGGAACTCAGACAGGCTGGGTTTAGTGCGCTTGGGCCTGAAAATCACAGTCCCATTGCGCGACGTTAGTCTGAACTATCGAACCCGAATATTTAAACTCCTCCACATCTACTCCCTGCGTCCTAACCACTCCGCTGTCCTCACTTTCATTTAGACTCATGTATTCTGTCTTATTTCTACTGACTTTTTCTTCTCCTCTCTAGAGCGGATCTCCATCTCTCCATGGTCTCCTCAAGCAAGCCTTGTTAGCAAGAAGGTAAAAATGGTAAAGCTGTTGAAGAATACTGCACATCATTTTAATCATTTGAACCTTCAAAAAAATTCTACAAAGACCTTTGCATTATTTACATAATATAACCTGGACCCATAATACATTATTTAATATATATTTCAGGGTACAGTTTCTTTAATTTCTACTGCAGCTTTCACAGCGTCCTTTCTGACACTTGTTTGCTCCTACCTGCAGACCAGGATATGAGTGACCGCTGTTCTTTTGACGGGACCGTTGCGGCTGAAGGCGAAGCCGGGCTGGCTGTGGATGTCCTGCGGATTTCCCACGTAGGACCCGTCGTAGCACTCATTTATGGACACGTCTATCCTTGCCCCTTTGGGATGAGGCTGCCATGGAAACAGAACGGTCAAAACAGCCCAGTAGTGGGACCAAAACAGAACACAGCTGAAACTTTATTATTATTTATTTTTACTCAATCCCAGAATCGGACCTCACCATGTAGTTGAAGATGAAGCGGCTGTGAGAGAGTTTGAGGTGTTTGAGGAGGCTGTAGAGTTTGCGGCAGTTCAGCGTGCACCAGGGACAGTGCAGGTCATCCCGGGCCTCCGTCTGCTGTCGCGTGTTATTGTTGTAAAGAAACTAGAGAACAAGAGAGAGAGAAGATGCTTTAAACTTCATACAAAAAAAATAAAATAATTAAAATTATATATATATATATAAAAATGTGTCTGCTGGTTGACTGGTCAGACAGTTTCCTTCAAGATCAAATGTTTTTCTGATTCCACCATTGATTAAAATTATTGATTGAAAAAATGATCATATACACAGGAAAATTTTTTTTTTTTTTTTTTTTTTTTACAGGATGATTAAAGGGAAAAATTTTGCTGCTCACCTGTAAACTAACAGAGTAAATATAAACACCAATAAATGCTGTTGTTTTTTTGTCATTGTTTAATCGGAATAGCCTGCCATACTTTAACGGGAGGGTTTAGAGCGGAAGTTTATCACATGAAATGAAAAGGGTTCGTATCCTCCCGGTGAAACAGACTCCCTTCCATTTGAATTATTTCTGGAAATGGGACGATGGACGATGCAGGTTTTCAGGCAATAAAAGAGGTTGGAAGGGCACCTGGTAGAAAATCCGAAGTTTCTGTCTGGGCTCACAGATGGACTGCTCTCTCCTGGTCTGCATGCCTCCACCGTTGCTGCTGCTGGTGCTCACAGAGTCTTTCACAGCTTACAGACATTAGAAAGGCAGAATTAAAAATGTTTTCAAACAGAGAGAAGAAATATGACATCATCTTTACTGAGACAAATAGATAGGGGCCATAAAAAACAATTGAACAGTCTTCCAAGTCTTAAGGGAGCCTTTTATCCTAAATCTGGAGTTTGATACGTTTTTTGTAGTTCTAATCCCCCCCCCACGTTATAGTTCCCTCAGTATAATATCTAGGTGATCTACGGGGTATTGTCGCATAGCCCAGTAAACTGCATGTGGGTGGACAGAGCCTCACCCACGGGGGCGGATCTGAGGGTGGGGGTGCGGGTCTCCGGGACACTGGCGTCAGAGTTGCGTGTGGACAGTGGCTTGGCCACAGGGGCTGTTGAAGGGTCACTGGGGTCACCGGTCCAGCGTAGTGTGAACTGTAGGGTGGGTCCCTGAGAGAAAGTTTCAAACGGGGGCAGCCTCTGGAAGAACAAATAAGTAAATAAAAGTAGTAAGTAAATAAAAACGGGTAAATCGGGTAAAGATGCTTTAACACCGTCTTACACTCTCATTAAAACTCCAGAAAGCTCATTAATCCCTGTACATACCCTACAGCGGGGAAAAGAGGTATAGAACACAAACGTTTTTCTGAGTAAACACAGTTCTAATGGGGCTGTTAGCATGAAATGTACACCAGATGTCAGAAACAACCTAAATAACCCACAACAAATAAGTCCATAAATGAAGCTCACAGGGAATAAGTATTGAACACGCTTAGTGAAATTTATTTAATACTCAGTAGGGGCAGCGGCGTCCTAGTGGTGAGGGAGTCGCCCCAGATCGGAATATTGTGGATTGGATTCCCTCACCAGTAGGTTGCCCTGAGGTACCCTGAGCAAGGTACCGTCCCCGTCACTGCTTTCAGAGACATCTCAAGATTTACCAGTAAAATCGCAATACAAATTTTTTAACATACAGCCTCACTGACGCTGCCCTTCCTGGTTATTTAGACGACTGTAATTAATATCATAATTACTACTATTCTTCACAAGCTGTACTTTTTTTTTTTTTTCCCTCCATTAAAAGATGTTCTGTGAAGCGCTTTTCTAGAGAAAGACAAAAACTGTTCACAACACCACTCTTTAAAACTTACTTTCCCGTCCATAATGGTCTCCCATGTGGCTCTTTTCTTGCTGACTGGACAATCTTCTACCTGCTGCATGGACACCTCATACTCCCCATCCAGCAGCTGCAGCCGCCTAGAAGCACAAACAAAGTCCTCGGATGTTAAAGAGCTCAAGTGTTTGTTTTTATTTTTATTTTTAATCTGAACTCTCTCTCATGTTCCCATCATGTTACATGTTTCTGAGGACTGAGAAGCAAATAACAACGAGTATATTTTACCACGAGCTTAACAGAAGATGTTCTAAGTCCACTAAAGATGGAATGGGCCTTTGGAACCGAACTTGGGTTACCTGTTCTTATCAAAAACGGTCATCTGTGCGACAAACGTTTCTGTGACGTCTCCATCGTCATGGTGCGAGACGCTTCTCTTCTTCCTGCTCGGCAGTTCTTCCTTCACAGCTAGAGAGGTGAAGAGCATCAGTGTTGAGAGCGTTTAACTCAACTGTGTGTGGGGACTCTGAACTTTAAAAATTATACAACTTTACATCGGATTGTGGGTCTCACGATATTTTGGAAAAGACAGATCAGTGTGGCATCCTGGGATTCAACAAGCTTCTATTTATCATGTAGTTTAGACACGTTTCAAAGAGAACAACAGAAAAAAAATAATAAAATGAACAGAAAAGAATAAAACAGAACATAATGGAATAGGAAAGAAAAAGAAATTAACAGAAGAGAAGTTCAATTTATTGCTGGGAAACGTTTCAATGTTACGACAGCTGGAAAAAAGAGAAAATCAAATGTGAAAAAATGAGGGAAAAACACAAAACAAAAAAAAAACATTTATACATTGTTCTTGAAATTTTTTGCACCGTGTATTTGGTGCTCAATAATGTGTTCATCAGTACAGAGCGAGCTTTTTATTTCACGGTACGGATGGGTGATGAAACTATCTGGACGGGAATCTGTAATTCTAAGAATATTTTACAGTGTGAATACGATACGAAGGGAGACGCTACACAAATCCACAAATTCTAATGTCTTAACCCTTAAAATGAGAAAAAGAAGACCATTTCCACTTCACAGCAACAAAACTATGGTCTGCATGAAGAATTTAAAGGGCTTTTTAAAGACCAGCAGGAGCCTTGAATAACTGTACAGCGGCTGTATTTCCATGGCGGTCTGAAACCATAGTGAGCAACAAGAGAGGAACTAGAGAATCAAAAATCTAAATCGGAACTGAAATCAAGAAGGAAAAGAAGTGATTTGACTGAAAAGATGACCAACGTTAAAAGTTTGAAAGTTCATATAAAAATTAATCGGTTAAGACCCCACCGGCGCAGACACTGACCTACGTTCTCATCAGCCTCTCCGTTAATTAACCCACCGCTGTCCCTCTTCCCCGGGCGGGACACCCGGAACAGCAGCGAGTAGGACTTCACGATGTGGCTGTTACTGGGCTCAAACTCACTGCTGGACACCAGCAGAGAAGGAAAGGCACCAGGCTTGGTTTGGCTGAGATCTGGGTTCAAAGGCACCTGCTTTTTCCCCGTAGGCACTTGCTTTATGGGGCAACTGACATCCTGCCAAAACGAAAACAAGCAAAAAGGTTTCGGTTTACCAGCACTGAACATTTTCAGTTCTGCACGCAGCGAGAAAGGTCTGTTCTCTCAAAGCTACTGTTCTGAAGCTGGACAAGCCTTACAGCTGGCAGCTAAAATCCCACTCAACTCCATTTCTGACAAATAACTGTTCCTCGTGCAACCAGGGCTGAATAATTAAGGGCCTTTAAACTGAAACCGCAGTTTGTTCAAATAAATAAATAAATACACCATATGATAGTTTGTTAAATTAAAATGTGTATTTTGCAGGACTGTAAAGTTCTTCGTTTGTGATTAAATAATCCTCTCTTTTATATAAAAGTGCAGACGGACTGCAACTTGAATTACAATAAAATGACACAAATAATGAAGAAATTGTGATTTTAAAAATCACAAATTGTTCAGCCCTTCATTCTCATTAAGCTGAACGGGATTTTTACCAGCGTTTGGTAAAACAGGTTCAATCACGCAAAAGAAAACAATTTCTGAGAAACTACTTCGACAGGTAAGAAATTAGAGAGCACAATGTAAGAAAGTCTGTAAAATTACCTTACGCTTTTTATGGCAGACTTTGACGAGTAGCACCTCAAGAGAGACTGAGTTTTGTTCGTTTTCTGAGTTTTGACATGGCTTATCTAAAAGACAAACAATTTCCCGTCAAAACAACCACTCCATTGTTTTCATCTGTGACAAATCTTTCCAAACGATAAAAGCGTGAAGCTTAATGTTTAATCCTGCTTGCTTTAAGTGAAACAAACTGCAAAAGGGGGAAAATATGAAGGTATTCCAGCTCTTACCGTTCTTGTGAAAGAATCCAGTAAAGGTCAGCTGCAGGTGTGACGATAAACTGAATAAAGCGGAAACAAGTGTTAAAAATCAGCGTTTAAAAAAAAATCAGCAAATCTTGCCTGTTAATTGTGAACAAATCCTACATTTTGATGTGGAACCTCTTAATGGAACATACTCATGTCCACTACGCTCCACTGTTCTAGATCCGGCAGAGCAGCTCTGTGCAGAGGTCTTAATATTTCGGAGGGAATCACCTTGTCGGTGCTTAAAAACTATTTCCTGCCTGTCAGACGGTCTGATCCTTTCAGATTAAATGAAGGAAACGGAACTCGTTCCTAATCCTGTCCATCCTCGCCCCCCATACCTGCAGCTCCACCGCCCGTCTTTTCATCACCGTCTCCAACCCCTATGACACAAACGGTCTCGCTACCGTCTCCAACCTGTAGAACATGGCTAGTCTCACTACTGTCCGGTCACGTTTGCTGGTACCCTTCTGTCACAAAACAGACTCTCTCTTCTACACTCGCCGTTACTCTGAACCCTCCACCCCACGTATTTAAACTCCTCCACCTTCACCTCCTCGACTCCCTCCATCCTCTCACCATCTTTAACTCCACCTCGTCTTTATCGTCAACGACGAGCCACGACCACACCACACACACACACCAATGCGTTAATGCGCTTTAACATCAGTTAACACCGTTTATTAATGTTTAACTTCAGAAAAACTCGACAGATTTTAACGAGAACATAAGCATGTTAGACAATTTCGTCCCAGTACCTGTGAGACTCCTGGTCCCCCTTCATTCGCTCCACTTTGGCAAGCATTTCATCCACTTTGAACATTTTCCTGTTGATGCAGACAGAAGGAGAAGTATAAAGCAGCGATTACAGAAAGAGCTGAGCGATCAAGGTGCGGCGTCGTTAAAGCGTTTAAATACCTGTTGGCGTTTGTTCGTGAGTTTCTGTGAGACATGAAGGTCAGTGATCTGTGCAGAAGAATAGGCTGCAGGAGAGAAACGGAAGGTTAAAACGAGGGAACAGTGGGCACTTTTAAAGGAGCCTCCCAAGAGAGCGATCAGAAAACATCCATTTACACACATCACAAATAAAATCACATTCTGCTCAGCTCTGTTGCACTTTCTCTTTTATGTTGTTCAAAATGAGTATTTTTTTTTTTTTGGTGACGATACGGTAATTTGATTTTGTAAAAATAATATAAAACAAGAACTGGAAATATTGGGAAAATAAGGCATCATCACCTGCAAACGCAGGCTTGGTGGGCCTGTGAATGTGGGGGGCGGTTTAAGAAAAAGGTAAGCAGATGTATAAAAAGGTGTACGTACAGCAATCAGGTTCCTCGTACGCAGAAATCTGTATATTTGTGTAGGTTCTGAAGGGAAAAAAGACATTAGTTTTAATGATGATTATTAAACCATAAAAAACAGCAGCGGAATCTTTACCTGAAGTGTTCAGTGGGTTTCAAACAAACAGACGAAAAAATGATCAGATAATAACCAGAAATCACCAACATTACCCATCCGCAACTTTCATTTTACAGGTTATTATTCAATATATATTATCTTATTCAATGTATATATTTAATTTTGTGAACATTTTGCTTTTTAACTCATATCTCGGTGCTTTATTCTGTGTATATATTACTGTTGTATTTTTCTATACATTTTTATTTTGTGTATATATTTTATTCAGGATATATGTTGGTGTTTTATTCTGGGGATTTTTGTAAATTGTGAATGTTGTGTACTGTAGTGTGTACTGTAGTGTGTGTGTGTGGTAGTGTACTGTAGTGTGTGCGCATGTACTGTTGTGTGTGCACTTTAGTGTTCTGTTGTGTGCACTGTAGTGTATTGTGTACTGTAGTGTGTGTGCACGTGTACTGTAGTGTGTGTGCACATGTACTGTAGTGTGTGTGTACTGTAGTGTACTGTAGTGTAGTGTGTGTGCACATGTACTGTACTGTAGTGTACTGTACTGTGTGTGTACTGTAGTGTGTGCGCATGTACTGTTGTGTGTGCACTTTAGTGTAGTGTATTGTGTACTGTAGTGTATTGTGTACTGTAGTGTGTGTGCACATGTACTGTAGTGTGTGTACTGTAGTGTGTGTACTGTAGTGTGTGTACTGTAGTGTAGTGTGTGTGTGTGTGTACTGTAGTGTGTGTGTGTGTGTACTGTAGTGTGTGTGTGTGTGTACTGTAGTGTACTGTAGTGTGTGTGTACTGTAGTGTACTGTAGTGTGTGTGTACTGTAGTGTGTGTGTGTACTAGTGTACTTTAGTGTGTGTACTAGTGTGTACTGTAGTGTGTGTGTGTGTACTGTAGTGTACTGTTGTGTGTGTACTGTAGTGTACTGTAGTGTGTGTACTGTAGTGTACTGTAGTGTGTGTGTGTACTAGTGTACTTTAGTGTGTGTGTGTACTGTAGTGTGTGTGTGTGTACGGTTGTGTACTATAGTGTACGTGTATGTACTGTAGTGTGTGTGTGTACGTGTGTGTACTGTTGTGTGTACTGTAGTGTGTGTGTACTCTAGTGTGTGTACGTGTATGTACTGTAGTGTGTGTACTCTAGTGTGTGTACGTGTATGTACTGTAGTGTGTGTACGTGTGTGTACTGTAGTGTACTGTTGTGTGTGTACTGTAGTGTGTGTGTGTGCTGTAGTGTGTGTGTGTGTACACTGTAGTGTGTACACTGTAGTGTGTGTGTGTGCTGTAGTGTGTGTGTGTGTACTGTAGTGTGTGTACACTGTAGTGTGTGTACCGTTGTGTGTGTGTACTGTAGTGTGTGTGTGTGTGTGTGTACTGTAGTGTGTGTGTGTGTGTGTGTACTGTAGTGTGTGTGTGTGTGTGTGTGTGTACTGTAGTGTGTGTGTGTGTGTGTGTGTGTACTGTAGTGTGTGTGTGTGTGTGTGTGTTGTAGTGTGTGTACTGTAGTGTGTGTACTGTAGTGTGTGTGTGTACTGTAGTGTGTGTGTGTACTGTAGTGTGTGTGTACTGTAGTGTGTGTGTGTACGTGTGTGTACTGTTGTGTGTACTGTAGTGTGTGTGTACTCTAGTGTGTGTACGTGTATGTACTGTAGTGTGTGTACTCTAGTGTGTGTACGTGTATGTACTGTAGTGTGTGTACGTGTGTGTACTGTAGTGTACTGTTGTGTGTGTACTGTAGTGTGTGTGTGTGCTGTAGTGTGTGTGTGTGTACACTGTAGTGTGTACACTGTAGTGTGTGTGTGTGCTGTAGTGTGTGTGTGTGTACTGTAGTGTGTGTACACTGTAGTGTGTGTACCGTTGTGTGTGTGTACTGTAGTGTGTGTGTGTGTGTGTGTACTGTAGTGTGTGTGTGTGTGTGTGTACTGTAGTGTGTGTGTGTGTGTGTGTGTGTACTGTAGTGTGTGTGTGTGTGTGTGTGTGTACTGTAGTGTGTGTGTGTGTGTGTGTACTGTAGTGTGTGTACTGTAGTGTGTGTACTGTAGTGTGTGTGTGTACTGTAGTGTGTGTGTGTACTGTAGTGTGTGTGTACTGTAGTGTGTGTGTGTACGTGTGTGTACTGTTGTGTGTACTGTAGTGTGTGTGTACTCTAGTGTGTGTACGTGTATGTACTGTAGTGTGTGTACTCTAGTGTGTGTACGTGTATGTACTGTAGTGTGTGTACGTGTGTGTACTGTAGTGTACTGTTGTGTGTGTACTGTAGTGTGTGTGTGTGCTGTAGTGTGTGTGTGTGTACACTGTAGTGTGTACACTGTAGTGTGTGTGTGTGCTGTAGTGTGTGTGTGTGTACTGTAGTGTGTGTACACTGTAGTGTGTGTACCGTTGTGTGTGTGTACTGTAGTGTGTGTGTGTGTGTGTGTACTGTAGTGTGTGTGTGTGTGTGTGTACTGTAGTGTGTGTGTGTGTGTGTGTGTGTACTGTAGTGTGTGTGTGTGTGTGTGTGTGTACTGTAGTGTGTGTGTGTGTGTGTGTGCTGTAGTGTGTGTGTGTGTGTGTGTACTGTAGTGTGTGTGTGTGTGTGTGTGTGTACTGTAGTGTGTGTGTGTGTGTGTGTACTGTAGTGTGTGTGTGTGTGTGTGTACTGTAGTGTGTGTGTGTGTGTGTGTACTGTAGTGTGTGTGTGTGTGTGTGTACTGTAGTGTGTGTGTGTGTGTGTGTACTGTAGTGTGTGTGTGTGTGTGTGTACTGTAGTGTGTGTGTGTGTGTGTGTACTGTAGTGTGTGTGTGTGTGTGTGTACTGTAGTGTGTGTGTGTGTGTGTGTACTGTAGTGTGTGTGTGTGTGTGTGTACTGTAGTGTGTGTGTGTGTGTGTGTACTGTAGTGTGTGTGTGTGTGTGTGTACTGTAGTGTGTGTGTGTGTGTGTGTACTGTAGTGTGTGTGTGTGTGTGTGTACTGTAGTGTGTGTGTGTGTGTGTGTACTGTAGTGTGTGTGTGTGTGTGTGTACTGTAGTGTGTGTATGTGTGTGTGTACTGTAGTGTGTGTATGTGTGTGTACTGTAGTGTGTGTGTGTACTGTAGTGTGTGTGTGTTTGTGTGTACTGTAGTGTGTGTGTGTGTGTGTGTACTGTAGTGTGTGTGTGTGTGTGTGTACTGTAGTGTGTGTGTGTGTGTGTGTACTGTAGTGTGTGTGTGTGTGTGTGTACTGTAGTGTGTGTGTGTGTGTGTGTACTGTAGTGTGTGTGTGTGTGTGTGTACTGTAGTGTGTGTGTGTGTGTGTGTACTGTAGTGTGTGTGTGTGTGTGTGTACTGTAGTGTGTGTGTGTGTGTGTGTACTGTAGTGTGTGTGTGTGTGTGTGTACTGTAGTGTGTGTGTGTGTGTGTGTACTGTAGTGTGTGTGTGTGTGTGTGTACTGTAGTGTGTGTGTGTGTGTGTGTACTGTAGTGTGTGTGTGTGTGTGTGTACTGTAGTGTGTGTGTGTGTGTGTGTACTGTAGTGTGTGTGTGTGTGTGTGTACTGTAGTGTGTGTGTGTGTGTGTGTACTGTAGTGTGTGTGTGTGTGTGTGTACTGTAGTGTGTGTGTGTGTGTGTGTACTGTAGTGTGTGTGTGTGTGTGTGTACTGTAGTGTGTGTGTGTGTGTGTGTACTGTAGTGTGTGTGTGTGTGTGTGTACTGTAGTGTGTGTATGTGTGTGTACTGTAGTGTGTGTGTGTACTGTAGTGTGTGTGTACTGTAGTGTGTGTGTACTGGTGTGTGTGTACTGTAGTACTGTGTTGTGTTGTGTTCTTACTCTCAAAAGCCTGCAGGAAGAGCTCATGGTCGGCCTGAATCTGCTCCATCTTGGGCTTCTTCACGGCGTTCACAGCCGAGGAGCAGGAGGACGAAGATGAGGATGAGGAGGAGGAGGAAGGGTACATGGACCCGTTGGCCTTGCTGTGAGACGCCGCGCTCATCACCTGAGCGGAGTATTTCTGAGGCGCCATTAAACCGGAGAGAAAAAGTGGAACAAAAGGGTCCAATTTAGACAGAAAACTCAGCCCGAGACCCGCCAAACAGCAGGGACTGGACTTTACCACCACCCAGACACCAGCCGCCCTCAGGAACCGGTCACCCCGAGCAGAAATACTTCATTAAATGAAAGATGATCGCCGTTAATCTGAGTGTTATGGGTGTTTCCGTTAAACCGCCGCGGACTCCGCCGTTAGCCTGTTAGCTCGGCGAGGCCGAAAACCGACGATTTCATGTCAATTAGCAGCCAAAACCCCCCTTTCCCCGTCGTTTACACATAACAGGCGGTTGTTTTCGGCCGCAGCTTCATATTAACGCATCGTTAACGTGAAAACTTAACTTGGTTATCGAGAATAAAAGCCCAGAAACTCGTGTAAATCGGCGCATTTTTGAGGATTTTTTTTCGCCCCTCCGAGCTCGGACAGTGGCGCTTCTTTGGGCCCCCCTACTTCAAAATGTCTCCACCAATCAAACGCGTCCCCCTATGCGTTCCCAGAATCTGATTGGCGGAATGCCCTTGATTGACGCACCATATAGGTTTTTTGCGTAGGTCTCGAATTGCCGCCAAGCTAAAAAAAAAAAAAAAAAAAGAAAGAAAGAAAAAAAAAAAGCGGTCTTGGTTTGTGTTTAACCGTGTTTAAGCAATTTAAGCGAGATTTTAATTTTAAGTCTAATTTATTTAAAAATGTTTAAACCGAATTAATAAACGTAATTTCAGTTTTGTTTTTTGCGCTTAAATTGGTGTTAAAACAAAGCACCCGCAATTCGGGTAGAAAAAATGAAAACAAAGTGCAAGATCAGTGCAATAATATTTTACATAAAATGTATTTTAAGTGTAAGAAAAAGGTAAATTTTCAATCCAACGTCGGCGGCACCGATCAGAAACTAGGATCTATTTACCACAGCTGGAGGGTCTAGCCGGACACTTTAGTGAGGCGCACTCGGACGGACCACACGTGTCTAAGATGTAAAGAGAGAGAAACCTGCTCAGATTCGGGATTTAATCAGCTATACTCAGTATATAAAAACCCCAGGCTGCCCCTAAACCAGAGAACGAGCCTGTGAGATGGCTGATTACGTGCAGCAGCGTTTGGAGGACAGGATTCCTGCTCTGGAGCAGCTGGAGAGAGTCGGACTCTTCACCCAGAAAGAAGTGAAGTGAGGGAAACATGAGGAAACAAACAAACGACTTAATTTACAACCGCACAGATGGACAGATTGAGCCACTAATAGACACAAAACAGCACAAATTTAAAACTTCAGTGAAATATGTAGAGTAAAAAAAAGGATCATGAAAAATTGGGTGAAGGATACTGTGCATAGTGCTGCTGTGTACATTATCTTTATATTGATACACATTTTTGTGTATAAATCTTTTGGTTTGTATACCCTGTGCAATAGTATACATGAACAATGTATATAATCTCTAGTTTTATACGTATTTTACATTATTCAGAATAACTTGAGTGATTTATATAGAAATAAACCTGGGTTATTTACGTTATCCGTATGTATTCTATATCACACTATATTGTAACACAGATTTCACCAGTGTAGGATAAATAAAGGGTCTGTTCTTTCCTATTCTGTTTTATGAAGTGATCTACATAAACTATGTGCTCAATAAACCAGAAAACCTGAAGCTGGCAACCATCCATCTCCCTTAAACAAGCCCTCTTGTTTCAGATCCATGCTGAGAAGATCCACAGCTCTGGAGTACAAGCTCCACAGAAGCGTTCTGAGCAAAGAGGACTTCATTGCGTACATTCAGGTGAGGGTCACTCCGCACAAACAGCTTGCCTCGGTCGGTTACAGGGCTGATTGGTTTGTTACTTGGCTGGGAAACGGTTACTTAGCGTTACAGGAATGAAGATCTGATCTAGGGGTGCAGGTGGTCTAGTGGAAGGTGATACTTGCCCATGGATCTATGGACCAAGGGACTGTCACTGTAATCAGGACGTGGAAGGCTGTATGAAAAGAATATTATCATTTAAAAATACGTGTGTGTGTTTTATATCTTTAAATGTCGGACTACGGCAGAAATCCTAATCCTGATTATTTCGGTCAAAAGGGAGAGGATTATTCATTGACTTTGGAAACTTATACACTTGTCTGATTAACAGAACTCAAGTTCTTTTTTCTTTGAACTCCAAAATGTAAACAGATGCGATTCTTTAAAGTGCAGAAAAGCAGTTACTAAATGAAATATCAGGTTGAAATACTCGTCCGGTCCAAGCCTCCGCCCGATTCGATACAATAACGAGCAAATATCTGCGATTCTGATTCTGCGTCACTAGTTTATCAAACAGTCTAGATATTTTTGAGGATCTGGATTCGCTGCTCAATTCATTCAGTTCCTAAACGTGATCCGTTTCAACCCTCAGCCCGGCAACGAACCGGTCAGACCTGCAAATCGGACAAGAGGTTGTGAAGAAGCTGCGTTTTCTGTTTCACGCTGACCAACTGACATGTTTTTTTTTTCTTCATTCAGTATGAAATAAACGTTCTGGAGCTCATCAAGAAGAGAAGAGCTGTGAGTAACGTTCCCTGTAAAACACTCAGAAATGTGACTGCGGAAAACTCGTATCAAAATGCAGTTTTTCCTTTTCTTATTCCAGACGTTAGCATAAATGCAAACAATCAATAAGCATCACGTTGTTTCGTACTGCTGGTACTTAGACCAGGTCAGTATTTACAGTTAAACCCTTTATCTCGATTGATTCGTTTAAATTATGGACTCTGGATCCTTCATTTTCTGCTTTTGGAGCCGAACACAAACCTGAGCTCCACCTAACTTCACTGAAACCTCATTCTGGCAGCAATTCTGCTGTATTTTTAATTCTCGGTATTTTGTCAGCAACCCGTATAACATAGCTGGTCTGACTACCGTCTCCAATCCCTATATCATAGCTGGTCTTACTATTTTCTCCAACCCGTTGAACCTGAGCTGTCCCTCTAATCTGCTCCTCGCTCATCCTGTCCAGCCTCGTCCAGGGATGTTGGTGGAATGTTTTCGGGGGATGTTTATGGTCCTCATGATCATTTTTCACAATATTCTTCTGAGATTGTCATGAAATTGTCACAAATGAAAGAAAACTGATCAGCTGTGCGTTTCTGACCCAAGATTGTCTTGATTTATTGGGAAATGTTGATGACAAAACATGATTTTCATATTCTTTGGCACCACCGGTCTCTTCTTTTCCATAAAAACGCGTCCTGATAAACTACGTGTTGGGAATTTCTTGAAGTTTGAAGATGTTCCGTTTTTGTCCTGGTATGTCTGCATATTTCTGCTGTTGATCCGTTCTTGCTGGTGAGAGTCAACCTGGCAACCTCTGCTCCTTCTTTGTCCTCAGCGAATGGGGTATCAGTTCAAGAGGGAGGACATTGAGTTTCCCATCATCCGCGGGATCAGCAGTGTTTTCCGGAGAGCTACTACAAAGTGGCAGGTATGAACGATCCCGTTACTGAATCTCCTTTTACAGAAACGTTTAATTAAGCTTTTTATCTGTTTTTTTTTTTTTTTTTTTTTACGGTGCTCAGGACGATGTCCAGCTGTGGCTCTCGAATGTTGCCTTCACTAAGAAATGGGTGAATAATTCTGCTTCCACTCTTAACATCTCTTCATTAATGACTCTGTGTTGCATTCACCGTATTAAACTGTCTCTTGTCTTCAGGGGACAAAGGGACAGCTCAGCAAGGTCTTCTCCTCCATGCTTGCCATCCATCCTGACAAACCCAGTAAAGTTTCACTTCCTTATTTCATCCGTCTTTCTTTCACGCTGACCGGGTGAAGAAGGGATCCGTAGAAACGCTGCAGAACGACAGGAAATAAAATGAAGGAATAAAGACGAATCAGAGCGATCGACAATTTGCCAGCTTAGTAACACGCTTTACACAGTAGTAAATCTGCATTTATTGTTTATGTACAATTATGATGTTTTTAATAACAAAATATATATTTCAAATGATAAATATATTAAAAGCTATAATATTAATGGCTGAAGTCATCCAGAGAGGAAAACGTTGAGGTAGTTGGGACACATTAGTCCCCTCAGTTGGGGACCTGAGTTTGAGCTTTGCTGCAGGTTTTGCAAGAATGAAAGAAAAAGAAAAGATGAGCTCTTCATATGTTTGAATAAAGCGATTTCTGGTCCTTAGTACGAAACACGTAAACGTTCTTTACGTTAAATCAACTTTTTAACGAGTTACAGAAGCTCGTGTGTAGTTTTCGAGGACGGGGCGACGATGTAAATGACGAAGTGTCAAAGTTTGCGTTTTACTAGTTTTTCCGATTCACTGCTGGAATTATCTGATCAGGTTTGTGGATCATGGGCGCCAAATGCGAGATGGAGGACCGAGCTTCGTCGGAGAGCGCTCGGCATCTCTTCCTGCGGGCGCTTCGCTTCCATCCGAAGAGCGAGAAGATTTACCAGGAGGTGAGGAAGGGGGACTTCGCTGCCTGCTGTTTATTGCGAGCCTTTGGCAGGTTGCTTGTGCTGGTGTTTATGGTGTGTGTGTGTGTGTGTGTGTGTGTGTGTGTGTGTGTGTGCGTGCTGTTAGTATTTCCGGATGGAGCTGATGCACGCAGAGAAGCTGAGGAAACAGCAGGAGGAGCTGGAGAAAGCCAAAATCGATGTCGTAAGTTCATTTGTTCTGCTGCTTGTCCCAAGACTGGCTGTTCGGAGCCACCCTGACCCCTGTGATTTGGAGCTTTAGAACAGGGGGGACGAGGATGGACAGGATTAGGATTCAGTGCATTAGAGGGACAGCTCAGATTGGACGATTTGCAAATGGAGAGAAGAGAGACTGTTGTTTCGGACATGTCCACAGCAGAAGAAGAGGTTTATGGATCAAACGTGCATTAACGCTAAGGCTCTTCTGAAGCACAACTTACTCGCGGTGTGAGAGCCTCGCTCTTTATCTGAGCACCGAATCGAAACCTCCCGATGATGCAGCCATCCTGTAGACGCTTCTCACCCCCTGTTGGCACTTTGAGATTGATCAGAGATCGGTTCATGTTTCCTGCGTAACTATTGAACGGTTGCTGACTCTCTGCAGGAGGAGTACGAGTTTTCTCCGGAGATCCTGAGCGGGAAGCTGGCGGAGGTGGTCTACAGAGATGCCATGCAGAAAATCGAAGGTATTTGACCTTTTGTTTGCAGCCGATCGAGACCCCTCCTCCCGTTTGTTGATCAAAGTGAGAGACTCCTTGCTTACATTGTGTTTCTCCGCAGGGGCCGAGTTCATGCTGTCGTTGCTTAAAATCGCTGCCATCTTTGACTTCACCAAGGAGCTGCAGGACTCCATCCTCCAGGAGTAAGAAAACGAGCGGAACAACCCAGGCTGAGTAGATTATTTAGGGAAAAACTTCAGATTTTATCTGTGGAGGACGAGGCCCCAGGACCGGAAGGTCATGGGTTCGAATCCCAGACAAGTAGGTTCCCCTGAGCAAGGTATTGTCCCCATCACTGCTCCCCGGGTGCTGGTTAAGTCTGCCCCCGATGGACGGTGGGTTAAATGACTAATGGTCACTTTCACGTTTTAGTCTTAGACACGAAACATTCTGACTGTACCTAATAAAGGAAACGGTGCTCTGTACTGTGTCCAGCCTGCAGCAGCGGCACACGGACGACTGCCTGACGTGGGACTTCATGGCCCGGAGAGAACTGGAGGCTTCTGGCGCTCCGGAACTGCCGAGCACTCAGGGACGGGCGTCCGACACCAGCCGCAGAGAAGAACGATGCTGTGCTGTTTATGAGGAAGGAATAAAGAGTCATAACACAGGTGCGCTTATTACTGGAGCTGCCACAGCAGATCATCCCTCTCCATGTCTTCCTGTCCTCTGTGTCTTCCTCTTTCATACCTGCATGTCCTCTCCCACGACATCTACTAGTCCTTCCTCTGCTCCTCTCTCCTTGCAGCTCCATTCTCAACATTCTTCTCCAGTCTCGCTTCCCTCGTCTCCAAACCATCCAACCTGAGCTGTCCCTCTAAAACTCGTCCCTAATGCTGTCCATCTTTGTCCCTCCCGAAGGAAATCTCAGCATCTTTAACACCTCCAGCTCCCATGCCTGTCTTTTCATCATTGTCTACAACCCGTATAACATAGCTGGTCTCACTACTTGCTCCAACCCGTCCAACCTGAGCTGATTCAGAACAAATTACTACTCTAATTAGTAGAGTAGTCCACTACAGTCTCCAACCCATACAACATGGTCAGTCTCAGTAGCGTCTCCAACCTACACAACTTAGCTGGTCTCACTAACGTCTCCGACCCGTATTAAAAATGTAATATTTGTTTAATAAATGGATAAATTTGTGACCATCTAGCCTGTGTGATGATATCAATGTAAAGTGCCTTGGGGCAACTTTGTTATAAAAGGTGCTATACAAGAATAAATTGAATTGAATTGAATAAAATGAGAGACCGCTTCTGCTGAGACCCTTCTAATAGGACGCGTCACATGTCTGTTTCATCTCTGCAGAACCCATGTGGACGTGCTACGTGGCATTTTGTCTGGACAGATTCAAAAGGAAAACTAATGTCCCTGAGCTGAAGGAAAAGGTAAATGAAGTTTTTAATCAGCACTAGTGTCTAATTGAGTCCAGTCGGGGGTTTGAAGTGTGTGACTGACGTCAGACTGTGTGTCTCAGAGGAGAGAGCGGCTGCTTGGGGTTTTTCGGCGAGCTCACGACGCCTCCCTGCTGAAGGAGTCTTTCTACAAGACCTGGGTAAGACCCCGCTCGGCCAGAAATCCCAACAGACCGTAAAATCACACTGCAGATTCATACCGGATTACAACACCTCCACAATTAGACTGTCAGACTGTAGAAACTACACTGCAGATTCATACCGGATTAAAGTTTGCTGCACAATTACTGTCGGACTGTTAAACTCTTCATGCTGGATCAAAGTTTCAGTAAAGTTACTGTGAAAACGACACACTGTAAAATAAAAAAGGTTAAAATATCTCCAGAGATTAATTCTGGATTAATATCACTTCACATTTATAACCGCCAGAATGGAAGTACTACACAGTAGATTCATACTGGATTAAATAACCTGTAAAGATACGGCCGAACTGTCCAGAATAAACCCTGCAGATTCACCCTGGATTGAAAAATCCCTCCATAATTATCCTGAATTGCAATGAGAGCAGGGAGTGGAATGAGACAGCAGGACACGGGACGTTAAGACGGTAATTTAGGACACCGCTGTCTCTCCGCGCAGCTGCAGGTCCTGCTGTCGTCCGGGGAAACGGAATCCGTTGCTCAGATCGCCATGGCAGCCACGCAGCGCTTCAGCCAATCGGTGGAGATGTGGAGCCTGAGCTTGCAGACGTTGGTCCATCTGGAGCGAACAGAGGTGGGGCTTCTATTCCAGGAAGCTCTGAAGCAAGTGAATCCCAAGGTAACAGCTTCACACAGTTGCCTCTGAAATGGGACGTCCAACCCGGACACAAGCCCTATTTAGACCTTCACTGGAAAGAACCCAGCCGTGTGGAAATCGCCCCTTCGGTGTAAAGTTGTCAAGTTAAAAGGGGATCGTTGTGCATTAATCACAAGTCTGTCTCCTGAGCTACTGATGAATAACGGAGGAGAGAAGGGACTAGTTCCTGTATCTTAGAATTTCCATGTTTTCTGAGCAGATTATTTGAGCAAAATTGGCGTTAATGTGTCCCGAGTCTGTGCACATAACGCTTCCTTCATTGAAGTGCTACATATTTTAAAAAGTGCAGAAACACTGTTACTATAATTCTAATGAGAGAGAAATCCTCCAGACCTCCAGGTGAGGACCAGCGTTCCTGTTTAGATGCAGAGTAACAAGGAGCGTAGAAGAGAGTGCAGGCAGGTTGGAATGGGCGGAGAAGAGTGACGAGAGTGATCTGTGGGGCCCGGAAAGAGTGAAAGGGAAGGTTTACAGGACCCCAGTGACACCGGCTATGTTATACCCGTTAGTTTATACGCAGGCGGCGCGGGATTGGCTGTGACTGAAGTGAACTGGTATCAGTTCGGAGAGTTGAAGCTTGTTTAGCATTAAATTCGAACGTGATCGCTCCACTTCAACCTTCAGCAGGATTTTTTAACCTCTGTGTCTTTCACAGGACAGTTTGGCTCTGTGGAAGCTGCAGGCGGAGTGGAGTACGACCTCTCAGACCACAGAGGAGACGGAAGCCCTGTTCCAGGTGAGGACCAGCGTTCCCGTGTAGATGCAGAGTAACAAGCAGTGTAGAAGAGTGCAGCCAGGTTGCACTGGGTGGAGAAGAGTGACAGGAGTGATCTGTGGGTTCCGGCAGGAGTGAAAGGGAAAGAAAAAGTGAAAGTGACGACCCGCATCATTGTGAAACACAACACAACGAAATTCTATCTCTGCGTTTCACCTCCACACACACATGCAGCAGGGGGTAGCTATTGAAATCGCCCTAGGAGCAGTGACGGGGACAATACCTTGCTCAAGGGTACTTCAGGGCAACCTACTGGTGAGGGACTCGAACCCACAATCTTCCAATCCGGGGCGACTCCCTCACCACTAGACCACCGCTGCCCAAGGTTTACAGGACACCAGTGACACCAGAGGAAGTGGATGGGAGGAGTTTCCAGTAAAGTGGCCAGTGATGTTTATATGGTGCACTATTCTTTCTTACTTTTTTTTTTTTTTTTTTTCATTCTCCAGAAAGCTCTTTCATCTTCAGTCCCGGCCATTTCAGCCACTCTGAAGGAAACCTACTTGGAATGGGCGAACAAAACTGGCGGCTATAAGAGAGCGAGGAAGGTCTTCAAAAGGTACGGGTTCACACCACCGCCAGGTGATCGCCGTCCTTTAAGCTCGTTTAAAACACTCCTGTGTTCTGTCCTTCCAGCCTGCATGAGCACAGACCCTTCACCAAGACCTTCTTCACCAAGATGATTCAGATCGAGAAGGAACAGGTGAGGACGACGGGACTCGGTGGTTGTAGGTGATAACCAAGAGGTTTCGTTTGGGTTTACACTTCACCTTTCCTAATTTTCTCTCAGGAGAAGCCGAACATGAGCGTCCTGAGGGACTGCTACGAGCGAGCGCTGCGTGAGTTCGGCTCGTCCGACGATGGTAAGTCTCGTAATGACCCCGAACTCTAGAACTTTAAGGACGAGTGTATTTTGGAGAAAGACTTCCGCTGCTTGTTAGTCGAGGCTTCACCTGAACATCGAGACACTTGTACGTGCCTCTAACGATCTTTCTGTTGATAAATTTGACTTGATTACAGACGTAGGCGATGAAAAAACCCAGCAAGAGTGAAAGGAAAGGTTTACAGTTAGCGAGACCAGCTGTGTTATACGGGTAGGAGATGGTGGCGCTGATGAAGACAGGTGTGAGTTAAAGAAGCAGAGATTTTGGTTGGGTGTGACGAGGATGGACAGGATTAGAAATGAGTATATTAGAGGGACATTATCCAGTGACGGGGACGGTACCTTGCTCAAGGGAACCTTAGGGCAACCTACTGGTCTGGGATTTGAACCCAAGATCTTCTGATCTGTTTTTAGTGATTTGATTCTAGCCTGACTTAGTAACTCAGAGTTCAGACGAAATGTGAAGCCTCAGCTTCCAAGCGCAAGTGGAAATACCGCTTTCCCCCCCCACTCTTCTTAAATTCTTTTTAAATGATGAGTTTTCCACCAGGATGTAATGAAAGCGATGGGTTTTGCAGATCTGTGGATGGATTACATCCGAGAGGAGCTTGGTCCACGCGGGAGCCCCGAGAACTGTGGAAAGCTTCACTGGAGGGCCATGAAGACCCTGGTTGGAGAAAGTGTGGAGCGTTTCAGCACCCAGTACACACTCCTGCAGACAGGGCATCTCTAGAGCCGGGCTCAGGAAAGGTGTCCCGGGGAGCCGGGGAGAGTTCCACGACCAGAACGTCCACCTGCAGTTCTAGATCACCTTTCAGGATTGGGAGGGGTTCTACATTTCTACATACACACCTGTTGCAAAGTTTGAGAGCACAAAAACATTATCATCTGTGAAACCGATTAATATTAAAGAACTGATCTGGCCGTCGTTCCAGGACGAGTGAGGATGTATGACGTGAGGAAGTTTTAGTAGCTCATTAATATGCACATTTTTTAATATTGCAAGAGATGCTCACGTATAAAGGCAGGTGATTTGAAATGTAGAAAATGCATAATTACAAATGACATCTTCCACAAATCCTTCAAATGTTGAATAAAACATCTAAAATTTCAATTTGCAACACAAGTAAAGGGTTTTTTTTTTTTGGCTTGAGTGACCCCAAACCCTTGAGCGGTAGTGTGTGTGTGTTCTAGGCACCGTGTTCTGCACATGTTTCTAGTGTGTATAAACTCTTAACTTCATTCGTATGTCCATGTGGTGCTAAACGCCCTGCAGTTGGAGTCCTGACTTGTTTTTTGGGAACATTTGACTTTGCATCCCACAAAAAAAAACTACCATTTTTGATGTCTCAGAGACATTTCATTATTGAGTTAATTGTTTAGAAAATCTGGGCTCCTCGGTCGTGTGTTCTGCCCTTTAAAACCCTCGACACCCTCCAGCAAACCAACCGAAACACAGAAGATCCGTTTGGGTCGTCAAGAAGGTAAAGTTAGTGCTTTGGTTACAGTGATGTGCTTTCAGATTAAACCGAGATTCATATTAAATACATTAAAGTGCTGCCCAAAACTCTTGAGTCCGCTCATTTCTTCATCTGCTTCCAGATGTTTTTGTATGTTATTGAGGAACAGTTCTCCAGATCTTCCTGAAGGACAGTGTTGTTGTCTCTCATGTTCAGTCCAGTCTCTGTACCTGAGCAGTTTGATAGTTCTGTGTTGGTTAATCCACACAGTGATCTACGTCTGAACCTTCAAGCAGAACAAAGTGTCTGACTTAAGACATGAAGCAGTGAAGAAACAGGAGCAGATGATTCCAGATGATCAGGTGATTCCTTTACTGCTGAACGTTGAGCAGAACCCCTTTATCTAGAAACTAGACACTTTGAAGCCTGGCGCTCTAAAACCTTTTCTTTTGTTTAACCCTCAACGTTCACAGAAAATAGGATTCTTGTACCACTGACATAATGAGAACATCAACTAATTCTACCCCTCAAGTCTGGAAGAGAGGGAATCTCCAGTTTTATAAAACCGTTTTTTGATGAAATGTGATCCATAACCTCCTGTCATTTTCAATCTTTCCACAAAATTCCTCCCATAATAACCTGGAAACATGTTCAACATGAACCCCTCACCATACAGTCCAATAGGAGCATCACAATCCACAAACTCACTTCCTGTTTGAATCATCTCTAGTTTCACTGTGCAAGAACCTTCAGAGCTGCCAGCCTTTCTTCACTGTAATGACATTATAACGGTTAAATGTGTTCTAGATCTTCTCGGTGTATTTGTCAAAACACATGAAGATGTCATTGTGGAGACCTGGACATTAATATGAACGAATAAAAAGTCCTCGAACTTTACATACAAGCTCAACATGTTTATTTCTGCTAATAACTTATTTGACAGATTAATATGAAGAGAATAAATTACAGATCCAGAATGCTTTAGTGGGCTAGTAAACCTATTCAGATGTTCACAGGGATTAAGGACACTTTAGGGGACCTTCTGATCTGCACCAGAGGTCCAGGACATCTAGTCAGAAGACATTAATATGAATTTTTTTAATGAGTATTGAAAGCTGGTAGGACAGACTCTCAGATCCTGGAATATCAATATAATTAACCACTGTTTACACTCTGGCTTGTCCTTCACTGTCCACAGATGAAGGTGGACAATCCATTCGTTTTCAGAGCCTCTCATCCACAGGGTGGTCCTGGAGCCCATCCCATCTTTTATAGGGTAAAATCCCGGACTGGTACGGTGATGAGACGTGTTATGTATGTTATGGAAGCCTGGCTGTCTGTCGTCCTGGTGGACAGAGCGCAGGTGCAGAGGTGGACTCCCCCCTGCATCGTGACGTGGATTATTATTTATTACAGTAAAATTAATTAAAAAAAAAGATATCTGATAGAAAAACCCTCCCAAAAAAGAGCTTACTGTTCCATCAGCGCTTCCTCAGGAGTATGTAGGTGAACAGCACCAGCAGTCCGGCGGACAGCAGGCCGATAAGACACTGGTGGACGGTGATGACGCTCTCCAGAGTGTGTATGCGCTCCTCCATGGCGCTGGTGTGGATGTAGTCATAGATGGACACCACGATGCTCCAAACCACCCAGACGACGTCCACCAGGGCCTTCATGCTGGGGGACACCATCCGGACAGCGGCCTCCTCCGACCGGCGGGGACACACGGTCCCTGCACACACTAAGAAATAAAAAAGGGTTTGAGGGACTGACCTGTCCAGAGTCTCTAATTATTACATAATCTACTTCAGACTGTAGTATATATACACACTATATAAACTGTACTATATACACTATATACTATATAAACTGTACTATATACACTATACACTATATAAACTGTACTATATACACTATACACTATATAAACTGTACCATGTACTGTATGACTCTAGCACTATTATTAAAAGGTACTGGAGGTTAAACAGGGTAAGAACAGCAGGTTGTACATTATTTCTTCACAGCTGACGGAGTCAGAAGTCTCTGCACGTTAAATCATTGTATTTATTGACATACAGATGAAGGATGGATGAGGAAGGATGGATGAGGAAGGATTGATGAGGAAGGATGGATGAGGTAGGGTGGATGAGGAAGGATGAATGAGGAAGGTGGATCAGGAGGGATGGATGAGGAAGGGTGGATGAGGAAGGGTGGATGAGGAAGGATGGATGAGGAAGGATGGATGAGGAAGGGTGGATGAGGAAGGGTGGATGAGGAAGGGTGGATGAAGGGTGGATGAGGAAGGGTGGATGAGGAGGGATGGATGAAGGGTGGATGAAGGATGGATGAGGAAGGGTGGATGGAGGGTGGATGAGGAAGGATGGATGAGGAAGGGTGGATGAAGGGTGGATGAGGAAGGATGGATGAGGAAGGGTGGATGGAGGGTGGATGAGGAAGGATGGATGAGGAAGGGTGGATGGAGGGTGGATGAGGAAGGATGGATGAGGCTGATGATCAAAACCATCGAGCAGCTGCAACACGTGTGACGCCCGAGCCAATGACGTCACAGGCGGTCATTATCACTGATAACACCCCGTTTCAGAAATTCAACTACTGCTGGGTGTGTGAGCGTTACACTGATTGTGGGGTGTGTGTGTGTGTGTGTGTGTGTGTGTGAGAGTGTGTGTGTGAGAGAGAGAGCGCTGCAGATGATGTAAACGGGTAAACCCCCCCCCCTCTCTGTTTACGCCTCTCTACCTCCACTTTATAAAGCTATAAACACACTCACCTGATCCCCAGAGGCCGCACACACCCCGCCACACACTCCACCATCCGGACAGGTGTGTGTTTCAAGGTTTAGGGTCTGTGGAGGAGAAGAAAACTATCAAAACTCTCAGACACTCCTGAAATCTGCGAAGAGCAGGGGCGCAGCGCGCATGCGCACACACACGCAGAGCGGCAGTCACGTGGGCGAGAATAATAAACACATTATAAGAGGATAATCAGACATAAAAAAATACACAATATCTTTTATTCTCATCAGATGTCACTACTAACATCATGTAAACATTATAGTTTAATTATTTTTACTCTTAAATCATTTAAAAGTTTGAAATTACATTTAAAAGTTTCTAACCGGGCAACATTTTTGTTCATTTTGTTATTTTAGGAATATAAAGAAGTTATAAAATGGCAAAAAATACTTTTTTTCGTACTTTAACATGAACCATAAACTGTAATAATGTAGTAATTGTAATTGTTAAAAGACATTTAGACAATAAACGATAAATTTGCAGTGTTACATTTTATGGATAATAAATATATATATATATTTATAACTTCTTTATGTTCCCTTCTTTATCTTATAAAGGACAAGCTTTAGTTCCATATGTCTCTTTATTTATGCCCACGGTAATAAACCAGTTTTTTCAGAAATTCTGAAAAAGCTGGACTTTATTTTAAAGGCAGAGCCAGATCTTTAAATAAAAGCTTCTCTGAAACTGTTCAAAGCTGTAAGTGTTACTGAGACTCACGGGTCTGCGGGCTTTGACTGAAAGGGAACTCCGCCCATTTTTCACAATTTGTCTTTGATCTTCATAAAGAAGGGCCAGCCTTTGATGTTAAAGGTGTGCGAGCAGCAGGTGGCGCTGGAGCCCCGGTTGAAGCGCTGAAGAGTGGACGGTACAGAGCTGCTGGCCGCTGGGGGGCGCTGCGCGCAGGTGGAGCTGCAGCTTTGCGCAGTCGGAGCGCGGAGGAATGTGTGCTTCAGTCTTCTCTCTCCGTCCGGCTGGAGGACAGGACAGCTCTCGGTCTGTCTCTCTGTCTCTCTGTCTCTCTGTCTCTCTGGGCGGAGGGATGAAGGGGCGGTGTTGCAAGCAGGGGTCCCAGAGGAGGCTGTTTCTTAACCCTCACTAATAAGGGCTGGAGGGCTGGAGGGATGGATGGATGGAGGGATGGAGGGAGTTCAGCTGCAACTTCGCACCCCGTCCTGCGCTTCCTGGTGGAAAGTCACGGCGGTCTGAGCAGGTCAGTGTGTGTGTGTGCGTGCGCGTGTGCGTGTGTGAGAGTGTGTTACCTGTGGGGAACACCTGTGCTGATCTCTGCGGAGCAGCTCTCTCAGGCTTGACCTGCTGTGAGATTGGATCTGCTGAGGTTCTGACATTGGAACTGGTGTGGGTCCGAGACTGGACCTGCTGTGGGTCCAAGGTTGGAGCTGCTGTTGGTTTCAGTTCTGACCTGCTGTGTGTCTGATATTGGAACTGGTGTGGGTCTGAGTTCTGATCTGCTAAACTGCTGAGATTAGAGCCGCTGTGTGTCTGAGTCTGGACCTTCTGTGGGTCCGACTTCTGACAGGCTAAGGTTCTGAGATTGGACCTGCTGAGGTTCTGGGATTGGAGCTGCTGTGGGTCTGAGTTTGGGTCTTTGCGGGCAAGGTGAGTTCCTCCCTGTCATCAACTGGCCTACAAAGTCCCAGTTTTAGGCCCATGTGAACATCTCTCTATCCCCCTCTCTCCTTCTCTCCATCTCAGAGACTCGCTCTTTATTTTTAGGACTGTGACCTTCAGGCTTTTAAAACCTGAGAACTTTTCTGCAACAGTGGGGTCCTGAAAATGAATCCAAATCTGAATTGTTATTTTAGGCTAAGGTTCCTCCAAGGCTCCTTTAATCGTTCCTTTACTGTGGTCCCTTAAAGAGTTTCTTTAAGGTTCCACAGTGGTTCCTTTAAAGGTTCCTCTAATGTTCCAATATATTCCCTGTAAAGGTTTTCTTTAAGGTTCGACAGTGGTTCCTTTAAAGGTTCCTGTAATGTTCCAATATATTCCCTGTATTCCCTGGTTCCTCTAAGGTTCTTCTATGGACCCTTTAAGTGCTGCCTTAAGGAACAAACTGCCTCTGCAGTTTGTGTAAGGGTTCCTCTAATTCTATGCTATAGAACCTTTAAGGGTTCCTCCTAGGTTTCCCTACAGTTATTTTAAGGGTTCCTTTAAGGTCATTCATTCTGGCTCTCCTCACAATCGGTATTTAGAACACAGACAAGTGGAGAACGTTAGAACCTTAATCATAAAAAAAAAGTGAAACCGTCAGGTAAGCTAAGCAGCTTTTATAAAAGTTGCACCAGTTCTGCCAACAGTTTAATGTAAAGGTTTAGTTTACAAAGAAACGTGTCAATAAAGGCCGTAAAGGTTTAGTTTAGTGTAAAATGTGTAAATAAAGAGCGTAAAGGATTATTTTAGTGTAAAATGTGTAAAATAAAGAGCGTAAAGGTTTAGTTTAGTGTAAAATGTGTAAATAAAGAGCGTAAATGTTTAGTTTAGTGTAAAATGTGTAAATAAGAGCGTAAAGGTTTAGTTTAGTGTAAAATATGTAAATAAGAGCGTAAAGGTTTAGTTTAGTGTAAAATGTGTAAAATAAAGAGTGTAAAGGTTTAGTTTAGTGTAAAATGTGTAAATAAAGAGCGTAAAGGTTTAGTTTAGTGTAAAATGTGTAAATAAAGAGCATAAATGTTTAGTTTAGTGTAGAATATGTAAATAAAGAGCGTAAAGGTTTAGTTTAGTGTAAAATGTGTAAATAAAGAGCGTAAAGGTTTAGTTTAGTATAGAATATGTAAATAAAGAGCGTAAAGGTTTAGTTTAGTGTAGAATATGTAAATAAAGAGTGTAAAGGTTTAGTTTAGTGTAAAATATGTAAATAGAGAGTGTAAAGGTTTAGTTTAGTGTAATTGAAGTTTAGAAAAAACAGAATTTCAGAGTATTTCAGGATTTCAGGCTGAGAGAGAGAGGAAAGAGAGAGATACTGATATCTGACAGATGATAAAAGTGCTGCATAAGGGAGGAAGATAAAAGTAAAAAAAGACATAATCCAGTAAGGTTTATTGTCAGTATTGTCGGAGAGCTCTGAAGACGTTTTGCATTCTCTTCAAATTTAACTCAGCTTTTTAATTCTAAACCACAGCAGCACAAAATGAGGCTGCACATTTAATACATTCTTTTTTAAGTTTACTTAAAGTTGGTTCAGTTTGGCAGAGTGTGAGTTCGTGTGTGTGTGCGTGTGTGTGTGTGTGTGTGTGTGTGTGTGTGTGAGAGAGAGAGAGAGAGAGTCGTCCGAACACACACTTTAGTCAAAGGGATTAAAAAAACGACCCTCTGATAGAAAGACCTGGAGAGTCTTTAACTTTAACTATCAGTTTATCAGCGACAGCAGGAAAGAGTGCAGAATCAGGAGGATCCCTCCTTCATTTCACTCCTCATTTTAATTCGTTCATTTAAATTCCTCTGATCGTAATCATGTTTAGCTGAACTTTAGAGGGAGTGTCAGTAACGCAGACAGCGCACTTTTCTGCACATTTTAGTGCAAAGTTTGTTCGTTTGATTTTAAAACGTGGAAAAGTCGTCTTTAAAATCAGTAAATCAGCAGTAACGTATGTGCTGAAGGCTCTTTAAACAGCCCCACAAACTTACGCACGAACAGAAATGCTCTCATATAAAAGTTTCTACACATATTTATCTCCTGATCGGCTGGAGTGCTGTCAGCAAGGCTCCTAAGATCTGTTTTTCTTCCTAATTGCTGATATAATTTATAATTAATAAGCTTAATTACATTATTAGTGTTGAAGCTTTTATAGAGATTTACTCTTTTTAATTCTGATCAATATTAGTCTTGATACACTTTCTATACAAATGTATTATCAACACTAATAAACAGGGTATCGAGACTAATACTGATCAGAGTAGTTGGAATAATCCGTGTCTGTGATATTGATCCAGAGTGACTCATCAGCTCTGTGTGTTTTAATAGTGTTAATAAATGCTTTTGATTTAGAGAGTTATTAAAACACTTCCATCACAGAAAACGTGATCAAACAATCTTTATCCGTCTCTTTTATCTCTCTTTTTCTCCTTTGACAGCTTTATTATTTTTATGTTTTAATAGTCTGAGTTAGTTTGCAGCTGCAGCAGGAGCACCATGAGTGTGTGTGTGTGTGTGTGTGTGTGTAGCTCTCGAGTTGCAGCAGTAACACAGTTTCTTGGGAGCACTGTGGTTAGTGGAAGTGGGGGATTGTGGGATATCTGTGACTCCGTGATGTGAAACAGTCGTTCCGGCCGCCGCTGCCAAGAGCCCCCCGGAGGAATTGTACGTGGTTTCGGTCCAGCGGCACTCGTCACTCACAGCCGCTTCCACCCAGAACAGGCCGTCCCGGAGACTTCTGTAAGAGCTGCCGATGCACTTCAGCTCCCAGAACCTCTCGATAATCAGCTCCTCCCAGATTCCTCCTCAAGCAGAACAACTCCTCACAGACTCCCCATCAATCCCAACATATCCAACTCCTCTCAGACTCCCCATCAATCCCAACATATCCAACTCCTCTCAGACTCCTCAACCATTTACATTTACAGCATTTAGCAGATGCTCCAGAGAGACTTCCATGTCCTGATTACAGGGACAGTCCACCTGGAGACACTCAGGGTTCAGGGTTTTGTTCAGGAACCCAGTAGTGGTAGTGCTGGAGGTGGGATTCGAACCGGGGACCTCTTGAGCCACAGGTCCATAGGCAAGTGCCCACCACTAGACCACCGCCAGTCAGAGCAACCCCTCCCAGACTGTCCCTCAAAATGTCTATTCCCTACCCTTCCCAGACTCTTCCCCAAGACCATCTGTACTCAACTCCTCCTAGACTCCCCATCAATCCCAACATATCAAACTCCTCCCAGACTCCCCATCAATCCCAACATATCAAACTCCTCCCAGACTCTTCCTCAAACCAACTGTACCCATCAGTCCAAGACTTCTCCTCAAACCTACCAGCAGATCACCTGACTCTTGACTTTTCCCAGACTCCTTCCCAAAACCCACTCCTCCCAGATGCCCGCTCAAAGCCAACAGCCCTTCCCAGTATCGTTCTCAACCTGACTGTACCCAGCTCCTATCAGACTCCTGAACCTGACCATACCCTACTCTTACTAAACTCCTCCTCCAAGCCACCTGTGCCCCGCCCTTTTTAGACTTTTTCTTTAACTGACTTTACCCAGCTCTTCTCAAACTCTTCCAGCAGATCACCTTATCTAACCTCTACCAGACTCCTTCTCATACTGACCACATCCACCTTCTCACAGACGTTTCCTCAAAACAACTGCACCTAATACTTCTCAGACTGCTCCTCACTTCTCCCATCAGATCGCTGTAGCCAAGTCTTCCCAAACTCCTCTTCAAACCTGCCATCAGTCGACTGTTCCCAGCTTCACTGGACGTAGAGGAGCCGAACATCATCTGCACACACCAACACTGATTGGTTTACTCACCCGTTTCAGAGCTGACCAAACCGAACTGACTTTATCGACTCAGTTCTTTAAACTAGTTCCTGAACGCCGACGAACTCCGTGACCTTCACGGGTTTTGTTATTACATAGTATTTAATCGCTCAGTGGTTTGAAATTTAACTCAGCGCTGATCCTTGATTGGTCACAGAACTCGATCATCCTAATTCTAAAAATGAAAACTAGATTAAAATGTCATATTATTAACACTGCAGTAATAAATGAGAAAAAAAAATTAAACTCTAATTTTTTATTAATGTATTGTGACAATAACAGCTTATTTAAAATTGAAATGGACGAGGATGTATTTAAGTTTAGGCACCTTCCTGCAACTATATTAATAACGTCTACCAGGTGCAAACCTGATTATGGAGAGCTCGCAAAAACGTTTACTTTAGTGTTTCTATTCAGGAAATGGAGTCGATTTAAACAGAACAGTTTCTGTTCATACAAGCTTGATGTTGGATTAGTGGGAGATTAAACTGCCAACAGAACTGGACTTGCCTTTTGGGTTCCCGTTCCAAAACATCTCACCAGCGGAGCCTAAGGGGAGGGTGAAGTGGGGCCTGTTTGGATTGTGGGCCGTCTCTGAAAGTGTGCAGGGATGTTTTCTTTATGACATTGTGAATTCTGTATTACTGTCATTTATTAACCTTAATTTGAGCCCCGGCAGCTGGAAACCAAATCCCGCTGCTGGAGCTCCGTCATTAGAATGACTTTCTGTGAAAAGGTCCAGGTGTGTTCTGTTTACCTGTCGCCCTGAACCCGCATAACCCCGTCTGAACCCGCAGCCAGAGCGGGTGAGAGGTCAGTAAAGAGGGCACCTCGGCTGCGATAGTTATGGGCACGAGGGCCGATAACAGCTCAGAAACCCAGAAGGGGAATCAGAGCGGCGAATCTGATGCAACCAATCACAAACGTGTGGTACGGTGCGTGTTTCCTCCCGGATGAGTGTGTGAGCTGCTTTTAGCTACGTGCTTTGAATGAGTCAGTTAAAGCGACTCATTTTAAGGTTCAGTCGTTCCTTGTTTGTGGGCCGATAATCGAGGATCGTTCGGTTGACTTGATTTCTTTCCTCACCGTGAGCCTTCTTGAGCGAAACCCAGTATCAGGGAGGGTCCCTGAGCTGACGATAGATGGGTGTGGTGAAAAACACGATAACATTATTTAAACGCCCACTGGTGAATGCTAACTTTGTTAAAAAAAATAATAAAAAGACAAGATGGAATGAAAAAAACAAAAAAATCAATCATTTTAATATGATGAATCGTGACTAATAACAGAAGAAAAAGAAAGTTCTGACCTCTCACGTGGACCTTAAACTGATATTAAGCACCGCGTTCGTTGTTATTATGCATAACCTTGGATCGAGTGTGTTTTCTGCACAAAAAATGCAAGAACTGCTGTTGAACTGTGAGTAAAAACTTGTCAAATTATCACATTAGTAATAAATAAATGACATTTTTGCTTCTTCTGCAGGCAATTTCAGCATTTTGGAGGAAGTTGCATGATTTTAAAAGACATGTTTCACAGAGTGTCTTGCTCTTGATGAACAAAGTCATCCAGAGGGGGTTCAGTGTCTTTACATTTCTTCTCAATGGAACCAGGCGTCCCAAATCTGTACGTCTCCCAGTGAAGCTCCATGTGTCTGAGTGTCTCTGTGGGACGGTGATGATGGTAAACTAGTCCATCTGAACTAAATCTCTTTTTCTTTGTGTCCCTCCACCATGAACGGGTTCAGTTTTAGTCCAGAATCTTCTCCAGACTAAAACACCGTCTCAGACACCAGACAGCGTCTCCATCAGCAGCTCACGTCTGTGAGGGACGTTCAGACATCTGGTTCCATTTTTTGAAGAACTCTACAGTGCAGGGTTTCACACCGAACTCTTTCTGAATGAAAAGTCAGTGGGCTTGGTCTTCATTTGCAGGACGGCGTTTGAACTGCATGTTGTCGACGAGGCCGCGACCAAGGCAGCAAGAAAAGTGAGGGACTTTTAGGGGCAGCTGTGTTCTGCTAACCCAGTCATAATGCCCCTGAAAATCCTTATTGCTCTTGCAATGCTCAGCAGTGACCCGTCCGCTGGACCCAGACGGGCCTGGACGCTCCCGAATGGATTTTCATGCACTTTCCCATCAAAATCAGACCTGGAAGTACGAACGCTGTAGTGAGTCTGTGGTAAGTGAGTGCAGTGGGATCTGACTGATGGACTAAATTTGTTTCCCATGTGTTGGAAGAGCCTGAGCCAAGCCATGTCGACTGAAAAGGTCTTCTGCTTCTTCTACACTCGAGCCAGTGATTCACATGCTGGATATCTGAGCTCCTCACTCGTGTCCAAGTGTGTGTGTGTGTGTGTGTGTGTGTGTGTGTGTGTGTGTGCTTGTCAGGAGTTTGGAGTGTGAACGGGGGAATACCGGGCTAATTCTATTCTTGTGACCGAGAGAGAGAGAGAGAGAGAGAGAGAATGACACAGAGAGATGTTTGTAAAAGCCAGAGAAAAAGAACCATGGATGACTCAGGCTCATGCCCTTCTCTGTGGAGGGAGAGAGAGGAGGGAGGGAGGGAGGGAAGGAGGGAGGAATGACTCATCGAAGCATGTGGAATCTCATACAGCTATCACACGACCGTTTCTTCCCAGCTGCGGTTGTGCCACCGCTGAAGACGTCTTAGATCCGTACCTTTGGGCCTCCTAAAAGCCATGAAACCACAGGATACACCTTAAAAACTCGGCTGATCGTTCCTCCCCGATAGGACCTAGTGATCAGGGGAGCGGTCCTCCAGCTCTTCATGTGATGAATCAGATCTCAGATGAAAAATTCTGAAAGGTTTCCTCACTGAAGAGTGGAGAGAGTGTCTTTCAGGGACAACAGATGTGTTTACATGTCCTGATTTTGTCTGTAGGTCATCGAGGACGTTGAGCTCGCTGCGTGTTAGATACACGTTTTTAGAGTATAGAATACGTAACGTCTGGGGAAAATGGCTTAAAATGAGCAAGAGCTTCATGAGGTGCAGAATATCAGTTCGACAGCAGTAAAGCTTAAAAATGAAAGGGCCCTTGTCGAGTTTAAAGAGAGCTGAAGTGTGTGAATATGGAACTTCTCCCCAAACATCCATAAAGTCTAAATATGCAAAGTCCAAATCTGTCTAACTGTATGTTCACACTGCGAGAGGAGCGTCAGAGCAACTGGAGGACGTTCGTTTTCTACGAAATCCATCGTTTCTCTGCAGCAAACAACTGCACGATGAAAGAGTAGAAGAATCTTTCTTTGCATAAAATCGGACTTTTATGCCGTGATTGTGTCGTCTGGGTCATCAGTGCGACGTGTCACTCGGTGAAGAAAGAAAGAAAAAAAAAACGTAAAAAAAGTGAATAATCTGGCAACCGGGGCAGAACAGAAGATAGAGGAGTGGATGCTTTATTGATCCGGGGGGAATTTAAATACCGATAGCCAAGGATCACTCAAGTTCAACGCTTCAGAACACAATAACACGGACTGTTCAAAAACAATGACGCAGGCAGAGCAATGGGACTTAAAATCCATGCAGGGGCAGCGGTGGCCTAGTGGTGAGGGAGTTCCCCCACATTGGAAGGTTGTGGGTTCGATTCCCTCACCAGTAGGCTGCCCTGAGGTACCCTTGAGCAAGGTACTGTCCCCGTCACTGCTCCCCGGGCGCTTTCAATAGCTGCCCACTGCTGCACGGTGTTTGCATGGGTTAAATGCAGAGGTCCAGTTTCGTTGTGGTTCACGTGTGCTGTGCTGTGACCTGGCAATGACGAGGGTTGTCACTTTCGCTTTCACTTTTAGGGGGTTTGGATGGGATTCTGTCGGCTGAAAAAAGAGCCACCAAAATAAAATGGACTGGATTTGACTCCAAACGACAGACTGTACTGGTCCTCGCTGGTTAAATCTGTCTGGTCTGTTTCTTCTTTCTTATCCGGTGTGTAAACAGCGCCGTGTTATCAAAGTGACGATGTAAAGTAGTGACGTCTGGTAGGTTTTATTATCATTTCAACCAGGAACGCAGTGGAACAGAACAACGTTCCTCCTGGATCAGGGTGCTGCAAGTTGACACAAGAATAAACAACAACAACAACAACGGAGGACATTCTTCAGACAGGGATGTTGATGAACACGGTGGAGGTTTTATGGAAAATTCTGAATTTAGCAGCAGGGCAATGAAGTGCAAAAGGCTTAACATTCATTTCTGTAATTTTGCATGAAATTTAGCTGCTTTGACGGTTTGGGTGTCGGTGCCAATAAAACACAAATTGAACCCAGTCCTTCCAGTCCGCCTGTGGGGCGGCATCGCTGGGAATGAGGGCTAAAGTTAGATTTAACCCTTTCATTAATCCCAACAGAAATGTGTTGCAGTTTTAAGCTTTGAAAATATTTGAACATAAATTTGATCATCAAAAAAAGAAAATGCCACTTTAAAATATGGATATATTCAAGTACTTTTAATTGGAATATTACAGCAGACCTGCAGATTCAGTTGAGACTGGATAACGTTTACACACGTTTCTGAAACAGGAACATTCCGTCTAATAAAAATCTGTTATTACTGATATTTTTGCAGCGCAGGAATCTTTGGAAGGGCTTGATTTCCCGCTGCTTTGTGGCTTGTTGCTGCTTCCAGTCTAACAGGATTTTATTTGAGGTTATTTTTGAGAAATGTAGTTGGTATATTTGAAGAGTGTAAACTTCAGCGGGTATTTTTCAATCTGGTGAAAAGTTTTTAAAAGCAGGTTTTGCTCAGAAGGCATCGACATGTGACCTGGACAAGATCCTTTAAGAGACTTAAATAATTCAGCTGCAGTTTTTGTGGTTGCCGTGTTTAACAGAAAGAAGATTTGGATGTTAAGTATGTTCTCCAAAGCGGACGGACTGTGTATTTACACGAGAGAATGTTCTATCATCACAGTCGGGGTTTATTCGGCGTCTCTCACTTGCAGATTTGCTTCTTTTTCCTTTAAGGTTTGGCTCGCAGGCTCATTTTGGGGAAGTACTTTGGGGTTTTTGGGGTTTTCCACTGTTTTCGGCCCAATTATCACCAGCCTTTATCTGCCATGTTTAAGTGTGATTTATTTCCTTCCCGTGTTATAAAATACACAACAGGCCCGAAGGAAATGCTTACTTTCTTTTTTTCTCCAAAAACCGGATTAAATGTTTAACTCGTGCATCAGTGGGTCTAAACATCTAATTCTATCATCTGATTCTAAATCTAAAAACTGAAGTGATGGCGTAAAACTGTCCACGCACGTTTTAATGACTCCAACTGCAACTATATTGAAATGTCGGAAACGAACAGTTGTAACACTAAAATTCATTCTTCAGGGTTGTTCCAGACAATCTTCAAAATAATTCCATAGTTTTTCTTTTGCAAATGTGAAATGGTTCAGGATTTTTTCTGAGTGGTCAGTAGAACCAGACGTCCCAAATCTGTGCATTTTATGGAGCTCCGTCTCTGAGTGTCTCTGAGTGTCTCTGTGTGTCTCAGAGTGTCTCCGAGTGTCTCCGTGTATCTACAAGTGTCTCTGTGTGTCTCTGTGTGTCTCTGTGAGTCTCTGAGTGTCTCTGTGTGTCTCCGAGTGTCTCCGTGTATCTACAAGTGTCTCTGTGTGTCTCTGTGTGTCTCTGTGTGTCTCTGTGTGTCCCTGAGTGTCTCTGTGTGTCCCTGAGTGTCTCTGTGTGTCTCTGTGTGTCCCTGAGTGTCTCTGTGTATCTCTGTGTGTCTTTGAGTGTCTCTGAGTGTCTCTGAGTGTCTCTGTGTGTCTCTGAGTGTCTTTGAGTGTCTCTGTGTGTCTCTGTGTGTCCCTGAGTGTCTCTGTGTATCTCTGTGTGTCTTTGAGTGTCTCTGAGTGTCTCTGTGTGTCTCTGAGTGTCTTTGAGTGTCTCTGTGAGTCTTTGAGTGTCTCTGTGTGTCTTTGAGTGTCTCTGAGTGTCTCTGTGTGTCTCTGTGTGTCTTTGAGTGTCTCTGTGTGTCTTTGAGTGTCTCTGTGTGTCTCTGAGTGTCTTTGATTGTCTCTGTGTGTCTCTGTGTGTCTCTGTGAGTCTTTGAGTGTCTCTGTGTGTCTTTGAGTGTCTCTGTGTGTCTCTGTATGTCTCTGTGTGTCTCCGAGTGTCTCCGTGTGTCTCCGAGTGTCTCAGAGTGTCTCTGTGTGTCTCTGAGTGTCTCTGTGTGTCTCTGGGTGTCTCTGTGTGTCTCTGAGTGTCTCTGTGTGTCTCTGAGTCTCTGTGGGACGGTGATGATGGTAAAATAGTCCATCTGAACTAAATCTCTGTTCTTCGTGTCCCTCCACCATGAACGGGTTCAGTTTTAGTCCAGAATCTTCTCAGAACTAAAACACCGTCTCAGACAACAGACAGCGTCTCCACCACCAGCTCATGTCCGTGAGGGACATTTACCATCACCAGACTCGAGAGTCTCACACCGAAGCCGCTCTAAATTTTTTAACACCTTAACCAGGAAACCATGGCAGACTTTTGGGATGAACTGACACTCTCTGAGTGAATCATTTGGGGCAGGTGGGGTAAAACCTGCAGGATCCATGACCCAGTTTCTGAACCACCTTGTTTATTGTGCACCCAATCAGAGCTTTCATCAGACCTGCATTCCGGCTCCACACCCATAACCATCCGGCGGTGGGGCCACCAAACGGAGCGCACCTGAAAAGGGAGGGACAGGGGGTTTGTGAGTCACCGGGGGAGCGGGACACGCCCTGAGAGACGAGTCAAAACTCCCAACTCCCCTTTGGCTGCGGCCGTTTGGGTGTGGGCCCTGAACGCAGCTGCCCTGATCGCACACCCCTCGCAGGGAAAAACCAAGAGCAAACACAACTAACAAAGGCCAGCCCTCCTCCTCCTCCTCCTCCTCTTCACCCTTCACGTCCCCCTTGAGAAAAACCAACCCAACCTGAATTCTGCCGCTGCCAACCCGGGCAGCGGTTGGACGGCTTCTTGTGCAAATACTGCTGTTTATTGTAGCCTCACTGCTTCTTCCTGGAGCGATAATTTGACTAAACAGCCCAAATATGGTCCTCTTTACTTCTACACTGGATCCAAAGCTCTAATGAAGGCAAGCTTACGGTCTTACTGTTCACATCACCTGAGTATCCACGATGTGGTTTCTTGTACAGAAGAAAGCACAGCGAGCTGTCTCACTATAGTGCACGTTTAAAGACGACAGTAATTCACACAGACAGAAACCACATAAGTGAGTTCATTAGAAATGACTGGACATGCCCACACGCTTCGAGGTTAATCATTGTACTGATAATCTGATCATTTTGAAGCCATATTAGGTGCTGTAATCAGTCCAAACCAATCTGTCCCTCCCGTCTCTTTTCACAAGATGTTTTTCCAGCCAGAGCTGATTAAATAATCCGTAATTTTAGGTATTTTATACTTAAAGCAGTGACTCACAGGCCAGTTCTGTGTTTAATAGTTATTCTTACGCTGTTAAGGCTTGAGTTTTCAGAGCGGACTCACCAGCCCTGGCTCAGAGGAAAAATAAAGCATGTCATTTATTTCATGAATAAACGTGTAGATCCTGAATGGTCTCAATGTTGAGACGTCCCGAAAGAGAAGTGGCGGCAGTGTGATGTAGACTTCTCCTGGAAGTTCCCGCATACTGATAACGACTCCACTTTTTTGGACGGTGGGATGTCGGTCGACGGACGTTTGCCTTGATGAAGACGAGTTTTCTGAAAGGACACTATTTGTTCTCTCGGTTCTGGCTGGCGTACGATAATCTCCCTCAAAATATGATAATTTTAGGCCTGTGGTACGACACTTTTAACATTTCCCATCTGGCGGCGCTGAGGCCCACATTCCCTTCAGCATCGTCCACTAATGTCAACAGTCAACACTATTTTAACAGCATGAACCAATTTAGCGCTCTCACAGTGTCCAGCATGGCAGCGGCGCTGCAGTAAACAGGCCGTAGCGCATTAACGTTGCACAACGTGCCTGAATAAGGGAGTGCAGGGAAGGCTGCATAAACAGTCCACACTTGGCTCTGGACGTGGGGCTGGGAGTGTGAGTGTGTTAATGTGAGTGTGTGTGTGTGCGTGTGCTCACCACCCTCCCCTCAAACTCAACTTCACCCTGACCGACATGCCATTAGTGCACTTGAAATAGCGCAGGCCGTGATCAGCGTGCTGCAGGAAGGATTTCTGAAGGTCGACCATGTCTTGTCCACGTCCACGTCCCATGTCTACCTTAAACTGTTGATGTGTCCGAAACCATTCAGTCCTCTCTCTGTTGAGTCATTTTGTCACGGTATGTATTGAGAATATTGGTTCTTTGCCAGCCCGAGAGGTTCTCTTTTCTGAGTCTAGGTTCCTCCTGACGTTCCTCCTCTGGGTATTTGTGAATTTTGCCCGTCGCCTACGGTTTGCTCACTTTTGTTGTCACAGAGTAGCCTTATGTAATCCGGGTCCGAGCCCGAGTCCGAGTGACAAATCTGGAGGAGGAACATGGGGAGGAACCAAGACTCAGAAGGAGAACTCCTCCTCTGGTCGACACAGAATCAAGAACGAGAAGAAAAGACTTTTTAAGCACTGACTGCTGCTAAAGTTCGGGCTTGAATCCGGAGGGCTGGGGGGTTCAATCCCCGGATGGGGAGGAAAAAAAATGTGGGCGGGGGGGTGAAGAACCATTTCCGTCTCCAGGTGTCCTTGGTCAAGACACTTAACCCCACAACTGCCCCCTGAGTTCACTACCAGTGTGTAGTGTGGGTTAAATACAGAGAACAAGTTCACTGTGTGTGTGTGTGTGTGCGTGTGTGTGTGCATGTGCGCACAAGTTTTTCATTTCACGAGCTGTCGGAACTGATTTCGTGTCAACACCACACATTAGGGTCTCTGTGGGGAAAATGAAGGCTGCTCTCAGAGATTGTCTTCATTACGTTTCTCTGTGAACAGAATTGTTTCAAAGCGGATACATTTTGTCTGTCTGCCGATTTAGAAAATGTAATCTCATGACAATTATGTAATTCTTTATCATGGTTTAATACAATGGAAAAATACAAAACAAAAAAAAAACTAAGACAGTAAGTGAATGTCAGGAATAACGATAATGTGCTGGGATTTTTAGGCCGAAAGCCTTTTTGTCCATCTTAACAAGTATTATATCTGTATCTGGTTCAAATCAGGACAAATAGAGCTAGGACCATCATAGTCGACGCTGGCGCAACCAGAGCTGCTCTAAAACCTTCTAAACGCAGGGACATTGTTACAAAGTTTCCATTATAATCCACTTTGTCTTGTGCATTTTTACTCTGAATGTTTCGGGGTTGCCTTGAATTACAAGGTCGTTAAGTAGCTGATGAATTTGACTATTCATAGGTTTAATTCGCAAGACTACCGCAGGTCCCTGGAGCACAGAAACCCTGTAGAACTTCAGCAAGGGCAAGAACTAAAGGGCACTAAAGACAGGGACGTCCCTGCCAGAGCTCCACTGTGGGGACGTCTGCATGTGTCTTGTGGAGAATCCCTCCCCTTACACTGCCGTCAGGATGGACGTTTACAGAAGGACAGACGGCTGTGTGTGTGTCCTCAGTGTGGACGGGTCAAGAGAGGAGACGGACGACGAGAGACTCTTCACTGTTAAAGTAAAGGGTGATAATGAGCTAATGTTAGTGAGCGTCCCTCTTCTCTCCAACAATGAAGATCTTTAACTTCTTACTGATCTCTCGTTCCATCACTGTTCACACAACTGTGTCCCAAACTGGACACACACTCAATAGTGTGGACAAATAGTGCACAACCACTGGACACGCACTCAGTAATGTAGTGTGGACAAATAGTGCACCACCACTGGACACAGTCAGTAATGCAGTGTGTAAAAAGAGTGCACACCCATCAGACGCACACACTCAGTGATGTAGTTACTCAGTAAATACAAATTAGCAAGCTGTGAACGTCAATTAACAACAAACAGACACTGTAAACATTCTTCAGAGGAGACACGTCTCACTTTACACTCTCAGTACATTCCTGTACTTTTACTTTACACTCTCAGTACATTCCTGTACTTTTTACTTTACACTCTCAGTACATTCCTGTACTTTTACTTTACACTCTCAGTACATTCCTGTACTTTTTACTTTACACTCTCAGTACATTTCAGTACTTTACACTCGTACTGGGTAAAGTAGATGAATCAGTACTTCCACTTTTAGACAAGTATCTGAATTCTGGTGTTTTTGAATGTAACTCAGCCAATCAGAGAAATACTTCACCGTTTAGGTTAAATGAGAACCAACAGGGTTGCTTTTCAGATGAACAAGAGGGCCTGTTCAAACACCCCCTGCTGTGATCATCAGAGATAATTTAGGGGAATCTTTTTTAAAAATTGGGTGGGTCTCAGCTTTAGGCTGTGACGATTCGGTAATCTGTAACGTGCAGTAAATCAGACTCCAGCAGCAAACTCATAAAACACACTTGTGCAACACACTCGTAAACATCTTCTTGCTCGTAACGTTGCTTTTGCAAGCTGGAAGGGTTTTAGCCTCTGGGATCAGATATCAGCCGAGGGAACCCGAGGTCTGTCCAGAAAAAAGAAGCGGGGTATCGGAAACAGCGTTGTTACCGTTTATAAATGAAACAACCAAAAAAAAAGCCTCCTCCTGCCAAGAGATCTGCAGTACGAGCAGCTTCCTCAGTGAGATTTATTCACTGGCTGCAGGTCCCATGATGTAATCCACTGTGGGAGTGAAGTCTCTTCAGAAGTGTAGATACACACACACACACACACACACACACACACACACATTAATAAGCAAAAATAATATGTTTTATTGAGCTTTTCCTGACAATTTATGAAAACTGTCGATGCGTCAATGAGGGACAAAGCATTAAGACTTGTTTTGTTTAAATGGTTAAAATGAAAAAAAAAGGTTTCATATTATTATATTATTATTTTAAGATTTTTATTATATTATTTTCATTATTTTTTAGCAGAGGTTGTTAAGCAGTCCTGATATCCATTATTATTATTAATTTGTTATTGGTGTTATTAATAATAGTATAAGTATTATAATAATTATGAGAAATTATTCAAATATAACAACTTTGTGAGTGGGCGGGGCTAATCCATTGGATGCTGATTTATGAGAATAAGTGTGATTAAAAAAGGATAAAAGAGTGAAAAAGCAAAAGCCTTAATGAAATGATAAAGGGTCACATGACTGCCTTCAATGGACAGTGTTTGTTTGTTTGTTTGTTTGTTTGTTTGCTTGTTTGTTTCTCTCATATTTTCTAGAGCTGGAAGACTCTACTCGACGATCCATCCTTCAGAACCAGCTTGATGTGAGTCGGAGTGAGAGAGTGTGAGAGTTACAGTGTTCAGTATGAATGAGGACACTGTCCACCAGAGACCTTCAGAGGAACTGTCCTTCACACGCAGCCGCTCGTGAAGAGGAGTGTTGAGTCTGTGATCACTTTCAGGCTTTACGACTGAGCTGTTGAGTAAAAACCGTCTCTTCACTGCGTTCAGGTCTGAAGTTGTGAAAATGTTGTAGATGTCATGAAACATCTCACCACAAAGTGTGTTTTGATGCTGTATTGTGTTTGATGTTGTATTGTGCTTGATGTTGTATTGTGTTTTGATGCTGTATTGTGTTTGATGCTGTATTGTGTTTGATGTTGTATTGTGTTTGATGTTGTATTGTGTTTTGATGCTGTATTGTGTTTTGATGTTGTATTGTGTTTTGATGCTGTATTCTGTTTGATGTTGTATTGTTTGCTGTTGTATTGTGTTTTGATGTTGTATTGTGCTTGATGTTGTATTCTTGTGTTGCATCCTGTTTTATGCTGTAATGTTTCTGTTGCCCTTTTTAGTGTATTTTGTTTTTATGTTGCACTGTATTTAATGCTGCACTGATTTATGTTGCAATGAATTCATGCTCTATTATGTTTTGCTGTAATGTTTCTATGTTGCACTTTATTTCTCGTTGAACTGTTTTACGATGTGTTTCTTTGTTGCACTTGTTATGTCATAATTTACTTTATGTTGTCTTTTATGTTGCACTTTAAAGCTGAACGTGTTGATCGTGTTTTAGACTGTGCGGTTTAACGGTTTTGTCTTTGTTTCTATATGTCACACTGATCCATGGACACGTCGTCTCCTCTGACTTTGTACAGCTGAAGACAATAAAGGAACATTGAACGTTGTCCTGTGAAGTTTGTCTGATTTTGATAAATAATTCCACTCAAACGTTCTCAGGGAGTAAAAATAAATATTGAAATGTCTGATCTGGACTCTTCTGAAACTGAAACTCTGCTGTTTGAAGCTCAGTGAAACAAAGGCTTAACAGAAGTGTTTTGTGATTTTCTCCACTTAAACACTTAAACAACGGCTCGAAAGCTGTGGGGAAACCTTGCCGGTGTCACTTATTCCACCCACATTTAGTTTCTATTCCATCTGGAAGAGACTTGCAGAAATCCGATTACCTGCTTCAGATGTTCTGGGACTGAAGGAAAACCTGAGTTCTGAGCAGGAACCCACAGGGGGTTTCTGCAGGGTTCTCCTGTTTGGTCCTGCTGAGGGATTAGTGGCTCCTGGTTGAGTACTGGAGCTACAGTGCTGGATTTGGAAATCGGACCTGCCGTACGTTCCACAAACATCCTACCACCGAGAACCACTGCCATAAGTCCTCTGGCAGAGGTGGAGCTGCTGGGAGACACGAGCCTTTAGGAAGAAACCCGGTGTAAGATGGAGGGGAACGAGGGATTTGGCTTGAAGGAATGACTACGGTTTTCTTCTTTGAAGAAATTTGTAGAGAAAAGTGAAGTTCAGTGTCTGAGCATTTTGTTTCTACAGAGACGGGCTGAGTCATTTCTGATGAATCACAGATGAGCTTAGCTTTTTTTTTTTTACGGCCATGAAGGATTTTTTACCATCAATTATAACCATAAAACTAAAAATGGCTATTTATAACATAGTGATAATTGCTATCTTACTGTAACTAGTTTATAAAAAGTCTATTACATGCTTATTACATGTTACAGCTGACTTATGTACACTGTGTATATATTGTATGCATGTCGTGGCACTAATGGCTAGAAACCAATTTCTTGTTTGTTTAACATGACTGATCCTGAATCTTATTCTGATAAATTACTATGATTTATATGTAACACACATTATTTCTGCAGGTTTTGTAGTAATGATTATGAATTATTTCTATATACTTCATATCATGTATTATGTATATGTATTATATGCTAATGCTAGTCATGTTTGTTGCAGTAGCTAAAGACTATGAACAAAACTCTGATTTTCTGATTCTGGCGTTTTTCCTCACTCCATAGCACGTTCCTTTTTCAGCTGAAATGGATTCTTATTTGAGACGCTTTCCTCAAATTTAGCCTGCTAACTCTGCTCACTGTCTCACTGGTTTGTGCTGCTGTGAGTGAATGGCTAGACATCTTCCTCCCGTTGCTGGTTAAATAAAGTCATACTGCATGGTACCTGTAGTGTCTTATTCCGTCTTCCGATAACGTGACATACGATGTATCGTGGTTGTCTTGGGCCATATTTTTGCTGTCCCTCCCTTCATCCAGACCAGTGGGAAATCGCTTCATTTATTTTTAGTGATCACTTCATCACGAAGCTCAGGGTAGTCCCTCCTGTGCATGTTTGTGCTGTTTGTCTCCTCTAAGCATGACGGATGGCTTTAATGTCCCAAGGCCGGCAGGGCCCACGCTGGAGGGGTCGTGTCTCCATAAACAGAGACGGCAAGTGTGAGAAACGAGCCCCCTCACGCAGCTCTGCGAGGGGCCCCACTGCTCACTCCACCTCCAGAAAATATCATGACCTCCCATCTTTCACCACAGCGCCCACTCCGGCTCCCACCTCCGGCAACCACTGCAGCCTGTTATCACTCTAATAGCACACGGGGGAAATAATAGCGGCACTCCGTGCTGAATATTTCTGCCTCAGTAATGTGCCGCAATATCATCTGCTGGCCGAACCAACATTTATGGCATTTTAATGCAGATACAGGATCAGCCCGGTTCTCTAATATGGCGTCTGACGCTGAACGACATTTATCTGCAAACATGGATGGGGTTACGTTGAGGGAACGTTTTGGGTAACTAAACCCTTTCTGTAGGAATCCTATTTAAGGCTGGTGGAGCCGTTTCCTTCATAGTTTCTCTTTATTGCCACTTAGGACGTTTGAGTTCCAAAACAAGTCGTAATTCACGGTGAAAGCGATCCAAAGTCATTAATATTTTATGGAAGCCAGTTCAACGTGAATGAAAGTGAGGACAGCACAGTGGTGAGGACGCAGGGAGTAGAGGAGGTGAAGGGGGAGGAGTTTAAACAGTTCAGAGTAACGGCGAGTGTGGAAGAGAGGAGAAGAAGAGAGTGCAGAGGGTTGGAATGGGTGGAGAAGAGTGACAGGAGTGATCTGGGACAGTGTGACAGTTTGACGACTCTGATAAAGAGGTCAAAGCCACCGAATGCTGTTAAGCTGAGATCAGATCTGATCAGGAGCCAAATTTTGCTGAAATTTATGACGGGACCTCAGTGTTTCCTTTTTAAGGGCTGTATCGAAGGAAGAGCAAGAGCCTTTCCATGGTATTCCATGATATGGGTCCTTTAGGACCTTCAAGGCCAGCATGTATTCAAGACTGGGACGTCCGAGTGTAAAGTCAGGAATAAAAGCCAAAACGTGGGTCTGTGTAGCCTCACCGCTCGAATTCCAGCTCTCTGGCGAGGCTTCGACTGATAATCAGTAACATCTATTTACTCCATTTCACACCGTTTTCCCAGAGAAGACCTGGCTTATAGTCAAGCTGCAGCTTTTTAAACATCATATACTGAACGTGGTGGGCGTGTTTAACAGCCTCCACGTGTGTGTGTGTGTGTGTGTGTGTTCTTAGTGTTGCTCTCACAACAGGTAATGAAATTTCTATTAGACTTACACTTGGCCTTTTAATCAGAAAGATAACGGTTTCCCATTTCAGACTGAAGCCAATCACAACTGGTCTGCCCCCCTCCCCAAAAACCCCACCCAACCCCACCCCTACAAAGTTCCCAAATGTTCCTAATAAAAAGGCCCATGTGCACTGTGGACACTATTAAAGTAAACAGTCCCCACTGATGCTTAAACTCACTCTAAATTAGAAATGAATTCATTACGGGCCAAAGAAAGCCCCATCAGATCCTGAAGGAAGGCTGTGAAAGGTTGATCCTCCCCCTCCCCCCAAACCCCCCACCCGTAAGAATCTGTGGGCCCTCCTGCAGTACAGGACCTGAAAGGAAGCAGCGTGGGTGAAGGCTGATTGTTCTGGGAGTCGCGGAGAACGTTCCAGAGAGTTAAAAATCCTTGACCCTTAGCTTCTTCTCCCACACACACATCAGTCTGTCTCCCCATACATACACACACACACACACACACACACACACACACATTTAAACAATCACACAAACGAAGAAAGAATGCAATGCAAATACACATGACATTACTCCCACTCAGACACACCCTCACTCAGCAAACACAAATGGACCCAGAGGAACACGAACACACACACACACACACACACACACAATATATATATATCCCACTAACACACATACATTGTAGCCCAGACATACACTATAACACACACACACACACACAAATACACACACACACAAACACATACGTACACTATAACACACACACACACAAACACACGTACACTATAACATACATACACAAACACACACACTATAACACACACACAAACACACGTACACTATAACACACACAAACACACGTACACTATAACACACGTACACAAACACACGTACACTATAACACACACACACGTACACTCTAACACACATACACTATAACACACACACACGTACACTCTAACACACGTACACTATAACACACGTACACAAACACACGTACACTATAACACACACACACGTACACTATAACACACATACACAAACACACATACACTATAACACACACACACACGTACACTCTAACACGCATACACTATAACACACATACACAAACACACATACACTATAACACACAAACACACATACACTATAACACACATACACAAACACACATACACTATAACACACACACACACACAAACACACATACACTATAACACACAAACACACATACACTATAACACACATACACACACAAACACACATACACTATAACACACAAACACACATACACTATAACACACATACACAAACACACATACACTATAACACACACACACACACAAACACACATACACTATAACACACATACACTATAACACACACACACTATAACACACACACAAAAACACTCATACACTATAACACACATACACAAACACACATACACTATAACACACAAACACACATACACTATAACACACACACACACACACAAACACACATACACTATAACACACATATACAAACACACATACACTATAACACACACACACACACAAACACACATACACTATAACACACATACACACTATAACACACACACAAAAACACTCATACACTATAACACACATACACATACAATATAACACACACACTATAACACACACTATAACACACATACACTATAACACACACACACACTATAACACACACAAAAACACTCATACACTATAACACACAAACACACATACAATATAACACACACACTATAACACACATACACTATAACACACAAACACACACACACAAACACTCATACACTATAACACACACACACACAAACACACGTACACTATAACACGCGCACACACACACACACACAAACACACACACACACACACAAACACACGTACACTATAACACACATACACACACAAACACACGTACACTATAACACACATACACACACAAACACACGTACACTATAACACACATGCACACACAAACACACGTACACTATAATACACACACACACACAAACACTCATACACTATAACACGCGCACACACACACACACTATGACACACACACACACAAACACACGTACACTATAACACGCACACACACACACACACACACACGTACACTATGACACACACACACAAACACACGTACACTATAACACACACACACAAACACTCATACACTATAACACACACACACAAACACACGTACACTATAACACACACACACACAAACACACGTACACTATAACACACACACACAAACACACAAACACTATGACACACACACACACAAACACACGTACACTATAACACGCACACACACACACAAACACACGTACAGTATAACACGCACACACACACACACACACACACACAAACACACGTACACTATAACACACACACACACACACACAAACTGTTTATGTCGGTTTGTTTCTCCGGGTGTTCAGTGTGTTTGTTTCTGATCTCACACTGATTGGATTCGAATCTTCAGCAGTGATTCTGTGAATCACAAATTCTGTCACATCGTTTTAATTTGATGAATTAAAAAGAAAGTCCTCTGATTGTACAGGGTTTAGAGGATCACAGACAATCTCGTATCTCGAGTTTGGCCCAAAAAAGAGAACCAACAATCAAAGTCCTAGAGTGTGTTTGTGTGTGTGACATGTGACATTAAACACACACACACACAAACTCTACAGCACATGACACAAGGCCCAAAGGCCTGATACTCTGCTTCCTCTCACACTGGAGAGGATCAAACAGCTGCTCTAGTCATGAGACACAGAGACACACACACACACACACACACACACACAGGCTGTGGTCACCCCATAACGCTGAGGGGCATCAGCTAATTTAAAATCCCTGAAAAGACCCACTAAATGACCCTCATTCAGAGCACCAGTATAAATCCTCCTGTTTTAGCATTTCAACCACAGGTCTTCTCCCGAATTCTCTGATCGACCCCGAGTCGGTCTGGTCGGTCTGAGTCGGTCGGAGTGAAGAGTGGAGTGAAGTTCCTGCAGGTTCTTCAGAGTCTCTCAGCGTCGTCCTTTAGCTTTAACCACTCAAACTCCACCAGCTTGTCCCTGAGGATCTGATCAGAACCACCCGAGAGCCTGAACACACACTTTAGACTCACACACACTCTCACCTTTCTGTTCACACACCTGAACACACACTTTAGACTCACACACACTCTCACCTTTCTGTTCACACACCTGAACACACACTTTAGTGAAAGAGTTTCAGACTAAACTAAACATTTACACTCTTTATTTACACACTTTACACTAAACTCAACCTGTACAGTCTTTATTTACAGCTGTAAAACAGACGTAGCCCCAGTTTTTCGGTGTGGGTTCAGGTTTGGTGCTGTGCTGGGCAGGCGGATGGGCGACGGTGGTTAAAGGGCGGCAACACTGAGTCTTCTGACTCACTGACTCTCACAGAAAGCAGCAAAAACAGAACCTCAACATGGCCATGATTTCTCTCCAACACCATCAGAGGTGTGTGATTCAGTGAGTGTCCGGTGGATCTGTTCTGCCCATAAGAGGATTTTGCACAAACTTGTACAAAATTTGCACTTTCTGATAAAGTATCTGAAAGATTTTTATTTAATTGTAAAACTGAATGTATTCTGAGGTATTGCCCATTTCTTGTTTTTTTTTTCCAGCAAGTCAAATAATTGATATATAAATTAAAAATACTGATAATAATAACAACAATAACAACAAACTGCTATTGTTTGATTTTTTATTTATTATTGTTATTATTTATTATTTAAAGCATCATAAAGAAATTATAGACTAAGAAATTTGCATTGTCTCAGAATACATTCGGTTTTAAATATTTAATAAATAAATCTATTCCTTAAGATACAAAAAATAATAATGCATTTGTTTACAAACCTTTACAGGAACGAAAAAACAAAGCTGTACGAGTGATATTATTCAATTACAATAATGATAAATGATTAATATTTATTGAAAAATTCATATGAATGAGTGAATGAGTAAATGAGTGAATGAATTAATATATATCCTATTATTGAAAACTTGACCTTCCATGACCTTTTACACTCCAGTGCTTTTAAGGCTGGTTTGCAGACAGGGATTAAGTTTAGTCTTGACCTGAATTGCTGTGTCAAGTGTGAGTCACCGTTGGAAACACTCTTTAGTCCAGAACCTGAGAAACCAGCCCTGTGAGAACCTGTGGGAACCCTGGCAGCTCGGGGGAACACAGGAGGAACCGAACAGGTTGAGTTGCTTGCTTTGGTCTGTGAAAGTTCTGCAGTTTGAGGTTTTTGTTCCCACTGCGATGTAAAATAACTCCACATTTGATTATTCATTTATTAAAATGGGAACATTTGCGTAAGTAAACGTAGAACCTGCAGCAAAAATGACACTCAGGCAAATTAACCAACAGATAAATTACCCACTAAAGACAACATGACTGACAACTGAAGGGAAATTTCCTAGAAACGGTTCATATTAATGACTCAAACATCTTCACAGTGGTGCTGAATGAACCGGACGTCCCGAATCTGTGTATTTCCTGTCCCGCAGTGAAGCTCCCCGTGTCTCTGAGTGTCTCTGTGGGACGGTGATGATTGTAAAATAGTCCATCTGAACTAAATCTCTGTTTTTCGTGTCCCTCCACCAGTTCAGTTTTAGTTCTGAATCTTCTCCAAACTAAAACACCGTCTCAGACACCAGACAGCGTCTCCACCACCAGCTCATGTCTGTGAGGGACGTTCCATTCACACACACAGGAGACAGTGCTGACTGAAGAATTACAGAATATAATCCAACGTTATTCATTTTCCTTCAAGTATTCCAATAAATACATAGATAGATAGATAGATAGATAGATAGACAGACAGACAGACATGTTTTATCAGATTCATGGCTGTGTTTAACGAGTGTTTAATGAGTGCGTCTGTACTTGTTTGTTCTTGTGGATGTGTGTTGACACAGATATAGACATCCTATAATATTCATTATTAATGATCTTAAATCCAGTTCAACATTTGTGTGTTTTGGCTTGAACTGTCTTTTTGCTGCAGGAGTGGAAGTTTTTGGACTTTTCAGGTGCAGATGATTAGCAAACCAAACGTTTTGGGTTTTAAAGGAGCCCTGCAGACTGGAGTAAAGTGAAGAACTGCACAATATTCTCAGAAACTCAGGTTACGGGGCAACGAGAGCACGTACACCAGACAAAACGTTTTCACATTACATTTCAGACCCCCCCCCAACAGTGGATCATTTCTTAGACAGAGATTTTACAAAAATACTCTGCTAAAAATGCTTTTTTGAGTCAGCCTTCACCAGCGTTTATTACACTAGTTACCATAGTTACAGTACATAAAACCAGACCATAACAGACAAAAACACAGAATACTGTAGTCATTTAATTATCTGTAAATGCCCTTGTCTACAGATATCTGGCCACTTTACTGTACATTCACACGTTCGCCCGCCCGGCGCTGCTGAATGCTGTGACGATCTCTGAGGCAGAGGAAGTGGACGGGGACAGAATGCTCTGTCTTTAACTTGTGAGCTGAAATGTGGACCTTAATGAACTTGGTTTTGGGAAAAAATAAAATAAAGGCTGTTTAATGAAGAAATGTATGTTCTTTATACATTGCAGACCCAAATCTGAGAGAGAGATCTCAGCATTCACACACACACACACACACACACACACACTGCAATAACGATGCTATTATTAGTGATGGGATGAAACATCTGCTGCAAACTCATGGCTGAAAAAGGGGGAAACCAGGAGAGTGTGTGTGTGTGTGTCTGTGTGTGTGTGTGTTGTACAGTAAATGTGTGAATAACATTAAGCAAAACAATTAAAGTTTTTTAGCATTTTTAGTATTATTTTATATTTATTAGGCTTTAAGAATGTGTAGTATAGATACTCTTCAATCACTTTTACACACACACACACACACAGTAGAAGAAGTGTGGCAGTAGTGGTCTTGCGTCTAGGGGTGAGGTCCCAGGATTAGAAGGTTGTGGGTTCGAATCCCAGACCAGTAGGTCACCCTGAGGTACCCAACAAGGTACTGTCCCCATCACTGCTCCCCAGGTGCTGGATATGTCTGCCCCGTGTGTGTGTATGTGTGTGTGTGTGAGTGTGTGTTAAATACAGAGGATGTGTTTATTAGTCATTGTGAACACAGTGAACCACAACCAATCACTTTCACTTCAAATAAACTGTGTTAATAAAAAGGTGTTAATGTGTGTAAAACCACACTACTCCTCGTCTCTGCTCTGGACATGTCCAAACTAACAGTCTCACTGTCCTTCTAATAAACACCTTCCTAATCCTGTCCATCTCTGTCCGTCCTGACGCAAATCTCAGCATCTTTAACTCTGACACCTCCAGCTCCGCTGCCTGTCTTTGCATCACAGTATAACATAGCTGGTCTCTCTACCGTCCTGTAAACCTTCCCTTTCGCTCTTGCTGGTCCCCGTCTGTAACAGATCACTCCTGTCAGTCTTCTCCACCGATTAAGGTTGTTTTTACCTCGTTCCTAGAAGGTTTTCTGCTCTAATGGCCATGTTTGTGCTCCATGTGCTACACATTAGGTCACTGGGCATCGTGTTGGGAATTACTTTTCCAACTTTGGCTTTTCTGATGAGACCAAAACTCTGAGTTAGTGAACAACAGGAAATCAGTTGGCAGAGCTGAACATGATACCGATTCCTAATGAACACACACACACACACACACACACACACACACACACACACACCCCTTCCCAGGGGGTGACTCATCAATGAACAAAAAGACTGGTTCAAAGAGCAACGGATCTGTTTCTGAAACACACACACACACACACACACACACACACACACACACACACACACACACACTCGCACGGCAGTTGAATAGGCCTGTGCCGGGAAAGTGCATGTACTTTGCCAGCGCTGAGCCAAAGCCGAGTTGTCCTCGCCATGAAGGCTGCGGTTTGGAAACCACAACAGGCAGGAGGGATGTTTGGCTGAGTCAGCAAAGGCCAGATATCCGCCACATCATAAAACCATTAACAGACCAGAACGGCGCGGGCCTGCCGGAGAACATACCCCAACCATTACACATCCGCAGCTTCCTCACCCAACCATCCCCCATCCGCACCCCAGCTCCAGGAGGGCCTTGTCCTCCTGCCCACACTCAGCGTGAGACTTCCGCACGGGTTCATTAATATACAATACTGTAATAAACAACAACTGTGACTGAGTGAGTGAGGGGTTTAGTGAACACATGAGTGAGTAAGTGAACGAGCCAGTGGTTTAGTCAATGAGTGAGTGAGTGAGTGAATGAGTGAATGAGTGGTTTATTATATGAATGAGTGATTTATTGAGAGAGAGTGAATGAGTAAGTGAATGAGTGGTTTATTATATGAATGAGTGGTTTATTGAGTGAGTGAGTGAGTGAGTGAGTGAATGAGTGGTTTATTATAAGAATGAGTGCTTTATTGAGTGAGTGAGTGAATGAGTGGTTTATTATATGAATGAGTGGTTTATTGAGAGTGAGTGAGTGAGTGAGTGAGTGAATGAATGAATGAGTGGTTTATTATATGAATGAGTGATTTACTGAGAGAGAGTGAATGAGTGAGAGAGTAAGTGAATGAGTGGTTTATTATTTGAATGAGGGATTTACTGAGAGAGAGTGAATGAGTGAGTGAGTGAGTAAGTGAATGAGTGGTTTATTATATGAATGCGTGGTTTATTGAGAGAGTGAGTGCGTGAGTGAATGAGTGGTTTATTATAAGAATGAGTGCTTTATTGAGTGAGTGAATGAATGAATGAGTGGTTTATTATATGAAAAGGATTAACTGAGAGAGAGTGAATGAGTGAGTGAGTGAGTGAGTGAGTAAGTGAATGAGTGGTTTATTATATGAATGAGTGGTTTATTGAGAGAGTGAGTGAGTGAGTGAGTGAGTGAATGAGTGCTTTATTATAAGAATGAGTGCTTTATTGAGTGAGTGAGTGAATGAATGAGTGGTTTATTATATGAAAGGGATTTACTGAGAGAGAGTGAATGAGTGAGTGAATGAGTGGTTTATTATATGAAAGGGATTTACTGAGAGAGAGTGAATGAGTGAGTAAGTGAATGAGTGGTTTATTATATGAATGCGTGGTTTATTGAGAGAGTGAGTGAGTGAATGAATGAGTGGTTTATTATATGAACGAGTGGTTTATAAGTGAAGTAAGTGAATAAGTAAGTGAATGAGTGTTTTTTTGAGTGAATGAGTGAGTGAGTGTGAGTGAGTATTTAGAGAGAAGGTCTGGCAGGTTTTAACTCGCTCTGGGATGAGTTTTTTTTGGGGACGTGCCAGGGGAGCATCAGATTAACGTGTCTCATCACGAGAACCATTTTTGTGGATGTCCATCAGGCCTGCTCGCCAAGTCGTACAGTTTACAGAAAAGAAAGAAAACTCAAACCCATTCCAGGAGCATAATATTCTGAATTATTACTTAAAGGATCAATACATGGATGTTCACCCTTTACAGTCTGCTGTAAAAAACACTAAACTTTCAAAATATAAAATGGTCCAAAAAGATCTGGAGAACTGCTCAGGTACAGAGACTGGACTGAAAATGAAAGACAACAACACTGTCCTTCAGGAAGATCTGGAGAACTGCTCCTCTACAGGACATTAAACATACAAGAAAGTCTGGAAAATTTGAAGAAATGAAGATTTTAATACTTTTGCACAATATTGTACGTCTTGGGAACATTTTCTGCCAAAAAATATAACGATTAAATTTTACATCCTCCACTTTCTCAGATATGAAGTGTGTGGACTCCTGTTCCTGCAGCGTTTCTCCTAAGGGACACTGATGGCGGGATCTGTCCCCCTTTTACTGTTTTAGCTGTCTGGGAAAGGTACTAGATAATATTGCTGAGAGAATTTCATTTAAAAAGTGGGTCACACAGCCAGACAACTACCCGCAGCACACAAGCTGATCCACCACAGAAAGAATCTAGAAGAATAAAGTTAATGTTTTGGAAAGTCCTGAGTTTAACCCAGTCGAAATGTTGAGGAAGAAGCTCAAAGTTTATTTGAGGAAATCCTCCAAAAACCCAGAGTTAAAGGTGTTCAGCTCGGAGGAAGAGACAAAAAACTCTGCAATCCAATGGACAGGACTGATCAACAGGTAAAAACAATGACCTGTTAATACTACCAAAGAAAATAACAAGAACAATGAAAAGCAACAACAACAACAACCATAATAATAATAATAAGCATAATAATAATAATAATAATAATAATAATAATAATCACATCATAATACTATTGCTATTATTATATTATTAGTGACAATAAAAATGGTTATAATAATAATAATATATGATAATTAATAATTTATCGATTATTATTTTTATATATTATTATTATTATTATTATTGATAATAGTGTCATATTGATAATAATAATACAACAAATAAGAAGAAGGAGAAGAATCTGTTTGAGGTTTTTCTTTTTTTTTTCTAGTTAAGTCTTAGTCACTTATTATTATTGTATTCATTTGTTTGTATATTTTGTTCTTATTAATTTTTTATTTGTAGCTCTTGTTCTTTACACACTCTAATCGCCTACACGGTTTAGTCTTAGTCTTTTTGATTTTCAGTGTAAAGCACTTTTGCTCCTTTTTACAGAAGTTAATACATTTCTACATTATTTATTTATTTACTGATCACCTTTTAGGACTTTTGTGAAAATGTGATGTTTTTGTAAAATTTATGCAGAAAAAATACAAAGCACCGCTGTAAACAAATCAAGAACCTTTTTAAAAAAGAAGATAGTGTTGTACTTTTTATGCAATGAGGCTAATAACAAAAAAAAAGTATAAATAATAAATTCTGTAAAAAAATCTCTCAGGGAAAATGTGTCCAGGGGGACTATGAGGTGGACAGTGTCCCATAAGTGTGTTTTAAATGATTGTCCAGTGCTTTGTATTTGTTTTTCTTTAGTAATTACTGTTCCTGGTGGAAGTGAACAGAAGTCAAAGTGTGTACATCTTTTCCGAGTTTCGGTGGAATTTCCATTTCATGCAAAATTGCTCAAATTAAATTCTGAGCACGACTGTGGAGCATGATGATGGAGGCTATGTGGAGCTGGAGTGAAGCCTGGTAGGTGGGAGACACCTGATAGCTGCTAACAGGTAACGGCCTGCTGGGACGCATCACCGCCTTGGTCTTCAGGACCGTTCGGGAAAAGGCCCGCGGGTCGGAGCGTCACTCAGAGAGGCCTCCATCCAACCGGCAGGAAAAAAGAACAGAAGAACGAGCTTAAAAGTTTCGAGGATGAGTCGTCACACCCAGAGGCCTGCTCGAACCGAGGGAACGATACACTTCTCCTTCTCACAAACCTCCACATTCTGCTCACTTTTCACCAACAGAGCACCCTGGATTTGTTTTGTTTGTTTCCATCAGTTTTTCCCCAATTTTCCCACAATCCAGCTCAAACTCTCCCACTGTGAGCGACTCAGATTTCTTCACAGTGGTGGAGAACGGAACCAGACGTCCCAAATCTCTTCATTTCACATCTCCCAGTGAAGCTCCACATGTCTGAGTGTCTCTGTAGGACGGTGATGATGGTAAAATAGTCCGTCTGAACTAAATCTCTGTTCTTCGTGTCCCTCCACCATGAACGGGTTCAGTTTTAGTCCAGAATCTTCTCAGAACTAAAACACCGTCTCAGACACCAGACAGCGTCTCCACCACCAGTTCATGTCTGTGAGGGACGTTCAGATGTTCTGCTCCATTAACACACTCTGGGGAACAGTTCGGACTGAAATATTTCTGAATATAATCCAATTCATGCTCCTTTATATTCCAGTGTGAGGATGTATATATATATATGATAGATAGATAGATAGATAATTATTCTATCCGTTATTATTATGATTCTTTTATGTATTCCAGAATATTTATATATTCAGATGTCTGGTTCCATTCACCACCACTGGGAACAGTTCTGACTCAGGAAGTTCTACTAGCTTCTACTACAAAGCTGTAGTTCAGGGTTTTGCTAAACACAGAAGATCATGAACATTTGCAAAGAGCCTCGAACCCAAGAGAGTGGCAGTAAGTGTGGTTTACTGTATTTGCTCTACAGAAGCTGTTAAACTCATATCAGGGTACGAGTGGATCTGGTGCGCCAGGACAAACAAAAGGGCTTTGTGTCTGAATTTAGAAAGTGGGCCACGGTCTGGTCCCGACTCTGGGGTGCACTTTAGGAGGGAAAAACCTTCCCCTTGAAAAAGTCTCTTAACTAATGTACTTCAAACCACTCAGTAAAGGATGGAGGGATAAAACACATCCCACAAACACTGAACACCTTAAACTCTTCTCCTTAACTCAACAAAGCACAATTCAGCTGAACTGAAACATTGATATCACAAGGTTTTCCAGCACAATATGCATAATATACATTCCTGAATTACATAAAATAATTAACACATAACTATATAACAAATACAAATGTAATTATATTTCTTTACCATTTATATGTATTAATTTATTTAAAGCAAATGTATATAAATTCGCTGCATGTGCTAAATGTAAATGATATATGATAAACTTAACATTATTTAACTTAAACATAAAATAATATTAAAAAATGAAAAAAGAATACAATGTTTGAAATGTATAGAAAGACACTGAATCACAACATTCATTAAATATGTTATTTTAAAAAGCATGCTGTAAATTCCCAACAAATGATTGTCATAAAATCTGACAAACATCATATTTACATTTCTATATATTTCTAAAAATAGTATAAATGATTTTAAAATTAATATTTATATTTGTGATATACATATATTTACAAAATAAATCATTTCAATTTACATATGATAAGCACAAATATAACACATCATAAAATATATGATTCAAAACTACAATAAAAATGAACATAAACCTAGATTTTCTTAATTTTTTTTTTTTGCATCCCAAAGAAATAAAGTATCCACATTCATAAGATATACAATATGAACTACTCATGAAAATTGGATTTTTTTTAAATTATCATTTTCTTGTTGCTTTTGCATCCCTGCAGAAATAAACTGAATTCCAGCACATCATCAGGTGGATTTGGTTGCAGGTGTTGAACATGTTTCGGCATCAGGAGATATCAGGAGATGCGTACCTGAAATCGGCATCGGCCCAAAACACCTACATCGTATCATGACTCAGTGTAGATCACCCCACCCCTGCCTGCCGCAAAAAACACGTATCTCTGATGAAGAGCTAATTCTGCGAGGCTGGGGTGAGAGGGTACGAGAGAGAGACAGAGAGACAAGAGAGAGAAACTTGATGATGATGATAATGACCCATCACTCCCACATCAAACACACCAGGGCGGCGTATCGAACCTGTCAGACTGACAAGAAAACCTGCCTCAAATAAAACTCCACCTCGACAAACCTGCCGCCGCCTCAGGGCCAACACAGCCCCCATTTATCCTACGTGTCTAAAACACACACACACACACACACAGGACCAAGCATCCACACTGAAAATCTGGGAGCAAAAAAAAAAAAAGGGTGAAAGATTGAGAGGAAAGAGGGAATGAAAGTAGAAAGGAAAGTAGAGAAGCAGGGAGAATGAATGAGGAGAGAAATGACCGGGAATAAAAGAGAATAAAAACACAGAAAAGGAAGGAGAGGAGGAGGAAAGCCAGTAAAGGAGAAAGAATGTGTTTGACCCTGATGTTGAGTCAGAGTTCCGTCTCTGAAAGGTCAGATCTGCGTGTGTGTGTGTGTGTGTGTGTGTGTGTGTGTGTGTGTGTGTAGAGACAGAGAGGAGAGAGACTCAGAGTTGAGCAATAAAACGACACTGCAGAACAAGCCTTTATCTAATTAGGAATCTTGAAAATCACACTCCTGCTCTATTAAAGTCTATTCCTGGTCTGTGGGTGACACGGCGTTGCATCACACTGACCCAAATTCCGATCTGCATCGACCTCGATACATCAGATGGTCATTTTCTGTTGAGTGACGATAAAAAGATCAGAAACATCTCATCGGAACAGATCAGCAGAGACCCTGCTGCTGGTTCAGTGACGAGGGAAGTTTCCCTTACATGGTGTTCATGTCCTGGTGTCTCTGGTGGACCCTCAGCGTAAACAGCATATGTAAGAAAATGTATTTCCTTTAATCAGTTAGAAGGGATAAAGTCTGTCCGAATGTCTTCTCAGCATATTGAGTAGAAATGACAGAAACAGGCAAAAGGTTTGGTGCGACTTTGTGGTTTTTCTATCATTTGGTTCAAATTATTTAGAATAATTTATAATGTTTTCTAAGATGTGCTGAAATAAGGATACAAATCTGTACGCTGCACAATTCTAAAGCCTTTTAAAAATAATGTAAATGTAAAAACAGCCTCTGGGGCAGGGTTAAGACACAAAACCCGTCTGTCGGGTCAGTGTTTGGGTTCGGTTCAGAATTTAATCTCATCTCATGTTGAGCATGATCAAAACGCAGGAAAAAAAGAACATTTGAAATGAAAATAATCCCCATTTATTACAATGAAGAACGTTTATTATTGTAAAAGTATAGAGAGTGTAAAGGTTTAGTGTAAAATGTGTAAATAGAGTTCAAAGTTCTAGTTTAGTGTATAATGTGTAAATAAAGTGTAAAGGTTTAGTTTAGTGTAAAATGTGTAAATAGTTTAAAAGTTTTGTTTAAAGTGTGTAAATAAAGAGTGTAAAGGTTTAGTGTAAAGTGTGTAAATAGAGTTTAAAGGTTTAGTGTAAAATGTGTAAATAAAGAGTTTCAAGGTTTAGTTTAGTGTAAAATGTGTAAAGTTTAAAGGTTTAGTTCAAAGTGTGTAAATAATGTAAAGGTTTAGTGTAAAATGTGTAAATAGAGTTCAAAGTTCTAGTTTAGTGTATAATGTGTAAATAAAGAGTGTAAAGGTTTAGTTTAGTGAAAAGTGTATAAATAAAGAGTGTAAAGGTTTAATGTAAAGTGTGTAAATAGAGTATAAAGGTTTTGTGTAAAATGTCTAAATAAAAAGTTCAAAGGTTTAGTTTAGTGTATAATGTGTAAATAAAGAGTGTAAAGGTTTAGTTTAGTGTATAATGTGTAAATAAAGAGTGTAAAGGTTTAGTTTAGTGTAAAATGTGTAAATAAAGAGTGTAAAGGTTTAGTTTAGTGTAAAATGTGTAAATAAAGAGCAGAAACTCGGCGCTGCCTTCAGCTCAGAATCTAATCTAAATGTGGAACACGATGAAAATAGCGAAAAATAAAGTCCTCCCTTTTATAAGCACGACAGCAGAATCAGCATCAAATCATCTAAAGCACATCACCATGTGGAGGTAACATCTAACACATCGCCGTGGTTTCTGATGAGTCTCTGTTCTGGCATCAGTGTCACATTATACCCCAAGATTACAAGAAGATTGTGTAAGCAGAGGAGGAGCAGGGCGGCTGGAGCAGCTTGATAAACTTCTTTAGACGGCGAGAGACATGCAGTAACGCAGCAGTAAAAGTTAAGGCGTTGGATCGGCCTCGACTCAGGGGACGGAGGCAGTCTGGGGCAGATATGTGGGTGAGAGACTCGAGAGCATTACAGACGTTCCCCACTGGTGATGTTTCTCAAACCCGGGTGTCAAAACCTCCTTGCTCAAGCCGCGGTTGAGAAAGAGTCACATGAGAAAGGGGAGGGCAAAGAAGGCAGGCCAGAGAAGACATGAATCATCTGTTTACATAACCATTCCTCAACGGTGGCAAAGAATGACTGGCATGTTAGCAATGTGTGATGGACAGGCGATTTGAAACAAGGTTCGCTTTTCAGCTTTGGGTTCCCACCACGGGTTCTTCCACCTGGTTGTGGGGGGGTGCTACTGTCAGTCCATCCAGTCTCTGAGCTGCTTATCCAAACCAGGGGGTGCTGGAGTCTATCACAGCGTTCAGAGAGCAAACAGACAGGGAAACACCCTAGACAGGTCACCACACACACACACACACACAACACACACACACCCCTAGGGGGCAACTTCACATCTCCGTTGCTATAAAACAGATATTTCTGTAGAAAAAGTCGTTGTGAAACACTGCATGTATGCAAACCTTCACCCTGGTCAACCCCTGAACTCCGTATTTACAACAAAACATACTAAAACTCGGTTCTGCTGCTGCCAGGGACCGTCGAGAGGCAATAAATTTAGACCGTTGAACTTGCAACTTCTTTTCATAACTACTAAGCTCAACGCCAAAAATTCTTTTTGGTCAGATGTCTCAAAATCTGTTAAACCAAATCAAAATAAAACATATTTATGAATGAATGTGTGAGCTTGAGTGTTAAACTTCAAAGTACTTATAGTATTCATATATTAATACTGCTTTATTACAATATTTATAATATTATAAAGCAAATGACTGCAAGATGTTGCATTAGAGAACTGCTCCTGTTTAGCAGTCAATTTGGGAACTGGAAAAGTTGTAAATATCATTTAAATATGACTGGGAAATTATTTAAACAATAAATGAATAAAAATACTACTAATAATGGTGCGGCACAGCGGTTAGTGCAGTGAAAGATGCTGAGATTTGTGCCTGGATGGACGAGGACGGATGGGATTAGCAACGGGTATATCAGAAGGACAGCTGAGGTTGGACAGTTTGAAGACGGGCGAGAGAAACAAGGTGGTTTGGACGTGTCCAGAGGAGAAACGAGGACTATATCGGGAGAAGGATGTTGAGGATGGAGCTGCCAGGAAAAAGGAGAAGAGGAAGGACAAAGAGGAGGTTTATGGATGTGGTGAGAGAGGACGTGCAGTTGTGAAAGAGGAAGATGTGGAGGACAGGAAGACACGGAGAGAGATGATCCCTAAAATGCATATGATCTGAGAGGAGTGGAAGCCTGGACCGGGCCCTGTTCCTGCCTGGTGAAGGCATTAAAAAGCAGTTATTTGAACAGCTAACGCGCCAAAACAAACCAGCGCGAACAGTGGAGAATGTTCTAGACGCTTCTCACACATTCACGCTGTGGTGCAGGGTCTCGCTGTTTGGGTTTGATGGTGTTTGTTGGAGAATGTGGGGGATTTAGGGGAGGATGAGGTAGCCAGGCTGGAATGCCAGGGCTGTCTGCTAATGCAGTCCTCATTCCATTCGTTTATTCATTCGGCTCGGGGAAAACATTCTTCACCACCGAGCAGCATTTCAAACTCCACAATGTACCATCAACAGCAAACCGCACCAAAACTCTGAGCCCATTCTACAGTTAACCACCCTGAAATCTGTCCACCTGCCCAGCCATAACAATGAGCAAAAGCCATGAGCTCCTCTTCTTTCTTCATGCTGCTTCAAGAGAGCCAGATCTTCTCCAGATCTTCCTGAAGGACAGTGTTGTTGTCTCTCATGTTCAGTCCAGTCTCTGTTCCTGAGCAGTTCTCCAGATCTTCCTGAAGGACAGTGTTGTTGTCTCTCATGTTCAGTCCAGTCTCTGTACCTGAGCAGTGAACCTTGTATCCTTAGGCACTTTGCAGCCCATAGCACTAAAACATTGTTTTCATTTAATCTACTCAATACACCAAAGAAAATAGAGTTTTTTCTAGCAAAATATAAAGAAATGAAGGGTTGGATCCATTCTGCAGAGTGCTGTACATGGGAAAGATTCATAAAAACCTCATCATGGAACCTCCCTGCACTGGATCAGCATCCAGCCTGTGACCAAATTTAGTCTTAATAGATTTTTTAAAATAGATTAATAGATTTTTTTGGGAATTGCATGCAAACTTTCATTTTAGATTTCAAATATTTTAATTACAGTTTTTGTCTTGTGCACCCCCAGAGGCACTCTGCACTTTTAGGAATTCTGGACTTGAATAATAAGAATACCATCAGACTGACTCACTAAAAGGTAAAACCGGTCAAACTGCGCTACCTAGAACGCCATCACATGAATCTTCTTGTTATTATCACTTATTTGATCTATTTTATAGTGCATTATTTTTAGCATTTTAATAACTACAGCACTGTGCAAAAGTTTTAGGCAGGTGTGTAAAATGCTGTAAACAGAACGCTTTCAGAAATGGAAGTGTTGATCATTTATTTTCATCAATCAACAAAATGCAGTGAATGAACAAAAGAGAATCTAAATCAGATCAATATTTGGTGTGACCACCCTTTGCCTTCAAAACAGCCTTTCTCTTTCTCTTTGGACCAGACATAACAGATTTGGAGAAGGTTCTGGTTCTGTTTCCTGGCTATTTTCTCCAACTGGATAAATGAGACAGAAACACAAGCCGACTCCGGAAAGTCGACCCGTGACCCGAATTCCACTCTTGTGGTTATCTAGGACCTTGAAACATGAGTGACATGAAAAGCTGATCAAAGCAAAAATCAGACCTGCTTTGCTGGGACATTTGGATCAGAGACTAAATGAAGATCCTACAACCTGAGGACCTCAGAGGATGAAGATATGAGTGAAAAATACAAGATGGTGAATAAATGATAGAAGCGGCAATAATCAGTCAACTAGTTTTGCTATTTGATTAAAATAGCAGGAACTGAAAGATTGTAATACCCTACAGGAAGCATAGGGGGCGATATGACTTACTCCAAAAGGGGTTCCAATCACTCAGCGTTCAGCATCAGGAGTAAGCTAATCACCTGATCATCTAGAATCATCTGCTCCTGGTTCTTCACTGCTTCATGTCTTAAGTTAGAAGCGTTGTTCTGCTTGAAGGTTCAGACGTAGATCACTGTGTGGATTAACCAACACAGAACTATCAAACTGCTCAGGTACAGAGACTGGACTGAACATGAGAGACAACAACACTGTCCTTCAGGAAGATCTGGAGAACTGCTCAGGTACAGAGACTGGACTGAAAATGAGAGACAACAACACTGTCCTTCAGGAAGATCTGGAGAACTGCTCAGGAACAGAGACTGGACTGAAAATGAGAGACAACAACACTGTCCTTCAGGAAGATCTGTAGAACTGTTCCTCAACAATGCAGTAAACATACAAGAAAGTGGATGTTTGGAAGCAGAATATAAGACTTTTCCACAGTGCTGTAGTTCTCGGAGCAATGTTAAAACAGGCTGCCAAATTCTAGGGCAACTTCAGAAAGGACAGTTTAGCCTCTCTTAAAATGGCTCATGTCTTCAGGTGGAGGTCTAACCCATTTAGAGCTCGGGCGAAAGTGATGACTGTTTAAAAATGATAATTTACTGCACTGTTTCCTCTTACAGCCACGTCATTTCCCACAATTGTAAGGATGGATAGAGACAAGCTGAGATCCAAGTTCTTGAACAGAAATGTTTTTGCGAATGATCAACACAAGGCTAAATCATCAGACAAGTTATGTCTCACCAGTGGACATGGAGGAGATTGAGGGTCCGACTGTGACTCTATCCTGTCTCCAGCATCATCTGAACCCCTGAGAAAGACCCTTAACCCCAAGTAGCTTCAGGGAGACTCTTGCCATCTGGCAATGCTCTACAATAAATACTGTAAATATATTCAAAGACTTGTGGTTCAGGACACTGTAGGACACACTTATCCATAAACATGGACTTAATTTAGGCTCCAGGATAGACGCTGCTGCTGTTTCGAGCTGTTATGTGCGATTGGCCCAAAAACTGTGAATCTGATTCAAAGCCAAACATTAAGTAGGCACTCCATAAAAAGCACGTTCAGAAGCCACCTGCCTCGTTCACCATTTCTCTCTGATTTCACTCGGTATCTCTCACTCAGATTTCATTCTTTCTTTTAGCTGGTAGTGAAGGAGGTCACCCATACCTCTCAGCAGCACAGCATTAGGAGAGGTGACCTTGCTCTCTCTCTCTCTCGTCCTGGATTCTGGGAGGATGCTACGCTACTGGGACTGAGAAAGAGCCAAAAAAAGTGTGCCATGACAGTCACATACACACACACACACACACACACCCTCTCACACACACACACACACACACACACACACAGAAAATGCATAGCCATTCTCAAAGCCAGGAGGCCAACACACAAGAGAGGATGACATTCTTCTCAAAATGGAGAAAGAAATGGTGCAGAATGGAGACCATTATCAACAGTTTGGTGCCTTTTTTAAAAAGGAATGTGGTCAACAATTCAACACGCTAACTTCGATCATTTCAGCTTAAAACAGACTGCCAGCTGGTCTCACAAGGCCAGATGTGATCTTGTTACATCTGGGAATAACCGGGAATCGAGGCTTTTTCGGATGGGCGCGTACTTAGGGTGAAATTTCTACAGAATGTTCACACTGAAAGCGGCGAGAGTATCAACATTCAGGCTGTAAGCGACGCTGCGGACGCTCTCTGACATCGAAGAAGTGGACGGGGAGAGAATGCTTGGTCTTTAACACAAGTGACCACAAGTGCTTGGTAAATTTGTTGTTAGTTTGAACTCCATTTCCACTTCCAATTTTTTGTTTGCAAACGTTTCTCAGTACTATGAATCTCTCTAGAGCACTTCTACATTCTGATTGGTTGCCAATGAAAAGTATCTTATTGTATGACAATGATAATTACTTATTAACTGTCCTTCAACTTTATGTTGATTGCTCATCCTTTGGGTGACTATTTGCACATTTTCTTTAACAGTAGAACGGTTTTGCACAATTTCATTTTATCAATATCATTTATTTTATCTGTGCTGTTATTGTTCCCCCATAACGCAGTCTAACTTTAACCTGTACGTTTTATATTTTCAAGGGCGTTTTTTGTTTTTACCTTTTTTTCATTGCTGCAGAACTTGAACATGTCTTCACTGAGCGTAATGCCATTTTAATCCTCTATTTTCCTGTACTTATAGCAGAACAATTAAAGTGAAAGTGAACCATAAAAAGTGAACACGCACACATACACACATACACACACACTCAAAAAAAATAAACCATTCTCAAAGGCTAAGGGAAAAAAAAAAGGTTCAAAACAGAGAGCAGAATCAAGAGTTCATTTTTTAACAGTTTGTTTAAACAGGCTACCACTTAGTCTTACAAGGCCAGATGTGATCTTATAACATCTGGCAATAACAGTGAAATATCTGGGAGGCTTTTAAGGGCAGGGCCAAAAAAAAAAACAAAAAAAAAAACTATAGGGGCCAAAAGTCTGAGATCACATTGAAAATCTGGACTCTCTTTATAAGCTGTAAAAATTTTAGAATTTAAACCAGAGAGAAGCTGTTCTCAGTAAAATGAAGCAGAACTTCTTCCAGATGTTGAACTGTTTGAAGGTTCTGTTTACACTGAACCCCATTTAAGACGCTGACTGTGTTCAGGTGTGTGAGCCTCTAAAGTGTGTGTTCAGACTCTCAGGTGGATCCGATCAGATCATCAGAGACAAAATGGTGGAGTTTGAGTCCTTAAAGGATGACACTGAGAAACTCTGAAGCTCCTGCAGGAACTTCACTCCTCTCTTCACTCAGAAATGGGTTGATCAGGAGTATTAGATGAATGAAAATGGATTTGAACACTCATTTTCCATTGCATAGACCAATCAAATTGCACTTGAAATTCATTATAACGTCGAAACCACACAGGTGGCTAGATTTCTACTTAAACCCAGGCAGTTTGTGCCTCCTTTGCTGCAGCATCATCTAATCATCTAAGAAAACCACATTGCTGTGAGGATTCCATTGCAGCCATGAGAGATTAGGAAGGTCAGGTACTGCTGCTGGATCAGTTCTGGATCAGAAACATGGCTCCAGCTCATCTCAAAGGAGCTCCATCACTCCAGAGGGCTCTGAGGTCAAGGTTTGTTTATTGTCATCAACAGGAACGAACAAGAACAGAGTGAAGGGAAATTATGTTTCTCCATGGACTTTGGCACCACATAAAAGAAGAAACAAAGATCAACATAAAACAGTGCAAAGACATAAGACAAAGTCCAACAACATATGACAAATTCTAAGAGACAGTGGATTGTTATGGCTGTTCCCGTTAGGTGTCACCACAGCAGCTCATCCATCTCCATGTCCAAACCAACACAGCTTCACTTCTCTCACTTTGTCTCCTAACCGTCTAACCTGAGCTGTCCCTCTAATACCACTTTCCCACTGCAGTGGTGCCGGTTCCGGTGTTCGGCAAGGGAACCAGCCAGAACCAACCCGAGAACCGGCCCGCATTTCCACTAGACAGGAGCTCAGCGGGAGCCGCATGATAATACGTCACAGGCCACGCCCACTAAACAGAAACGAACTTGGCCAAACTCAGTTTGTGTTGCTGGTTATTCTCCAGACTTGGAGGATTTATTTCAGGATCCAAACTGGCAGCTTATTCAGCGCGTTACTACCGCTGAAACAGATCGACATACACAACGGTTACGTGACGAAAGAAGAAATCACCAAATGAGTTCTTCCCTTATTTCCTCAAACACTTTCTCCACCCCCCCGCAAACCCCAGTATCTTTAATCAAATTTCCACAAGTTACATTAACAAGGAATGAATGAAGTGATTCAGTCTGGCAGAAGCGGAGCAGATGCTTCTGAACCTTTTCCGGGATGGCAGAACATAGTCCATGCAGCGAGGCCATTTACAATGTCCCTGGCCCTGTTGAAACAGTGAACATGGTAAATATAGCTCTACATTCTTGCAGGAGATTCTTAGAGTGTCCCACATCGGCAAACTGACTAAACAGATTGAAATGTTTGGTTTTAGCCAAACACACGTGTGCGCGCACACACACACACACACACACATCTACCTACCTCTGTAATGCATGCCTGAGTGTGCATATGCATGTGTGGGAGGAACTGTCTTTATCAGGGCTCTTAGTAATGCTAAGAATGAGGATGTGGGGTTCAGCCGGGCGATCAAAGCCAGACCTTTCTTTCTCCCAAGAACTAACACACATTCACAAACGCACACACAGACATGTTTATGTTGACAAATCAGTCATAATATTTAAACCTGCCTAATATTATGTGGTTCCCTCACGTGCCATCAAATCAGCTCGAATCAATCGAGGCCTGGACTCCTCAGTCCCTCTGAAGGTGAGCTGGGGTTTCTGCACCAGCAGTAAATGTTAATTAATATAATTCAGCAGGATCCATGGATCAGACTGTGCTGAATCTGACTTGGAGGAACACCTTGAACTCTTTGTCCCTCAAACTGTTCCTGAACAGTGTTTGCAGTGTGAGGGAGTGTTATCCCTTTGAAAAAGGACACTACAATAAGGGACCATAAAGTGGGGAACTTGGTCTGCAGCAACGTTTAGGTTTCAAAGTGAGGTCCACATGAATGCAGGACCCAACAGATCCTAGTCACGCTGCCGGTTTCCTAATAAACCTAATTTATCAACTCCAGTCCAGCTGACCTGCAAGGTCTTTGGTTGGTGGGAGGAAACCAGAGCTCCCGGAGGAAACACACACAGACATGGGAAACCCATTGGAATCCTGAATCAAACCCAGAACCTTCTCACTGTGAGGACACAACACTACCCACGTCGCCACCATGACACCCAGCAACACCCTACTTCTTGTAAAACACACATGAAAAAATGTCTGGAATATATTTATCTACAAAAACACATCTGTTCTAAAAGACTGTTTTTGTTGACCCTTGTACTGATGGCAAAATTAAAAAATACACAAAATACCAGCAGCGGTGGCGCGTGGCCTTGACCGACAGTGGAAAACGAACGCGGATGTAGACGGATACACACGGACAGTAAACAGAAACATAAAGAGAGATGCAGATATGTGCAGAGCTCCTGTCATATTACTGTTGCATTTCTCTGCCCTTGTTCTCTGTGCTTTCCTCCATCCCTCTCTCCCTCCTTGTCCTCGTGTCTCCTTCTGTGCGGTCAGAAGAGGTTTCATTATTCAGAACCTTGACCCAGACAAGAAGGAGGGAGGGAGAGAAAGAGAGGGAGAGAGGCAGAAAGAGAAAGGGACGCACCACTGCATAGTTTCTTGGACAAGCCCTGCATCTAAACACAGTAGTCGAAGCTCGGAGTTAGTGGGCAGCAGCGCCCTCTACTGAGTCTGCAGGAGAACTGCAGTCTGCCTGGGAAAAGAACACACGTCATTAAACAGGGGGGCCCAATACTGGTCCTGGAAGGGATGCGTTACTGGTTCTGCCTCTGATTGCCAGGCTTTTCGTATCACAAGGTCAGAAGTGACTCAAAGAAAGGATGATTCACCGCAGATTATATCTGATCCAATGATCAAATAAACCACAGATTTCTCAGTGACCTTCATCCACAGGTCCTGGAACTGTCTTAACTCAATAATAGACGAGCAGCAATAGAAGAGAGCAGGAAAACTCAGGCTGTGAGATGGAACAATCCAACCTGTCAATAAGCAATCGGATCAGAACCGATAGGGGATCATCCGTATTGGAAGTGAGCTGTTGAGGTGCTGTGTTAGAGATTTGGGGCATATTTTAGCACAAGAACATTTAAGGTTGTGTGTTATCAGTAATAATATCATAGCTGTGTTTGGGAGGCAGTAAAACATCCCACCTCCATGGTTCTTCAGCTGTATACAGACGTTCTGCACAACAAGGCACACGGAAAAGCAAAGAAGAACCCAGTTCTTCCTTCCGCCATTAAGGTAGATCTCTAAAGCGGCATCAGTGTGAGGCTGAGCTCAGTTTGTTCAGTATGGTTCTGTTCATCCATATGTAAAAAGTTTATTGCTATGTGTTCTGTTTGGTTCGGCCCACCTCCAGTCTGTCTGGCGTTAATTTAGTTGTTCCTTCGTCAAAGTTTATTTAGGATTCTTCAGAACCAGAATGAATGGGCTGCTGCAGCCTAATAAAGTTCTCTTAGGGCTTTGTTTTCTGTTCTGGACGAACATTAGGATTGGTGGCAAAGACTGATGTTACTAAGCAACCGGCGCTCAGCAGGATACGGACAGTGTGAAAAAAACAGTAGAACCTCAGCCAGTGTTGTATAATATGATGGTCATGGTGTCGGTCCACTTTCGTTGAGAGAAAATGAGGGGAAAAAATCATGACTCATGACTAACTGTGCTGGATGTATGGATTGTTTACAAAAAGCACAAATTGGATGCAAGAGGCTGCACACAAACACTTAACATAAAATAATGAATCTCTTTTCAGAGTTTTTAACAAAAATCATTATTCCTGTATGTCTGGTTTCGGGTCTTAGGGGCCTAAAAACCTGGACTAGAGTAAGTGGAAAGCTTTACCCTTTTCCCTACATGAGCTCAGGACAGTGTGTGTCGTGTCAGGCCTGGACATTGTCCTGAGCTAACCTTCCACATGACAGGAGGTTTTCTGGGTCTGGAAATACTCTGTTTGGTTTAGAAGAGGGGTGACATCTGGGTAGGGCATCTAGGAGGCAAGACACGACGTTCTCATGTAGCTGCTTCCTAACATGCTCCAAAACAGCCACCGATCCTTGAATTTGACAGTTTTGTGAGCGACCACAAGTTCCCGAGTCAGTTAGACTTTTTCATCAGCATCTTCTGGGAAATAAACCCTCTTCACCTTTAGTTTGTTTTCTTTCTTTGCACTAGGGGACTGATGGGGGAAGACCTTTTTAGTTCCCCTGGGAGCAGCAAGAGCATCGACATTTGCTCTGAAACCCCTGCCCGCAATGCTGCTGAGCACTGTGGATGCTATCTGACATCGATGTAGTTGACGGGGAGAAAACCCTCGCTCTTCAAAAGTCTTTAAAGCAAACCAAACCAACGTAGCCTGTGTTTGTCCTGAGTGACCATGAGTAATTGGTCAGATCATTTATAATTAATCAAGTGCATTCTCCATTCACAACGAGCATTCCTGGGATAAAATTCTGTTTATAAATTGTGTTGCACTCACTACTCTGTATCAGCAAGAAGGAGCTGAATTCCATGGGACATTTTCCTTTGCGAAGACGTCGGAGATCCTACATAGTCCAACATAAGAGTCAACTTCTCTGCTGCATTTGGAATATGGTCTTGTGTTCAGGAGCGCTTAAGAGCATTTCTGCATTTTGATTGGTTGCCACCAAGGCGTCCAAAAGTAGAATGGACTTGATGGACAAAGCACACCACCGCTGCTGTGGCTCACACAGAAAACGAAGGACTAGTGGTCGCCCTGCCTGAACACACATTTATAGACTGTAATCCACCTTTTAGCACCACTTCACCTCCTTCATGAAACATCGGGACCACCAGCTATTATTTGGGTGGAAGGTCAGCTTACCGACCCCTCTTCATGTGAACAGTATCTGTATTGGATCCTGCTCCGTTTTCAGCTGCAGTCAGTGCTCTAATGTGCGGTCGGTCGCCCTGAAATTGCTCGTTCTGTTCAAAAGAAAAGCACAAAACAGCTCGTCAAGAGAGGATGTGGCTTTAAAATCACACTCGGAGAATAAATTGAGTCTTGGTGTTTACATGTCTGTAACGTGCCTCAAAAGGACTCCTGAACGGCGTAAAATAAATCTGCGCACTTGTATTTAGATGCAGCCTAAAGTGAACAAAATAAAATGTACTAACAGAAAGATCTGCCACGTAACAACTTTAACTTTTTATTTTAAAACTAAACTAATCCTTTATCTCATTTCTAATGCTCAGACATTAAATTACCACACTATTTTACACTGTATACAAATACAGCCTCCCTGCTACCAGTGTGTGTGTGCAGATCAGTCCGTCACTGAACCCGCTGGCCCATCATCATAAGACACACTCAAACACTCTGGCCTAGTTGGACGTGTCCTCTTTAGGAGCGTTTCGCCACCGCCGCAGCTCCTGCACCAGTTTAGTAATGTCGGGCAGAGACCGCTGCCTTTGCCAGGTATTTCTAAATGAACTTCCAAATCCTGTCTTCCCTCCATTTCCCTTTGACCAGAAAACCCACTCCTGCTCCACCCAGGGCCTGCAAACGGCAGTTTTTGCAGATGATTACAAACACGAACAAATGAATTGTCTCATTTCGAGGTCACAGCCCAGCACACAGTGAACCACAACGAAATTGGACCTCTGCATTTAACCCATGCAAACACCGTGCAGCAGTGGGCAGCTATTGAAAGCACCTGGTGAGCAGTGACTGGGACGGTACCTTGCTCAAGGGTACCTCAGGGCACCTACTGGTGAGGGAATCGAACCCACAATTTTCCGATGCGGGGGAAACTCCCTCACCACTAGGCCACCGCTGCCCGATATACTCCACAAATACTCTTTTGTGTATTTTATGCACCTTTAATAAAAAACAAGCCTAAACTCTGTTGGGTATCTTCACCCAGGCTGTACTGACAATGATTATCTGATACTCGCCCACAAAGCTTACATCTTTCTCCTCAAAGTGTGAACATTTAATAACAATAAAATGAACATGGCCAAGCGCTGCTCTCGAAAAAGAAGTGTTCATCAACCTGTGGGATGTGGCGCGGCGGAAGGAGGCCTTTGTCTATCAGCTTCTGTTTTTCTGAGCAACAAAAATGTTTTATAAACAACATTTAAACATTGAGTGATGGGGGAGAGGGAGGACCACCCTACACACCCAGAGAGAGGACAGTTATAATGAGTGATGGGGGAGAGGGAGGACCACCCTACACACCCAGAGAGAGAGGACAGTTCTACTGAGTGATGGGGGAGAGGGAGGACCACCCTACACACCCAGAGAGAGAGGACAGTTCTACTGAGTGATGGGAGAGGGAGGACCACACAGCTGTTGAAAGTTTACACACAAAGCATGTCTCTCTTTAATATACTGTATTTTTTTTCCATCTTACTGCTGTGAGACCCTTTTTAGGGGGAAAAAAATCTCAACCATTCAAACCTAATAACCAAACCAATCATGTGCCTTCAGTCATCAGCTACTTTCATAAAGCAAGTATGGGATAGGGGTTTCAAAGCAGCTCTTGCACCTTTGAAGAACATCCTTCAGCCCTGATTAAAGATAACAGTGAGACCTACTGTGTCAGAAACCACATAAGTGAGTCTGTAAGAGAGCACGCAACATCTCCACCCTGTTGCAAAAACCTCAAAGTTGTCCTGACTAGGGATCAAATTGCAAACTGTCAAAAAAAGATGGTCACCAAAGAGCAAATTTCAGTCTTCAGCATTTGTGAGGCCAAGAGGAATCAGACGAGCAGCCTTGCTGACACAAGGCCTGAGGGGGCTGAATTACTTGGGATCATCCTCGGCAGACACCAAGTGAACAAACAGCCCTTGTGATGATCATATGACCACATAAATGAAATAAATTCCCTGCTCTTGGGCTGACGCAAAGTCTAACACCCCTGTTAGTTTCAATGCTTTGGTGAAAATGAATCACCAACCAAGTAATATCAATTCCCTGGTGGTTCACTGAAGGGGGTCTATTATGATCAAGAGGAGCACATGGACTAGTCTGTAACCGCACAATGAGTGTAGATACGAGGTAGGTGGACCTGACGACTGCCTGGCGATTGTGTAGTTGTGTCGGTTTAGGGATGGCAGGGTTTTATTCCTGTGGAAAGAAAACAAGCACCTCGTTGTGTAATTTCTTTCATTTACAGCCAAGTGACAGAATTTAAAAAGACTGATTGACACACATAACATATAAGTGCATACAGACCTACATAGTGGTCGTCTAGTGTTCAGGGACGAGGCTCCAGGATCAGAAGCTCGTGGGTTCGAATCCCAGACCAGTAGGTTACCCTGAAGTAACCTTGAGCAAGGTTACCTACACACCCCATCACTTCTCCCTGGGTTCTTTTAATATCTGCCCCCTGCTGCTGTGTAGGTAAAATGCAGCGGCTGAATTTGATCGCGTCTCACGCCGTGCTGTGTTTCACAATGATGAGAACAGTCACTTTCCCTTCACTTTCATATGTAATGTTTATGTAAAATATACATCTTATAAAATATGACAACTCAGCATTTCGAGCCCGCAAACTAATGTGAAGTAAAAAGCTACCCCACCCCAACCGGTTACTGACTCAATCAAGCTAGACACATTCAAGTCCGAGCAAGTCACTTTCCTAGCAAATGCTGGGGCAGATGATCATTGATGGAAAAGAAAAAATTATACTGCCCATTATTAAACTAAAGATGAGCCTTTTTTCCGGGTGCATTTAATTATAAAACACACACAAAAAAAGAAAGATAACATTGTTAATATTAGACAATGTCACTTCGAGCTTGTCACAGCAATAAAAGAGAATCAAGAGGGGAAAAAAAAACAAACAAAAAAAACCTGGGCTCTTAAGCCTGACCTGAGTGACTAATGTGACTTGTGACCTTTAAGCACCCCAAACGCGGTCAGTGTGAGAGCGACGCACGATGGTCAAAAGTCAAATGTTTCATCAGTGACTGGAAGGAGCCGTTTCGTCAATAAACACACATTTGAGTAAACACGTCTGTTCCCAAGGAGTCTTAAATGTATTAAAAACAGCTTCTCGACGTAATCTGACCACAAATACTGATCACTGCTGCCCTCTGGTGGCAGTGAGTGGCCAATACAGGCTGTTTCACAACCAGAGGGTCATTTGGATTGGGGCTGATCAATTTGAAAGTGAAAAGTGAAAGTGACAACCCTTGTCATTGCGAGGTCAAAGCACAGCAGACAATGAACCACAACGAAATTGGACCTCTGCATTTAACCCATGCACACTCAAACACCGTGCAGCTATTGAAAGCGCCCGGGGAGCAGTGACGGGGACGGCACCTTGCTCAAGGGTACCTCAGGGCAACCTATTAGGAAGGGGTTCGAACCCCCGATCATGTGGCCAAAACCCGAACCACTAGGCCACCGCTGCCCAATTTGATGTCCTTTTTGAGATCAATTCATTTTAAAACAGACAAAGAAAAAGATGCAGAAAAGAATTAATCATGACATACAGCTCTATATCTGAACTTCATCAATCCACAAATAACATTCTCGATAGTTTGGTAAAGGATTTTTTCTTTAATATTCATCAGTGCAGCCCTTTAAGGCATTAACTCTAGATATAAACAGTGAAAGTGAAAACTCATTATGAAATGCAGCACAACACCATGAAATTCAACCGCTTCGTTTCACCCACACACTCATGTGCAGCAGGGGCAGCTATTGAAAGTGCTAGGGGAGCAGTGACGGGGACGGTACCTTGCTCAAGGGTACCTCAGGGGAGGGAATCGAACCCACAATCTTCCGATCCAGGGCGACTCCCTCATCACTAGGCCACTGCTGCCCCTAGATAACAGATAACCGGACTTCATAGTTTTTCTTTTATTTCTATCACTTTTAAGGAGACATAAAGCTTTTATATGATGCATATAAGTTGAAAACTTAGTGAAAGATACCTAGACTATGATAGACCACAACATTAACAGTGACTTGGTGTCACATCTGCTCCTGTGAACTACAATTCCCATGAGCACTTGCAACCCAACCTCAGGGCTGTCATACTAATCTCAGTACTCTCTCCTTAAACTTCTACGAATCTCTTTTCCCTGCGTTAGCTAATTTCCAGAAAAAAGCATTAGTGGAATATGACCGTCCATGTTGTGATGCTTATGTAATGACATCACTAATCCAATTAGTTAGCATCTATTTTATTCATCTAAATTGGACAAACTGCGAACTTTTGAATTTTTATAATAAAAGTCCCTTTACTTCTGCCTGTCTTACAACATCTCACACTACTGAGTTCACAGAGTTTGCTGACCTAAATCTGACCCTAAAAGACCTGCAAACAGGTACATTTTTAAATAAAAACTCGGAGAGGCGGTTTTGAACCATCGCAACTTTGAACCATTGGTAACCATAGGGCAGCGGTGGCCTAGTGGTTAGGGAGTTGGCTCCGCATCGGAGGATTGTGGGTTCGATTCCCACCCATGTGGGTTGCCCTGAGGTACCCTTGAGCAAGGTACCGTCCCCATCACTGCTCCCCGGGCGCTTTCAATAGCTGCCCACTGCTGCACGTGTGTGTATGGGTTAAATGCAGAGGTCCAATTTCGTTGTGGTTCATGTGTGCTGTGCCGTGACCTCGCAATGACAAGGGTTGTCACTTTCACTTTCACCATCCAGTAACCATCAGTTACAGGGTGCCAGCTTTAACATTGCTGAAATTCGTCATTAAAGTGGTTTTGCCGCATCCCTTCGACTTCGTTTGATTTTTGACTTAGAAAAAGTTTCAGACTTTGGCTCACACTTTGATTTTCCACAACAATATAAGACTGCAATTTACTTCCTTAACACAGAAAGTGCATATCCTTCACCTTTCCTCATATTTTATACAGAGTTCAGCTACAGTTGCATTTAAATGCGCCCCCTTGTGGAAGTAGCTTAACATCAACACCAAAATAAAGGACCCACGGAAGTTCGGTTGCATTGTTAGAAACAAGGTATTTATTTTCTTATTAAATGAGCTCCAGAACTCAAGAGGAACACAATTCGTTTTGTTATTTATTCTCTGTGCGTTTAGGCACTTTATAGCTTCGGCTCTGGAGGAGAAAGAGAAGCCGACCCCGCTGACCAATCAGGTCAACCTGCACCTCTGAAGAAACAGCAGTTGATAGAAAAAGTCAAAAGAAGAACACCCCAAACTGAGTTCGAATGCAATTTCTAAACAACAAAACTATGGAAATAAAGATGTTCTACCAAGAATAGGGCACTTAAAATAACTTAAGACAATATAAAATCCACAACCTGTTCTTACATAAACGCACATTCACACAATCCATCCGCAGGGTAAAAAACCTTCCGAAATATAATCTCTCCCGGTTTGAGTTGGTAAAAGCGACGTATCTGAACTGAAAAAATGCGTGAGACGGTTATTCCTCCGCGTCCATGAACTGGTCCATCACGTAAGAGTTATCGCGGCGGATCCACGTCACAGGAGGAACGTGGTGGGTGGAGGGGCGGTAGAGGTCCTGGTTTGGGCTTGGGGCTCTGGGGATGCCGAACAGGGACATTTCATTCACAGCCACCTTCAACTCATACTCGGGGTCTAGAAGAAATCAAGGTGGGTTGTGGGAAATTGAGTTCATGCTTGGGGAGGGGGGAAAAAAAACAAAACAAAAAAAAAAACAAAAACATACAGGCAGGAAGGTGCCTCTTCTACCCATTAATGCAGATGTAGCCCATGTCTTTCCCCACATTTGTCTTTTATTTCCTGTCTTCTTATAGTATGTGTGGTTGAACAAACCAGAAATCAAATTTTAAACATTTTCCAACCTTTCTTTATCCATTATATCCATATATTATACTATATCTTTACAGGGCAGCCAGTCAAAAGCAATAACTGGAATGTAGTAAAGGTATTGTAGCAGAGACACCCTAATAGCAGTTTTCATTTTTAATGGTTAAATTTGGGCAAAATAATTCTATTTTTGTTGGATTACAAGAATTCAACACCCAGTACCTGACCTGAAGCTGTGATTGGTCGCTCTGTCAAATACACTGATTGGTTAGTCATTTGCATATTAAAGATGCATTGCAGAGAATATGTTAAATATTAAAACATTTAAAAATGTACTTTTCACCTTAATATATGGACTGCATGGTCTTGGGACTAAACAGAAACTTTCAAATAATGCAACATTTCTTTCAGTAAAAAGGACATTTTAGTACTTAACTTGGGTACTCCAGGGTATAGCCCGTGGACATTAAAGTGATCCATCTTAAATCACCAAAAACGCATAAAAACCAGCTGATTTTGGTGGAGAAAGTAGGCATTCGCGTTTTATTAACCTCACATCCACCCATTTCGAAGATTCAACAAGTTAAACAAGTTTATAATTCATCATCAGGAATCCCTAAAATGAACATTGGATATCTATATTTAAACAGATATAATAATATATCTATGACACGCCAATCTGATGTTTTCCTGTGAAGTGTTATCAAACATTTTTTGTTTTTTGATTACCATAGGGCCTCTGGCTCCTCATCTTCTCGTTTTCCATCATGAGCGAAAACTCTTGGATCTCCTTCTCCCAGTCTTCATCTACTGGAGCCGGCTGGAGCGCTATGCTGCTTATAGACAGGTCTTCTACTTTACCTGTTTTCTTAATCCTGTTCCACCTGGCCGGGATTCGCCTTCTCTCCTTCACGGCAGCCGCCGCGGCAGGCCGCTCAAACTTGGACAAGACTTGAGGCATTTTTATTGCTCCTCTGTCAACCTAAGAGGAAGTTATAAGATCCTTATGAAGTGACAACAAATCACAACACACAGTGAACCCCAATCAAATACGGCCTCCGTCCAGCAGGGGGCAGCTATTTAAAGCGCCCATGGAGCAGTGATGGGGCCCGTACCTTGCTCAAAGGGTACCTCAGTGCAACCTACTGGTCTGGGATTCGAACCCACGACCTTCTGATCCTGGAGCCTCGTCCCTAAACACTAGACCACCTCTGCCCCATTATAGCTTTTTATAACTAGGGGTGATCTCCAAATTGAGAAAGATCATCCGCAATGGAGAAAAACGCATATGTGTCCACTTTATGCACTTAAAACCACTAAGGTATGAATTGTCCAATTCATGAGATGACAGCAATGAGAAGGTTTCTCTGCTTTTCTGGATTTTATGGAACTTAAAAGCTCGGCCTTGATTGGTTGACTAGGCCTATCAATGGTTTCTCGCCAGAGCTGCTCTTTTACCCCAAATGTTTCCCAAAAGATGTGAATTAGTGAACATACCTGAAGCTAATCAACAGAATACGGCACTGATATTTACCCTTTTTGAACAAAAGCTGCAAAATCTCCTCACAGGAGTCCAAAACAGACCCGTCTCTGAGGCCCAACCTCAAAAGGCCTGGATAAGCTAGCATGCTAACCTCGAAATACACTCATGCTGAGGTGAAATTTGAGTATTTATATCTCTGCCCGGCATAAAAATGGCAATATTGACACACGTACACTTTATTAAACAAATTTAATCTATTTAAGCACAATTTAACGATTAAAACCGAAACAATTAAACCGAATTTAACGATTAGCAGTGACCGTTATTAGAGCGGTCACGTGACATGAATTTGAAATTACTCCTTTTTAAATAAAATATTTTTTAAATGCATACACAGTTATTAATACCGTTGTTTTACGCTGAATAAACATTTTCCAGTAAAAGTAAAAAAAAAAAAAAAAAAAAAAAAAAAAACTAATCAGAGGCTACCTAATTCTCGCTCGAATTTCCGTTCCACCTTAAAAAGCGCAGCGTTACGCTTGACATTTAAGGTGGAAATTTTGGATGAGAAACATGCTTTATTTGTGTAAATGAGTATTTGGCGTTTTATCGAAAAATTTGGCATTTCAGCGCCAAATGTGTAATTATTTTTTACTTTAAACTTAAGCTTTTTTTTTAACCTTTTAAATCTCCTTTCCACCTTAAACGCCGCGACGTTTACATTCTAGCCAGTGTGTATTTAAGGTGGAACGGCTAAGAAAGGAAAATTATGCTTCTTTTTCAGAAATTATTTACTTGAACTGTGTAGCAATTGAGTTTTAGTCCTCTCTGCTGCTTAAGGTGGTCTGGGTATGTTTGATTTGCACTGTTTTAATCACCACCTTTACAGACATAGTTAAGTATTTTAAGCGTTGTTTGTGTGCAAATGAATATGTAAAATTCCACATAAAGCCTACCTGATTATTTCCAACGTTAAACTGGCTCCACCTTAAATGTCCTCATCCTAATCAACACTGCTCACATGTTTTTGGCACGAAATTGTCCTCAGGATGGAGAGCAGGTGACGCTGCCCCGATTAATTGCCTTAACTAGCTGCGCAATCTGATTGGCTTAGCACCTACACGTGACATCATGGCAAAGCGAATGATTGGCTGAGTTTAGAACAGGAAGGCCTCCGTTTTACCCACGTGTAAGCCGCTGACCTTTTTGGGGAGACTGTTAGAATAAATAAGGCAAATATTTAATTTTATAAAAAATGTTATTTTTAGATTTGCCAGATTCAATAAACATTTCACCAACCGTAAATCTCTCCCTGGTTTTGAAAGACGACCTTTCAAAATAACTGAAAAAGTACAGTTTTCAAAAAAACGCTACAGCTGTCAAGTTTTGTTATTAAAAGGCCTTTTTATACAGCCAACTGGAATTTTTAAAGATTCTGTGTGCATTTTTGTTTTCCTGTTCCCAGTCTATGCTGTTTATATTTTTCTAATAAATTAATAACCAAAAAATAAATAAAAATAAAAACATTTGTTCCACTCCAGATCATTATACAGCTCTATAGAAATCCAGTTTATATATATATATATTAAAAAAATGTGTGTGTATAACCGTGCCAGCTTACATATACATATATATGAATGAATGAATGAATGAATGAATGAATGAATGAGAGAGAGAGAATGAAAATGTATATGCTCTATTAAAAAGATAATCACTGGCCTCTGAAAATAAATGGCCTTTGTCATGTTTTTCAGGGAAAGAAGCACTTTCGTGATTTCTAATTGGCACTTTTCATTATTCTATTATAAAATTTGCAGTTTCATCTGTAAAAACTTTACCTTCAAAATGATTAAACACCAAAACAGCAGCCAGTGTCGAGCTCATTTGCTCCCGGACGTTCGTGTTTGACTGAGGTTTACCTTGAAACTGCAGTCTTCTTCGCTTCATCACTGTGTTTTTGCTGCTCACGGCTGGAGCCACATACGAAATGCGTCCAAAAAAAAAAAAGCACAAACGCAGAAGAAATTCTCCAGAATTTATTTCCAAAAGCTGCGTCCAGTTACAGGCGTCTCTCTAATTGCAGGGTTGGACGTGAACACGTCCCGGGACTGTGCGTATATCAACATTTTTCAGACTCTTGCATCAGGTATCAAAGAGGCGTTGAGACGTTGCCTAACAGTCGGGTTCTGTTAATAATAAATTAAGAAGGCTCTTCTCCGAGCAAAATCAGCTGCATTTAAAACGATGCTGCGTATGAAATGTTATCACAACAGCCGTACAAACATACCTCTTCAAAGCTGAGATGACAAAAAAAAAAAAAAAGAACGAAGTCAAAGGGATTCGATTAACTGGCGACTTCATGAAGTTAATCAAGACGGGTGACATCATCAGCTACAAGCGCCCTTAATGATCTGGACCAGCCGTTATTGCTGTCATTACATTTCAGGCCCATCATTTTTAAAAAGGCGATTTATCGAGAACATTCAGATGTTCTGTATTTGTGCTGAAACCCTGTAGCTTCTGTCACTCCGACGGTGCTGCGGACCCTTCGACTTTTACAAATAGCCCCATTACGCAGAAAAAAAGTGTACAAAAGACTAGAAAATCTGATGAGTGGCACATAGTATAGTTTAGAAAACCTTCTAATCCTGTACAGTATTTACAGTCATCTCTAAAGATTATGGTTGATGTTAAGCAGAAAACTAAACTGCCAGCGTCTTCGGGAAATGAAAAAGGCACAAAATATTCTACGAGAAAAGACAGGAACGAAGAAAATGGTGCTCATGCTGCAAAGCAGGGAGAACTGAACCGGCTTCCGTCCGTACAGATCGTGTGCAAAATGTGGAAAAGAGGATCGTGATCCCATAAAAGTGACCCGGAAGAACAGACATCACCCAAACGATGGAAATACATGAATAAAGGAGTGAAACATTCAGGAACTCCCAGATGAAGACACCGTCGAATACATGAGGGAGCTGCGGATTTCTCCCACACCCTGTTAAAACCGACAACATAGCGTAGTGAATACGGTGTAGAATTACAGCAGAAGACAGATTTCTATAAATTATCACCATAAATAAACAGGTTTCTCTGCGCTTGCCGAAGCCCGTCGGCCGACGTTTACACGTCAAGCAGGTTTTCTCTTCCTGCATCGTGGTGTCGAACCACAGCAGGAAGACATGGGTTTGGAAACTGCAGGAGTATCCCTTAAAATAAAAAAATAAAAAAGGGGGGGGGATTTTGAAATGACATGAAAGCTTGCGAAATGCTAAACATTCACTGTTGAACACTCAAAAGCTGCAGCTTCTGTCCACCTTTAACAGCCTCAGCACACAGTCACACTCTTTTCTTTCTCTCTCTTTCGTTCTTTGTCTCATTTCCCGTCCTCGGGCATCGTTTCCACACCTTCACACACACGTTCCCTTCTGATCGACTTGCTTTTCACTACAATTGACAAACAGAAAAAAGCCCTACTGGGCTCCATAAGACTGGGTATTATTTAGTGCAGAAAAACAGAAACTGAACCAAAAATCTACCCCCCCCCTTTTCTTTTTCCACGACCTCCTGCATAAGGCTGTGCATGAGACACATCCAGTGCTACACCCAGTCAATAAAGACCTCCAGTGAAGATTCCCATGAAGCAGCGGGGGTGAAGGACATCCCAGGAAAATGCATGAAGGATTCCACCTGAAGTCTGACTTTAAAATGAAGGAAGAATAAATTCTGTTTCACAGCATGAAGTTTCGGATCCGCCTCCACGCCCGAGCTGTGCGTCCAGCCTTTCGCCTTTCTCCGGCTCGCTTACTTTTTGATTTCCAGGATGGACGGGTTGTGGTCCAGTATAGACAATATGATCTTGTCCATGTACTGCCTGAGGCGGGAGTTTATTTCCTCCTGTTCCTTCAGGGCGTCCATTAACTGTGGAGATAAACACTGCAGTGAGATACTGTGGCTGTTAAATATTTAATGTTTAACGTGTGTGATGGTTCATCATGCAGCCTTCATAGCCTGGCTGGGTTAAGTAAGCCCCTTAGAATAAAAATCCCAATAAATCCAATGAGACATAGGTGGAAATATGAGCTCGCATGTCTCCACGTGATTAGATTTGCTCAATATCGGGACAAACATGACCCAAGGGTGAGAATTTGTTCCACAGTGGTGGTGAATGGAACCAGACATCTGAAGACGCTGTCTGGTGTCTGAGACTGTGTTTTAGTTTGAAGAAGATTTTGGACTAAAACCGAACCCGTTCATGGTGGAGGGACACAAAGAAAAGTGATTTAGACTATTTTACCATCATCACCGTCCCGTAGAGACACGTGAAGCTGCACTGGGGGAGATAAAATGCTTGCGACTTGGGACGTCTGGTTCCGTTCCGAAGAAATCTATACCAAACCTGGATGACTTTATTTACAGAAACTATATAATAATGGAGAGTTCTGAAAAATGGACGGACTTTAAGCTGTACCTGGTCTCGGGAAGCGTTGTCGATCTCGGCGGCGAGTGACTGTGCTTTAGTCTGCGTGGCGAACAGGCTCTTGGCTTCGTGGAGACTCAGACTGAGAATCTGTCCGTTCAGCTCTTCGTTCTGCTCCCGCAGTTTCTGATTCTCCTGATGAAGCAAAAAAAAAACAACATTCAAAAACCGCTGATCTGGAATCAGTTTCACTGCATCTCGCATCATGTCTTGAGACAGTCCTGCTTCATACACCTGATCTGAGATCAGGTGTTTCTGTTAAAGGTTAGAAGCTGCAGACAGTACAGGTAAAAATAAAGTACTTCAAAAATAAAAACAAGTATCTCCAAAATAACTTTACAGAATTACATGGTTTTTCTTTTTTTACTTCACATATGATTAATATATCATTTCTGTTGATCCCCTCCTCCTGAAGGTGTCACAGCCATGTTAAATGTGTAAATAATTAGGCAGAATTGTGGATAAATTGCAAAAAAAAGAATAATTGAACATGCTGGGTGGCGGCTTCTTAAGCGTTTAGAAAAAAAGGGATACTTGCTTTTGTTTTTTGAAGAGTGATGCTGTGATGGATTAATGTAAAAGTAATGGTGAGGAAAAAACGATCCCATTGGATGAATAAAGGACATATGGACAATTAAATGCTCTATTATAGGGGTGTATAGATTTAAAGTGCAGCACAGTTTATCAGCCTCTGTTCAATTCCCAGATGGGACGGTCCGGGTCTGTATGGAGTGGACATGTTGTCCCTGTGTGCGTTTCCTCCTGGAGCTCCTGTTTCCTCTCGCTGTCCAAAGATGGTGGATTGGAGGTGCTAAATTGTCCCCCAACTATGTGTGTGTGTGTGTGTGTCTCTGTCCTGTGATGGACTGGCGACCTGTCCAAGGTGTCTACAACGTTCACCCTGTGAGAGCTGGGATAGACTCCAGCATTGTCCCTAATCATGACGAGTGGCTCAGATAATGAGTGAGGGTGTGTTCACATGTTATTCGGGAGGGAGAACTTTCTCAGCAGAACAAAGTGTTTCTGATAAAGTGGCCAAGGAGAAAGAAAAAGAAAAAGAAAAAAGGGACAGTCAGAAAAAACAGGCCTGACTGGAGTTCATTACAGCTAAACGATGGGCGATGAAACAAGAAAACAAAGGATGAATAAACAGTGGAGGAGTCAACATGAATGAGGATGAGACAAGTTAGTCTGGCCAGTTCCGAAGAACTCTGTATCTCCACAGACGACACCACCCCACCGAACAGGAAACATTACAGGACCCCTTTTCCTCCTTTCATCCTTCGAGTGCAATTAAACACGTGTGTGATTTTATGCAGTTTCTGATTTTGATTCACATTTTCTTGCTCAAAAGGTGCCGTCCCCGTCTCACTCCTCCCTGCGATGGGCTGGCGACCTGTCCTGGGTGTGTCCCCTGTCCTGGACTCCAGCACCCCCCGCGACCCCACTTGGGACAAGCGGCAGAAAATGTCTGACTGATTTTCTCGCTCATCTTTAGAAAGAACTGTTACCGAGCGCTGTTCTGATTAAAATTTACTGCTACTGTTCCTTTAAGACTGGTATTTAAATGAGCTCTGCTCTGATTAGAAGGTATTGTTCATTTAAGACTGCAAATGAGCTCAGTTTAGTTTAGTTTAAAATCGGCAGCTGTTACTGTTCCTTTAAAACCGACGTGTTAATGAGCTCTGCTGAGACTAGAGCTCACTTTTGATGACTCAGGTTTGTGGTTGTGACATCAGAACCATGATGAATTTCACAAATTTCATGGTCTGGGGAGGGAACGCCAACAGTGCAAAAAGCAACAAAAAAAAGCAAGGAAATTAAATTTTCCCCAGATAACACAAAGTTCTTGCAGGTGCCGCAGTCAGGCTCATCGCCCCCTGGTGGCACTCGACAGAATTGTTAGTCGCTAATGACGAGTTATTGAGAGGACGCCAGGACGAGGCTTTACCGCCAGATAGTGGCAGAGACGTGTGCTAACACACACTCGCTGCTGGAAATCAGGGTGCATGTCCTGCGAAACACAGCGCTGTACACGCACATGCGCACACACACATACACACACACACCAAAACAACACAACAGAGAAAACATTCTCCTTTAGGGGGAAACACTCATGTGAGTAATAAAATGCTCGCACTATCTGTAGATCTCAGTCAGACCTGTCCCGTTGTCCACCTGTCTAACCTGTCCATTAGTTCCAATGGTCAGTCCTGTTCAGGTATGTCAACTGTCGGACCTATCCAGGCGTCCCCCTCTCTAACCTGTCCATGTATTCTACTGGTCTGTCCTGTCCTAGTACCTAAAAACATCCCCTTAACTGACCAGTCCAGGCAGCTCCCTGTTCTGACTTGGTCCAGGCGTCTCCCCTGACTGACCTGTCCGTGTGTCTTGTCTGTTTGATCTTTCCAGGTATTTCCTGTCCGAATCAGTGACTTGTGTTTTCTCTGATCTGATTTCGTGGCGTCCCACCTGTTTGAGTCTCTTGACCTCCAGCTCAAGTTCGCTCTCTCTTGTGCGTGTACTGATTTCTGATAGGCTGATGGATGAGCTCCGGCCCCGCCCCACACGTTCCGCCTCCAGTTTGAACATCTGCAGGTGCTCCAGCTCCCGTCGAAGGTCCTCTATCAGCTACACACACACACACACACACACACACACACACACACACACAGAGCAGGAGAGATCAGATTACACAATCCCATTGACAGGTGTATAAGGACTACATGATTTGTACTAAGGATGCAACATTAAATTAGAAATAAAAAATAAAGCTTTCTCTTCCCGCCTGCGGTGTGTGTATCAGCGGACTGTGATACTCTGGCAAGTAAACAGACATAAGGTGGCGCTCTCTGACCTCCTGCATTGCCTCCTTTTCCCTCTGGTAGTCGTTCCGGTTCTGCCTAAGCTTGTCCATCATCTTCCTATAGAGGTCCATCTCATCCTTCAAGCGGAGGCTGGTGTCCTCCAGTTTATCGGTCATTCGCTGCTTTTCCTGCAAGCACAAGCACAAGCACACACACACACACACACACACACACACTTTTAAAGCTGCACAACTCTCACTGCACTGACACTTGAGACCGTAATTTAATTTTTTCCACACGTTCTTGTTTTTTTAACATTGAGGAACAGTTCTCCAGATCGTCCAGAAGGACAGTGCTGTTGTCTCTCATTTTCAGTCCAGTCTCTGTCCCTGAGCAGTTCTCCAGATCTTCCTGAAGGACAGTGTTGTTGTCTCTCATGTTCAGTCCAGTCTCTGTACCTGAGCAGTTTGATAGTTTTGTGTTGGTTAATCCACACAGTGATCTACGTCTGAACCTTCAAGCAGAACAAAGTGGTGGAACCACTTTATCTAGAACCTAGTATCTTTAGGACACTTTGCAGCCTGGAACACTAAAACATTTGTTCACATTTCATTCATTTAATCGAGTCAATATAACAGAGACAGATTAACAGCTTTTTCTTACTTTAAAGTCTATTTTTTTTTTATTACTACCTTAAAATACAGCACCCGCGCCCACACACACACACACACACACACACACCTCGTCCAGCTTCTCTGTCTGAGACTTCAGCCTGTTCATGTTCAGCAGCATCTCCGCATTCTCCACCTCTAGCTGCTGGGCCCTGCAGACACAACCGCAGAACACACAATGTAGATCATTCTTGCAACTACGTGTGTGTGAGTGAGTGTGAGTGTGAGTGTGTGTGTGTGTGTGTGTACCGGTTGGTGAGCAGCTCTATCTGTGTGTTTTTGTCTCTCTCCAGTTTGCTGAACGACTCCCGGTGTCTCCGGAGCTCCGCCTCCATCATCATCTCCGCTCGACACTCCTGCTCCTTCAGCTGCTCCTCCAGTTCATTTACCCTGAAAATCACACACAGTCTTAATGCAACATCAATTCAATAACCGTTATCAAGTAACAAACTCACAGGTGTGTGTGTGTGTGTGTGTGTGTATACCTGTGAACAAGTTGTGTGTTCTCCTGTTTCAGTTTAGATTTCACATCTTCGTTTGTTGAACACTCGTTCTCCAGCTCACACAGCTTCTTCTCCAGCTGACTCACCTGGGCAGGAAAAAACAGGCACTTCTGATCAAGAAAAATGGAGGCAGGGAGTCGGAGTCTGTACAGAAGGAATGATTAAACAGATGGGATGGGAAGGGTGGCTTGTTGGATGGATAGACAAATGGAGAGTATGGGTAGGGGATGAGGTGGGGATGGATGGATGGATGAATAGATAGACTGAAAGGGAATGATGGATGGGTGAACGAATGGAGGGACAGATGAATGGATGGACCATGTTCAGGATGGATGGGATGGGAAGGGTGGCAGGATGGACTGATGGACAGATAAATGGAGAATCCACACAAGCTGAATTTTTCGGCCTCGGATCAAGAAAAGGAAAAGAGCAGGCTATGGGCTCTAACATTTTATTTCACAACAAATGATCCCAGATCAGTCCTTGGCTCAGTAAACATGAGTAATACACTTTCTCCACATTCAGAAACAGCTGCCTCAGTTTAAATGCTCTTAGTGTGTTGTCTGAGGCACTGCCTCAACTAAGCCAGAGGTCTTTAACACCGACTTTAATAATATCCCGTCTTAAATTAGCGTCATTACATAATCTGAACAGAGTGCAGACGGGCTAACTACATTAGGCAGGATTAGGTCTGGATTAAACAGGTTAGTGTGTGTGTGTGTGTGTGTGTGTGTGTGTGTGTGCACGTGCTTTACCTTCTCAGAGATGTCTGTGTCAGAAGAGTCGATGCTGTCTCTAAACAGATCCTCTGTGCTGCCGTTACTGCTGCTGAGATTACTGTGGTGGAGGAGCTGCCTGTTTCACACACACACACACACACAGGCTCAGAATACACTCATATGTACTGCAATGTATATAAAGAGTGAAATAGAGACCATGAGCGGGGTGTGGGAGAGGGAGAGAGAGAGAGAGAGAGAGAGAGAGAGAGGTAAAAGGATAGAAAGAATGAATGTGCGAAAGCGTGAAAAGTATGAAAATAAATAAAGGGGACAAATAAAGAGAAAGAGGGTGAAAGACAACAGAAGAGAGAGAGACTGTATCCTGAACTGGACACTAAACCAGTAGTGCATGCAGATCAAAGCGGTTGTTTTTAACGTGAGAACAGCAACTACATTACCCACGATGCACCAAGGCTGTGGAAGGCTAACTGAGCTCTGCCTGGACTGAGCTTTCAGCCAGACTGCATTGCAGAAGAGATGTGACTGTGCAGAGCTGGGCTTAAAGCCACCCCCCCACCCCACACACATACACACACACACACACACACACACACACACACACACACACACACAGTTCAGTTCCCTTGTCCTACTTGCTTCAGCTCCTCCTACACCAATACAGCAAAGCAAAATGACACTTTCTGCGTGTGCGCACACACACACACACACACACACACACACACACACATTACAGTTGCCCCACACTCTTTTAAAGGGAAACTACACCCATAAACAAACAAAGAAGTTTGCAAAAACAAATTTGAATTATATGGCCAAAAGGATGTGGACACCCCAGCCATAAGAACCCATTCTGCTACCAGTGTTGATTTAAAGAGACTGAATGCTGAAACATCAAAACAGGTATATTTATGGCATATACATTTTGTAATATTGCACATAAACCATGGGAGCGAGCGAACTTTTCAAACTTATTCTATCAAAACCAGGATTTTTTCTCTCCATGATATGGGCTCTTTAACAACAGCCATGTGCTCAGTTGTCAAATTTAAAAACTGACCTTGGGCCATATAATGATTAACAATAAACACACACACACACACACACACACACGCGTGCCCAAGAACACAGAAAGCGAGAGAGTGAGAGAGAGAGAGATAATAAGAAAGTGAGCTAGAAGTAGCAATAAGGAAATAAAGAAAACAAGTGAAAAGGAAAACAAAGTATGAAAGATAGGGAGGAGAGAGAGCGACCTACCTGCCAAATGCGGTGCTGGAGATTTTTCTGTTGGGGCTTTAAAAAAAAAAAAAAAAAAAAAGGGTCAATCCCAAACACACACCCCTGAATTTTCTATTCCATCTTTAATTGCCACATACTGGTACAAACGGTCAGCCTGGTTTTTATTACGATTGAGATTTGAATCAACAGGTTCATCAATTAACAGTTAAACAAGTTTGTATCCATGGCAACAAATCAGGTTAAAAAAAAAAAACTCTAATATGCCTTTAAGAGAAATAGTTCTAAATATTAGAACATGAACACACACACACACACACACACACACACACACACACTTCCTGAACTCTGTACTCGCCAGGGAAAGAAGAGTGCAGAGTCAGCAAACAGAAAAGAACAGACGCGCCATCCACATCGAGCCGACTGAAGGGAGTGTGTGTGTGTGTTACCTGTGTGTTTTGATGTTTCGGAGCCTGTTCTCCAGCTCGTTGAGCTGTGTGAACTTTTTGCAGCAGTGCGAGCAGCAAAGATCCTGCTGGTCCCCGTTCACCTGCTGTACCTTCTTCGGAGTCTGCCCCACACTGCAGAGAGAGGACCACACACACACACACACACACACACACACACACACACACACACACACACAATTAAAATAAAACAGGCTCAGTCAAATTCCCCCCGAAGAGTCGACTCTCTGGGGAGTATAACTTCAGCTGAAGACACGAGAAGACGTGTGTGTGTGTGTGTGTGTGTGTGTGTGTGTGTGTGTGTGTGTGTGTGTGTGTGTATAAACAGTATTGATCTGGCCTTATGGCAGTGTTCATCTACAGCTTTTCTCCTTCTCTCTCGCATTGTGTAACAAAAGCCCTGCCCAAAGCGAGAATAATTTTCGCATCTTTTTACTTTCTGTCCCACATGAAACAAAAACTGAAATCACTGAAACATCCAGTAAGATTTTAATGTTTAAATCACAGAAACCCAGAGAAGATCTAATATAAAACACCTTCACTACTCTTCCAGCAGAGAGAGAGAGAGAGAGAGAGACAGAGAGAGAAGAGAGAGAGACAGAGAGACAGAGAGACAGAGAGACAGAGAGAGAGGAGAGAGAGAGAGAGAGAGGAGAGAGAGAAGAGAGAGAGAGAGGAGAGAGAGAGACAGAGAGAGAGTCTGTGCAGGTGAATAATAATCAGTTCTTAGTCTGCAGTGTCATTAATATCCGTGAATAAACGGCAGCGCTGATGTTAATGTGAAGGGGGCGCCAGCATTTCTGCACAGCTTGGCGATGTTCCACCGCAGACACTTTAAAACTCTGATCTTTCTCAACAGAGTCCAGCCTGGAACCAGATGTAGTCTCAACTGAGATCAAGGAAGCTTCAGAAAACTGAGATGTTGCCTATGGTGTGCAAACATTTTGATAAAAAAAAAAAAAATATTTCCAATCTCGGTCACTGCACTTTGTCCTGCACGTCCCCAAGAGACAGTCCACACACAGAAGCCTCAATATGGACACCCACTGAGACACTTGGTGTGTGCATATTCACACTCAGATCAGCAGGACACACACACCTGGACGGTCCGGAGGATCCCAGGTCGGAGAACACGTTGATGCGCGTCTCGTCCTCCGGGCTGATGGAGTTGTACTCCACGTCCTCTCCCTCTCCGTAATCCTCAAACTGCTCCTCGTTCAGAGAGGCGGACGAGTGAGCCGAGAGGTCAGAGGTCACCGAGGGGTTCATATTCAACTCTGAAGCCCTGAAAAGGAGGAGGAGAACATGTTAGTTCAGGTTTGAAGACACTTGAAGCTAGAGGCTTTAGTGCTGGAGGCACGTCTACAATCAGAGGTATTCCTCCGTTTCTGCAGAACCTCGGCTCAGTGTTAAAACATTGCTGTGAGGATTTGATTGCAGCCGTGAGAGGCATTAGCTCCTGATCACAGTTGTGGACAGAGCTTTTCTATGGACATTATAGAAGCTGTTTCAGCACCTTAAATTAGCCTTTTATTTAAAAAAGACCACAGTAATGTGTGTGTGCCTGTGTGTTTTCAGAAATGTGGACTGACTTCTCTCCTGGCAAGTAGAGTCGCAGTGTCTCGTCTTTCTCTCCTCCTCTCCCTCCGTCCCACAGCTCTGACCCTGCAGCGCTGCCCACCGCACTGTCCTGGTCAGACTCATCCTCAAACACACCACTTTCACACTGATCACGTCCAGACATCACCAACTGAGAGAGGGAGAGAGGGGGGGGGGGTGTTTCTGATAAAGTGGCCAGCAGACAGAACAATTAAACCACAATAAAAATTCATATTAATGTTTTAGAAATTAATTATTTTAAAATAAAACTGAATATGACCCATTATGTGAACCATATGAACCAATCGCCTCCCTCCACACACTCAGAACGTCTCCCAGTTCTGTGGTTTAGTGAACCGGTTCTGCAGCTAACCGTCGCAACCAACAACACTGTGTGTGTATAGCCTGCCCACTCAGAGCTCAAGGGTGTCCAAATAGAGAGAGAAAGAAAGAAAGAGAGGGAGAGATAAACAGCAAGAGAGAAAATGAGAGAGAGCACAATGAGTAAGAGAGAGAAATGGGGGGGGGGGGGGGGTACAGGGAGAGAACAGGCTATAAGACAGAAGCTCAATGGAAATGCTTGACCAGAAACACACACACACACACACACACACACACAGGGTACTGAAGTGGACAACAAGCCAAACAGTGCAGATAATTATGCTCACTTCTACATTTGTGAACAAATTACATCCGCCTCTGTATCTTCCTCCACACTCGTGTGTGTGTGTGTGTGTGTGTGTGTGTGCGCATGCGTGCTGCAGAATTATTCAAACCCCTGCTGGACTATGTGCGATGCCACATTCCCTCAAACAGAACTTGTCCTGAACAGTAAAATGGCCAAATCCATTGACACCGGGTGGACGAAAGACCACGAGGACGTCCCTTTCAGACTCCGCTCGCCAGCAAGAGTCCCGACCAGCGGCTCGGATTCCCAAAACCTCACCACTGCGGTTCAGATCTAAACAGACAGGGCGTTCGACGGAGAGATGCCCGCTGTGCCGGTGGTGCGTCTCTGCTGTTTCCACACCTCCACAAGTTTGTCCTTCTTTTTCAGACCATCTAGCTCTCGGGTCACGCTCCGTTCAGCTCAGTTCTCTGTGGCTTTCAGGTATGAAGTGAATATAGCATTTCCCTCCAGAGAACCGGCCTGCACCCCACACTACAGAACATACACTGAATCATTTCAACATTTTGGGCATCTTGCATGAAAAACAGCATTATTGACAGCTTGAAATCAGGGGACAGTTGCAGTTGTCCTCTGAAATCAGCCTGATTAACCTGTAATGTGGGCCAGGCGTTGCGTAAGACTGTACCGAGCCGGCGTGCATGTGTCTTTGTTGGCACAATAAAAAAAAAAAAAAAAAAAAAGTAAATAAAACCTAACACGCTCTTTCATGACAAAGAAGGCATGCGAGAGGACGGAAAGCTTTGACAAAAGGCCCAAGAAAACACAAATCACAGTCTCAAGTTAATACTCTTTCAGTCGAAAAAATGTCACATTTGACGACACCACCACTGGACCCCAGGCTCCACCCTGAGGCACGCCCAGAAATTAAGCAGAATCTAAATCCCTCCAATTGTGCAGGAGCTATTTTTGTACTCAAAACATAACCTGTCGTACTGTTTTACCTCTTAGAAGTAATAAAAATAATAAATAAATATATATATATATATAAATATATAGAAACAAGGTCTCACAAAAGAGAAGTAATAAGAACTTTTCATGCATTTAGATAGCTTTCAATTTTGCAAGAATATTTTTTAACTATTACTTGTTTATTTGCAAATCGTAAGAATGAAATATATAAAAAAAGGTCAGGGTGAGCTATGATGAAGAAAAAGATCATTTAACAGAAAGTGCAGAGAAAACTGTTTTTAAAATAACTAACTGTTGGTGCACATAGTATAAAGATGAGCAGATCAGTAATAACACAAACTTACACTACCAACAAGCCCATACCTGCCAAACGGTACGACAGGTGCTCATGCCACACTGCTGCTCTTAATAAAGGAGATCCTGGTTAAACGTTATGTCCTTTAAATCCATGATCAGAAGAGCTCATACCACAGGAAAGACGCTCCTGGCCCAGGTCGTGCTGATCCGAGAGCATCAGGTGTGTTCGGGCAGGTACGCCAGCAGAGCTAAAGGTAACGCAAGACTTCTTACACAACTGCTGCTTGGCTCCCGGCACCATCCAGCCAAACACCTGATTCAACCAGGTCTCTGTAAAGGCTCACAGGTTCAATGACACACACCTGTCATGCACAGACCTGAGCGGTGATCTCATTTTTGCCCCGAAGAGAAATTAACTTGCAAGTTGAATCACAAACGAGAGGAGAAACAGTCCGTCGAAAAGAACTTTCAGCTTCAGACGTTCGGTTCCATTCACCACCATTGTGGAGTGCTCTTCATCAGAATCAGTAAAAATCATTAATCCCTCACATTAAAGATCCAGAGTACACAAATAAGAATACACTGCATAAAAATGTAATCAATGTCAATTAACTGCAATGTTGACTCTGTGAAGTTCTCAAAAATGGAGCGTTTCACACCATCCGACTCTGAATCACTCGGTTTGGATCTTAACTACTTAGTTACGCAGGAATTAATTCCCCCCTTTTTTTTTTTGCACAGGCTTTTGAATCACAAAGACGCTGTATCCCTACATTCACTAGGGATCCTCTCTAAATCACAATGTAGGATGGAAGTACATTCTTAGGAAAGTTCTGCTGTTCATCTCAAAACAGCAGAACTTTCTCGTAAAATTCACAACGCACGATTTTTCTGACCCTCCTTTTAAACCTTTATAGGTTAAAGCCGTTTAACTGAAAAAGCAGCGCCCAAGTGCCAACCCCTCCGTTCAGCAGGAAAACACTAAAACAGGACCATTTTGCACCCCGTGAGATTAAACCGAGACCATTACCAAGCTAATTAATCTCTAGTCTGGTTAACGCACCAGGCCGCCCTTCTCGCTCAGGCTAAATGTCCCGTTTTAGAATTCGGATTTGTCCTTGAACCCGAGACACCCTTCAGCACTGTCCCACTTCTCCACTCAAACTCATTAAGTTTCACCGAAAAAAACATCCAAACACATGTAATCAGCTCAGCCAGGCTTCACATCCTTCCTTCAACACAAAAAATAGGAAAAAAAGAAATGCATCCTTTCAAATTGGTTTCTGATTCTTTCGTGTTTTACTCGCTATTATTTACTTTACATACTTTTTTTAGTCTTTTGTGTTTTATTTTTAACACCTTTCGTTTAGAATTTCTATTTTTGTATTTTAATTGGAATAATATCCTACTTTGTAGAACGTTTTCATATTTTCTTTTATACATTCCTGTACTTTTTCCTTTACACTCTCAGTACATTCCTGTACTTATTCAGTCTATTTATTCCCAATGATCAGTCCTTCCAATCTGAGGACAGAATATTTGGACCTCGGTTATTCATAGACAGTTTCATTTGAGTAGTTTGTAACATGTGGCAGTATTTCCTCTGACTCAGAAGACTTTGGTGAAAAGGGAACGTAAATCATTACACAACATCTTAATCACAGCCTCCAGCCCCAAAGTGCTTACAAACTGAATCGCTGTGAGCTGTAGGGAGGGACGAAACTCAAACAACCTCACGGGGTGACATCGGAGTGCTGCAAGGGAGGATGAGTGTCCGCTATAGCTGCTTTGTTTTTAGCAGGAGGCTTAATCCTGGGCTTATGTAACCCGGCCTAACCTCGGGCAGGTGGAGCATAAACAGCTCACATAGTGAGAACGAGGAGCTAAAGATCATTTATGATTCAGGCACTTGCGACTGGATTAAAAAAAGTGCCTAAAGATACAAAGTTCTAGATAAAGGTGGTTCCACCCAATCAGTGATCAGCATCAGCATTAAACTGATCCCCTGGAATCATCTGCGCCTGGTTCTTCACTGCTTCATGTCTTAAGTTAGACGCTTTGTTCTGCTTGAAGGTTCAGACGTAGATCACTGTGTGGATTAACCAACACAGAACTATCAAACTGCTCAGGTACAGAGACTGGACTGAACATGAGAGACAACAACACTGTCCTTCAGGAAGATCTGGAGAACTGCTCAGGTACAGAGACTGGACTGAACATGAGAGACAACAACACTGTCCTTCAGGAAGATCTGGAGAACCGCTCAGGTACAGGGACCGAGACATGTCTGATCCGGCCTTGTGTTCATGTGTGATCATGGAAATTGATGCAAATACGAGGGTTCGTACACCTCATGGCACCTTCCGAACATGTGTGTGTGTGAGATTCGGAATAAGAGGAAAGGGAGAAATAAGAAAGTGTAAAGTTTACAAGCTTCCTGCTTAAAAAAGCAATATTTGCATTTATTAAAAAACAAACAAATAAAGGAGAGGTTAAGTTTTAAACAGACTGAGCGGTCGCTCCGAGCCCAATTGGGTTTTGTCAGACATGCACATTTTAGATGTGGGGGCACCTCTGTGGAACCTCCAGATTCTTCAAACCAGCTCTACAACCTCCACCTGTACCTCCAACTTCACCTCAATCTCCACCTCCCTTCCCATTTCACCTTCATCTCCATTTCCAGCTCAACCTCCACTCCTCCTCAACCTCCATTGCCACCTTCAACACCAACCTCAGTCTCCACTTCCATCTCCACTCACCTCGTCAACATAAATCCTTTCCACCTCCATCTCTGTCCCAGCACTTCCCACTTCCACTTATACCTCTACCTCCACTCTCGTCTTCAACCTCAATCACCATTTCCACCTTCACCTCATCTCCACCATCTCCCCCTCTACCTCCACTCTCCTCCTCAACTTGTCTCCATACCCACCTCCACATCCATCTCCGTTTTCATCTCCACCTCCCTGATCGTTCGGCTCTTCCTACAGACTAACGTTCTGCAATGAGCCAAAATAAGCATCTGGAACAGCTCAGTGTGGCTAAATGTGGTTTTCAGGATATATTGTATCACCTTCGTTCCACAGAAACACATTCAAATGATTCAATCCATTCTGCTGAAGAGACACAGTCACACTCCCACACACACACACACACACACACTCACACACGTAATGTGCAGTAACCTGTGAGTCATGCTGTAGGACTACAGCATTAGTACACTTCTCTCTCTCTCTCTCTCTCTCTCTCTCTCTCAGAAGTCTTGTTAGAAAATGAAAGCAAAATTTGATCCCGATCAATACATCACTTAGCTGCTATATTCCCATGGACATACTGGAATCGGGGAAATTGTGGTTTCATTATTAAAGCACATGATCGTCTTACAATAGTGTAAATCTCCATTTCTAATCCCTATTTGTGCTTTTATCACTATCAGATACAAGCTTTTCAGCCCCTGACACCAGTGGTATAAAAACTGTAAGATGCCACTGTGTGTGTGTGTGTGTGTGTGTGTGTGTGTAATGAGACTCCTGACAGTCATAGGGAGGCTGTCAAAGCCCTATGTTTCACAGAGAGTGAGAAAGTGTGAAAACTGTATTCAAGGACCACAGACAGAGTGCGTGTGTGTGTAAGCCTGTTTTTATCTCTTTGTCAGGACCAAATGTCCTAGGGTTAGGACATAGAATGATAGAAATACTAAAAAACCTGTAAAGGTTGGGATATTTAGGCTGATTTTCTTACATTTCAAACACTTTCAATAAAGTTTTGCTCTTGACTGGTTGAAAACAAAAGGTTAAATACTTAAAGCGCCCAACAGAAAATCACCCAATCAGAATTTTTAAAAGTGAGAGTGAAGTGAAAGTGATTATTTTGTCATTGCGAGTCCAGCACAACACATTTTCTCCAGGAAGATGTGGATAAACAAGCTCTCCTCTTCTGGTCTTATACTTATAGTATAGTATAGTATGGTATAGTATAGTATACTATATGTCCACAAACATAATTAGGGGGAGGAACCGGTTCAGAGGAGATTGAGACTCTAGCCCTTCTGGAGGTTCTGGTGAGTTTAGGAGATGGTGAACTGCAGGACTCTATACTGAAGGAGTCGCTGTGGAAATGCAGCAGACGCATGTTTATAACACACACAACATGGAACCACTTTAAAAGCTCTTTAACGCTGAACCGACAAACATGTTCAGTGTAAATGTGGTTAGTTTATAGCTAACGTGATAACAGAATCCCACTGGGCTGCTAGCAGAATGTGGCATTATTGTAATTGTGTTTTTCCTCCGTTATGAACGAAACAAAGCAACAAAAGTGAACTTATGTCACCGGGTCACTCACAGTATCACCCCAGCAAAACGAAACTGTGTGTGTGTGTAAAAATGTCTGAGCAGCAGGTGACATAACAAATGCTAGGACAGCTGAAACACACACACACACACACACACACACACACACACACACACACACACTTCCATTCCTTTAGAACATAGTAAAACAGAACCGTCATGTTTTTAGACAAAAATGGTTATTATTAGACCTCTGGATCTTATTTCTGACCAACGCCCACACAATACCAGTTTGACCACTTACCAACTTACACTGACCTGGATCTGCCATGAAATTAACCCACTTACTAGAACAGTAAAACAGCAAAAAAGGACATAATCCCCCTCCCCAAAACATCCCTCGAACCTCATCCTTCATTAAGCTGAAGACGACTTGTGGGTGTGGTTTAGGACACAGTAGGACTTACGGTCAGCCAGAAACATGAACTAACCTTCAGTGTGATTGCTTTGTACACAAAAGGGTCTGATTTCAGGAGTGCTGATCTAGAATCAGTCAGACACCCGATCAGTCCTGCTTTGTGAACCCTGGTAAACACACTTCAGCTAGACAGCCTCACAACCAACACGCCTTAATAATAATAATAATAATAATCCATTATTTATAATCCCACGAATGGGAAATTCGTTCTCTGCATTTCACCCATACACACATGTGCAGCAGTGGGCTGCTATTGAAAGCGCCCGGGGAGCAGTGATGGGGACGGCACCTTGCTCAAGGGTACCTCAGGGCAACCTACTGGGAAGGGGTTCGAACCCCCAATCCTCCGATCATGTGGCTAACGCCCTAACCACTAGGCCACCGATGCGGCTGAAATTTGGACAACAGTAGCTGTTTGTCATTTCAATGGAGGAGGGATTTAGGCAACTATATACACACACACACACACACACACACACACACACATTACAGGGATCACAAAAAAAATCCCCCTGAAAGGTTTTTGTGACAAGAATTTACTCAGGCTGTGCTCTGGAAATAAAGGAAAACAGACAGAAAAAGTCAGACAGACAGATAAGGAGACTGGTTTCTGGAGTTCCTCAAGATTGTGATTCCAGGGTTGAGAGATAAAACACCCCGGGGGGTCTCGAGACAGACCCTCTGCAGAACTAACTGCACCAGGGGGCATCTCCTTCTACAACCCTTTGTTACAATTATTTAAATCAAACTGCAGCCAAACATCTAAGACTTCGGGTTCAGTGCTGTGTAAACGAGTAACCGAGCAAATGTATCAATTAAAACCAACTAAACCCTCACACACTCAAGCATGTGGAGGTTTGGAGGTAACCTAATAATTTCTACACACTATCTGCAATCGTGGAATAAAGTACCTAGTGACCACCAGTGACCAACAAGCAAATCCTTAACAACCACCTGGAACACCATGTCACACCAACCATGCAGCACTAACCTAGCAACCATCTGGAATACCATAGCAATCACCAGGTAAAGCCTTAGATACCACCTGGAACACATTACCACCCCAACCAACACCATAGCAAACAACCTGGAGTACCATACCATGTCACAGCAACATCCCAGCAACCACCTGGAATACCACAGCAACCACCAGATAAAGCCTTAAAGTGAAAGTGACTAGTCTTGTCATTGCGAGGTCACAGCACAGCACACGGTGAACCACAACGAAATTGGACCTCTGCATTTAACCCATGCAAACACCGTGCAGCAGTGGGCAGTTATGAAAGCGCCCCGGGAGCAGTGACAGGGATGGTACCTTGCTCAAGGGTACGTCTTAACAAACACCTGGAGCATCAAACCATGCCAACCACCTGGAATACGACATCAACCGACTCATAAGGCCATAGCAACTGCCTGGAATACTACACCCTGCCAGCCATTAAGCAACACCATAGCAACCACCTAGTAAAGTACTAGCAATAACCTGGAACACCAGACCATGCAGCAGCATGCTAGCAACCACTCGGATACCATAGCAACCGTTTCGTAAAGTCTTAGCCACCACCTGGAACACCATGCTCATCTTCCTCATCCCCACAGCGGCGCTGCTCGGAGCCCTGGGGATTTCCTACAGCTGCGAGCTGCGCGCGCGTCGCTCAGGAAACGGAACTTTTCTGGTTTCATTTTGAGGCGCTGGTCCTGCTCCACTGTCGCGACACCTCTCACTTTAATAAAGACCAAAATGCTACACAACATGAAGAACACACTCCAGATCCTCAAGCCTCCTTATTTGATCTGTTCCATCTGAAATGATGCAGCAGCGGATCCGCCGATGGACATCAGCACACCTGGACTCACAGTGAACCTGCTTCAGGTGAATTCATACAGTCAGGTGGAGTTGGAGAACTCACAGAGAGAGAGAGACAGACAGACAGACAGACAGAGAGAGAGAGAGAGAGAGACAGAGAGAGAGAGAGAGAGAGAGACAGAGAGAGAGACAGACAGAGAGAGAGAGAGACAGAGAGAGAGACAGAGAGAGAGAGAGAGAGAGACAGAGAGAGAGAGAGAGAGAGACAGACAGACAGACAGAGAGACAGACAGAGAGAGAGAGAGACAGAGAGAGAGAGAGAGGTGTGGACACCTTAATGTACCTGAATTATCTCTTTATAAATAAATTGTCCTTAATACTTAATCTCATTATCAGTGGGAGAGAGTGTGTGTGAGTGTGTGTGTGTTTTCTTACCGTGTGTGTTACTGCACTGTGGTCCACATGGTCAAAGTGTGTCCACTCCATACACTCCGTACCCAGGGCACTCATGCACTCCCCACACACACACACACACACACACACACACTCAGCTAAAGTCCAACAGGTGCGAGTTTAGTCCAGTCCCGCACAACTACCCGGCAGGTCCACAGAGAGAGACAGAGACAGAGGGGACACTTCTTCTCGAGGTGTCTTTTCTGTGTATAAATCCTGAACAACACACACTTTTTCTCGCGCGCGCGCACACACACACACTCTCTTTTATTCTCTCGCGAACTCTGAGCACCACTAGAGCTCCTGCTGCCAGAAAACTGCTGAACTAAAACTCCTCCTCCTCTCTCTCTCTCTCTCTCTCTCTCTCTCTCTCTCCCTCCCTCGCCCCGCATGGCTGTTGCTAGGCAACCGTTTCAGTCCCGTGGGCGGAGCAACGGTCTTTCACCTCTGAGGATTTGCATATTCATGTGAATGAGAGCGCGCTGCAGGACAGGAGGCAAAGTCCAGACAGAGACGCTCACCCGGACCCTCCCTCTCCCCCCGTCCCCCCGTCCCTCTGTCCCTCCACCTCCAGGTTATAGTTACGCTCAAAAGTCTTCCCTTCTGCACCTCTGAGCTCATGGCGTGAGTGTGTGTGAGTGTGTGAGTGAGAGAGTGAGAGAGTGCATGTAAATATATACAATGTTGCGTAATGCCTTTGCTGAAAAAGCATGCACACATACAAACACACGTATTTATATATATGTTAACACACACAGGACAGACCTGGTGGTTAGGGAGTCGCCCCGGATCGGAAGATTGTGGGTTCAATTCCCTCACCAGTAGGTTGCCCTGAGGTACCCTTGAGCAAGGTACCGTCCCATCACTGCTCCCTGGGCACACACACACACACACACTTAACTTTCATTTCCCTGCCTGCAAACATGTGGTTGTATGTTGGTGAGAGCATTTGTGTTTGTGTGTGTGTGTAAACTGAAATGTTTTTATATCAAAGTCATAAGTTCAGTGCAGTTTTAAAATAACTGTGGCTACAGTTTTAATGAAATCCCACTTTCTGCACGCTTTTTTAATAATGAGAATAATTCTAATTACTCCAGATTTCTGGGTTGTCAGTCTGTCACTGTTTAGCTCAGTCCTCAAATGTGAAAAAGTTTAAAAAGTGTGAAATGTAAAAAATGGAGGAAGTTAAATGATTCAGTCATGCGGAGACAATTACATGAAGGAAGTAAAAACGTGAAATGGGTCGAGTGTCTAAAGAGCTCGAAAAGGGAACATTTTGAACCATGAACCAGTTTACACACGGCTGTTCTGCACGGCGAGGCCGAACAGAAAATTCACTGTAAATGCCGTAAATATTATTTTGTTTTATATTAAATTTCAGTTCAAGCAAACATGCTTCTCCAGGCCACCTTGCATGTCTTGGTCCACCTTTGTTTGAATCTGGATCTAATCTAAATAAATAACATCCAGTCCCTAATTACTTCCCGCCCAAATAACCCATTTCACTCATTAACTGAAAGTGAAAGTGACTGTTCTCGTCATTGTGAAACACATGAACCACAGTGAACCACGACAAAATTACACCTCTGCGTTTTACACACACACACACACACACACACACACAAATTGCAGCAGGGGGCAGCTATTGAAAGCACCCAGGGAGCAGTGATGGGGACGGTACCTTGCTCAAGGGTAACTCAGAGTATCCTACTGGTAAAGGATTCGAACCCACGATCGTTCGATCCTGGGGCCTTGTCCCTAAACTCTAGACCACTGCTGCCCCAATTTGATGCTTAACACAGTCCCTTCCAAAAGTATTGAAACAGCAAGTGGATGTCATGTTTTGCACTGAAGTCATTCGGGTTGGGACCAAAGATGAGAAATCTGACTTTATTTCCTGGTATTTAAATCTAGATATTTTATTTTACATAAAGCACAGTGCATTTTGTATCCGATCACCCAGTGCTTCAAGCAAACCTGTTGGAATAGAAGTAAGAAAAAGTAATTTCCACTTGACTTTTCACTGACTTCTCCAGATGGTTTGTTTTTTATTTGGTTCTGGTTTTCCCGGCTTTTCCCGCAGAGTCTTTACTGGTGATTTGTTCTGTTGTTCTGTCTCTTCTCCAGAAAATGAAGTGCAGGTTCAGTTGGGTGTAGATCTGCTGATGGACATGATCAGAACGTTCCAGCTCCCCGATGATGAAGTCTTTTAACTTGTGTGTGTTTCGGATCATTTTCTTGATGCTGCTGAAGTTCCTCCTGGATTTCTCTGTAAAATGTCTGTGTAGACTTTCATTCTGCTGCTTCCATCATGAGTTACATCGTAAATAAAGATTATTTTGTTTGTTCCAGAAACATCCATGCGAATCCAGGCCATGACACTACCTCCACCGTGCTTCACAGAGAGTGTAGTTTGGATCACGGGCATACTTTTCTATCTTTTTGTTAGAAGATTCATCTTTGCCTCATCCATCTATAAAACTTTGTAAAGGCTTGTGTGCCATCTGTTAAGTTTTCTTGTTTTTCTGATTTTACTGCTGGTGAGTGTTTTGGATGTTTGGCCTCCATGTTTCCCCTCAGCATTGTTTCGAACCGTGGACTGTGATTCATCGACTCCTACCTCGTGGAGGTTGGTCATATTGTTGTTTTGGGATGCTGTTTTCTTTTCTTCTCTCACAGTTTGTCTGTCATCAGCTGCTGTTATTTTCCTCGACCGACAAGTTTTGTCTCGGCTGCCAGTTACCAGTGGTTTCCTTCTTCTTCAGGACATTCTGATTTGCAGCTCCAGTATCATCAGAATGTAAACAAACTACTCTTATTCTTTAGTAATTTTAGTTCGGGAACATATCTCCACCATATTCCACTGCAGGTATGGTTTTCAGAGTGTCTGAATGAGTCAGAGTGTGAACAAAGGAGGTTGTTTTCCAGAGCAAGTGGCGGTTGTCATGTGACTGGAGCAAAAACAAACATCAAAGGGAAAAGAAGAAAATAATTTTCATGAAGACAAAAATGTTTGCCTGAAAAGAAGAGAAGATTTTGGCA